>CANSZD010003012.1:0-110562 GCA_947648045.1 Beta corolliflora | reverse complement strand
GAAAGAGCTCTGACCCATTTGGAGACATAATCCACAGCAATAAAATGTACTTGTTCCCATAAGAAGAAGGAACGGCTTCTCCCATAAAAATCCACACTCCACACATCGAATAGCCTTTCAACTTCAAGGGATGGTGTTGAGAGGCATCTCCTGACCCGACTGAAAGATTTCCCGTCCTTTGACATCGATCACATGAATGCACATAATGACGAACATCCTTAAATAAAGTAGGCCAATAGAAACCACATTGAAGAATTTTCGCTACGCTTTATTTGGTACTAGCATGGCTTCCATAAGGTAAATCACGGCACAGAGATATAAATGAGATACCTCATTTCCGTGAATACACCTTCTAATCACCCCATCTGCACAAGATTCATAAAGAAAGGGATCATCCCAAAAATATCTCCTCACCTCCTTAAAGAATTTCTTCTTTTGTTGTGATGAGTAGCCATGAGCAATAGTGTCACTAGCCAAATAGTTACTATATCACAGCATACCAAGGGATCTTTGTACTGGCTAGAGCTAGAGCTGCTCATCAGGAAAGGTATCATCAATTTGAAGAGCCTCATCACCTTCACTATCAAGGACAAGTCGAGAGAGGTGATCTGCAAGAACATTTTCAACGCCCTTCTTGTCTCGAATCTCTAGGTCACCCCTCAGGGAAGCAACAAAATCCACCGAATCAAGCTAATCTTAAGATCTTTCTCTTTCGCTTCATCAAATACTTGGGGCCGCATGATCGGCAGTGAATTATCACCTTCGGAATTCAAAGAAATAAGATCTTAAACTTTTCCCCATAGCATATACCATCGCTAATAATTCCTTCTCGCTGTGGCATAGTTCAATCTAAGCCTCTGGATTAAGAGCTCCGCTTGCATAAGATGGCATGAAGCTTTGTCATCCTTCCCTTCGACCCAATACCGCCCCACCGCATAGTCACTAGCATCACACATAATTTCAAAAGGGAGATCCTAGTGTGGTGTGATTGAATGATAGAGCACATGAGAGCTTCTGGGCCCCCGAGAGAAAAGGGAAAAGCACAATATCGAATCGATCATCAAAAACATTTGTTAGTTTCAAAGTATTACACTTTTCTAGAAAAGCTAGCCAAATGATCGTAGGGCTCTCTTTGGTGTTCCCCGCATAAGAGTCCTAGTGAAATAAACTGAATAAATTATGGCTTGAGCTCGAAGTGTGTTGCAGTGGGTGGTTGGCCTTGTAATGGAGGGGGTGGTCTCATCGCTATAGCATACTCCCGTAAAGACTTAGTGTGTTTCGTCTCCCATTATTGATTCTTGTTGTTGCCTTCTTCTTTTGACTCCTAATCTCCTTGTTGTGGCTTCGATCTCGCGATCAAGAGTAACTAGATCTTGTGAACCCTTGCTACGAGTGCATGCAACAAAAAGGACCGAAAGAAAAGAGATCAAACAACAAATGTAGTCACAATGACGTAAACAAAAAATAAGTTTAGCTAACTAAATCAAAGATAACCTAATCTAATACGTTAGTCCCCCCGGCAACGGCGCCAAAATTTTAAAGTGTCGCGCACCTAACAAAAGTAATTCCTAACTAACTCTCCAAACTATGTAGCAGGCAAGTCAAGGTCGAATTGGCTGCAGACAAACCGCATCAAACACTAGATATCTTCGACTCAATTTAACTAAATAAGTGACAAATGATGGTGGAAGAGATGTTAAACTAAAATTAACACTAAACTATAGCAACTAGCACAACATACGATGTAAAATCAATCAATAGAAGCACCTAGAATTAAGTATCCCCACTAGCACGAATAATACATGAATAATTCCCATCCCAATAAACATAATCAATAATCCCAAAGGAGTAATGCACCCTAAAATACCAAAGACCTCTCCCGAGTACCTATGGCTACTCTAAACAAGCAATCATACTTATTCCCATGGAATCATGCAAGAAAGAGACATTAACTATAAAGATCACAACAATTTCCTAGTAATCCTATCTACTTATTCCCATAGAGATATTCATACTCTTGATTAAATCAACAAATCCATCTAGATTCAATTCTTACTGAATACAAGACATAAGGAATCAATTCAAAATCACCTATCCATAGTACGACAATGAAAATAAGCACAATTCAATCAAGCAAGGACAATTAAATTACATTAAATTGGGATAAAGGGGAATTCATGCATTAAAACATTGCTAGTGGTTCAACTTAACCCTAGATTATAGAACTACTCACTCATAATTGAAATAACAAAGCAATTGAGAAATAAATTAAAAGACATAACAATAAAGGAAGAGAGGAAATTATAAAAACTTAGTCTTTACTTGAATGAATCAATCTAAAGTAAACAACTCAGGAAATCAAGGTTCAATAATGGAGTTTTACCTCTCAAAAGCTCTCTAAAAGTAATAATTTATTTTCTAATAATTAAAAACTACCCAAAAAGTATGTTTAATAAAACCTAATATCGTTTACAAAAACTAGAAAAGGAAATAATTAGAGTCGTGGAAATTAAAGGGACAATGTGCTCGTACCTGCAAGCGTAAAACCGCCCGGCGTGCGCTATGGTGCACCTGCAAACAAGATCCTTCTCTTTGGCGTGACGGCGAGACATAAGGTTTTGGTGTTTCTGCTCACGTGACCAGGACGGCAAGTGTTGTCCGGGCGGCGCCTTGGTGCATGGGCAAGAGGAATTTCGCTTGGTCCCGCAAAGAGAATATTCTTCAATATCATCATTTCTTCAACCCCAAAGCACTCAAACTCATCTTCTCGCCGAACCGCGCCAACTAGACCATCTACGAACCATCTTAGCTTCTCTAAGTCACAAACGTCACAAGAACTCCGAAAATCACAAAGAAGAGCCAAGAGTATCTCAAATAACACAATGGTTCAAAAGAATGCTCAAATTATGCAATTAGACCTAAGATGCACTAAAACTACATGAAAATGAGACTTAATATCGACCATATGAAACTAAAAACCATTTATTAATTTTTTTATGTTGTTTTGTTAAATATATTTTAGGTTTTAGTTATTTCAAATTAGTTGAGTAAGATTTTCCGAAAGGAAAAATCACTGTGTTTCTGGTCCCAATCCATGTCATTTCCTTCCATAAAAAGCTTCCAACTATTACTTATTCCATAAAGGAATCCCAACTTTGGGCTGGGAAGTATTTTATGTTAGTGATCCCAAAGAGGTAAGTTACCCGGCTACAACAGTAATCCCCGGGTCACGTGACCACACACATGTTATTCCTCTCTCCCCTTTCAGGCTCTCTTCCTCTGTGCTTCATTATTTGGGTACTTTCAAGCTGTTGAATTCCAAATTTCATAATTTAACCATTCGATTTCTACTTTATCCAAAAAAATTACAAGTTCAAAATTTTACTTAAATTAGTGCAAACTCGGATTCGCTCCCTTTCATGCGCCCACCATCTACTCTTGGTCTTCTCGGCCTCGCTCCTTCCTTCCCTCCTTGTCGCCCGCTTTCCTCACAAAGCATCACAAAGACAATAATTGACTATTGTTTATAACTAATCTTACCATTATAAATTCCCCAAGAGTCAAATTTTGTATGCGAAATACTTGAGTTAGAATGTATAATTTGTGGTTCATATACTCGCATTTATTCATTGGTAAGCTCAAAAAAATTCAGATTTTTGGGGTTCGATTCTAGATACACAATGGTGTGGGACGTTGGGTCTAAATCTACTAATGTGTTCTTGTGGATATTCAATACCCAAACTTTTTCGATGTGCCTTTAATTTGCTATGAATTTGTGCTTTAATTCTTGATATTGTTTTTGGTGTTCTCATTGGTACGCTTATGAAACTTTGCTATAGATTTCAAGCTTTTGTTCAGAAACTCACAATGTAAAATTATTAAATGTAATTTCATCCATTTGTGATTTAATTCTCAGGTTATTCAAAGCCCCGTGATCTCATTTGTAATTCAATAGGAAAAATAGAGGTGGGAGAGATAGAGCACGCAAGCTCCAATCGCTGTAAATATTTTTGAACCAAAACCAAAACTAAGAAAGAAGATGAGATGAGGATGATATATACGAGGATGGAATTTTGAACCAAAACTTTAGATTTTGTGGTACCGAATTAAAAAAAGTCAATAGCCCAATATTATGCTAAATATCAAGAAGAAGGAGATGTAGAGATGAAAAACATAACTTGTTCTCGACCAAAACTAGAAATTTGGCCCTTTCTTTCAAAAAGAAAATTTAATCTTTCATGAATGAAAGAAAACAAGAGTAAAGCAAAGAAACTATGAAATTTTCAATAAAATGAATCTATTCATAAAAACCCATTTCAAGAAATCTAAAATAGTCATTGACAATAATCTTGTCAGTAAATGTGTTAAAACAAAGCAAAAAATTGTGGCGTCACAGGCCACTGGGTCTGCATGACCACACATATCAAATGCACATTTAAAATCGTATTGGCCGGGCGAAGATTCGTAAGCCGTGACCTACTTAAGGACATAATGACTACCCTCGCTAATTTTTCCTTTCCTAAAAGGGAACACCAATCACCACAAACCCTTTTATGTCGATTTGAAGTAGAAGTAAAACCTCCCCTTGTCGGTTCAACAAATAACTCAAAACCCACCCCCCCCCCCAAAAATTGTCTTTCTCCTCGATTCCTCATCTCACCACGTTAAAACTCTCTTACTGCTGAGTACCTTCGTCTCTCTCTTTTCCTCGCGCATCTCTTCCTATTCCTGTGGCGCGGTCGCCAGCCGCCATTGTTCCGTCGTTTTCTCGTCTCGCTCTCTTTCGTCCCATTGTTAAAACAATTTGTCGCACCGTCGCTTTCTCTTCTTTCTCCATAGTTGTTGTTGGTGTTGTGTTGTTGTTGTTGCTATTCGCTGGTTCTCGCCCGTGCTGCCGCCATCGCCGTTCTTATTTGCGCCGCCACGCTGCTTCTGCCGTGAACCGCGTACCGCCGCTGCTATTGTTGGTGTGGTGCGGTGCTGCCGCTGCTTGTCTGCGACGCCGTGTCGCCGGTGGTTGTTGCGACCAATTCTTTTACCTCCTTTTAAAGGTACTAGAACTTCCCTTGCTCCTTCCTTTGATCTTGCTTTCAATGTTGTTCCTTCTGATTTTTGGAGTGTAGATTTATAATTGGAATTTGAACTATTGATGCTAATTGTAGGATATTGCTGGTGATTTTGATTTTACCATTTCTTTTTAATTGAACTTGCAAACTGACTGGCTGTGTGGGTTGATTGAATAAGTGTGGTGTTGTGTTAATTAGCTGGATGAATGTGTGGATGAATGTTTTGTTGTAAAATATCGTTAATTGTTGGTTTAAAACTAGATCTTAGAAGTAGATTTAGCTAATTGATAATTATAGTTGTTGTTTGCTGTTTTTGGAAAAGAATACTAAAAATGATCTCATAACTTAGTTAATAAAATTGTTAGTATAGTGAGAGTAATAATTAATGGAGAGTTGACAAATTAGTTAATTGTTATGGACTTGGTTAGTGAGTTTCTTTTATCGAGTTAGCTTGGAAAATGTTAACATTTACAAGGTAGAAGGTTTACTCAAACTTATACAATACTTGGAGTTCTTTTTGTATTCATGTTAGCTTTCTAATAGAATTCAAATTATAAGGTGAATTAGTGTTCTTATCAACAATTCTAAAGTGTAATAAGTTTAGTTAGAAAGACTTCATTATTATTTTAGTGTGCAAGTATGGAATGGACAAGAAGTAGTTAATCACTCATAAATTAGAGGTTTCAGTTAACATATAGAGGTTTTCTAAATAGATTATATAGTCAAGTATGACTAGTGATTAATGTTCATTAAAATATGAGTTTCAACCACTAAGTTAGATATAAGTTGTTAATTACTTTAAAGATGTTAATTACATTTTTGGGTGTTAATCATATTAGAACAAAGTTAGACTTGTCGTATTGAATTATGATATGAAGTTTTAGTGTAGCTATATGTAATAATGATGTATCTTATGATTTTAAGACAAACACTAATTGATGGGATGATGATTGTTGTTAATGGTGATTTCGAGTTTTGGAAAGTGATATATTTAGAGTAGAGTAAGAATCATAATTGGGTATTGGTAGTTGTCAAGGTCCATATGATATGTGAATTAAGTTGGTAAGCTTATGATAATGCTCTTGTTACAACTAGAATGATTTTCTAGAATTGGTCGAGTATAATTCTATAATGATAATTAGTTAGATGAAAGTTTACAATGAGGTAATTAATTTCTAAAAAAGATTATATAATCCGCCTAGAGTTGTCGTATGGTGTTAATGAAGAAGAATTGGTTGAGGGAATTCTAAAGTTAATAAATTTAATTAGTTTCCTCATATAAAGTTTAGTAAAAAGGATTAACTCGATCATTGCTAATAATATTGAGACTATTGGATTTCGTTGACCTAATCATGGATTAGATTATCGAGGTTGTTTAAAATGGGATTTTGGTTCAATGACCGTAAATTGGAAACCGTACTATTTGATTAGCATTCACTAAAATGAGTTAGTACAAGAGTTCGTGTTTTATTAAAAGAAGCTTCACTTATATGGTCGCATAATTTTTTAATTGGAATGAGGTAGACTCACTTTTATATGATTGGGAGTATGTTCCGTAATTGGTTTTCTTATCTGATTATGTTATTTGGAATTCAACTAATGGTATAGTATGAAAAATAGTTAATCGCTTTCATTAATCAACCTTTAATTAATGAATCCGGAGTGTGGTGTTTAAGCTAACTCTCCTTAGTTAAGTCTAAGAGAGAGACCTATCGTAATTGTTGTTGGTGCTTGATAATTGTTATTATCATTGTTGAGACAAATGTCGATCGATGATCATGAAGTATATGAGTATAAACGATTTATATACAAAAGTATGTGTCATGGGTAACTAGTTTAGTAACTCTCATTAGTTAATTCTAGCCGAGAAACCTTTGTCATTATTATCGGGTATTTACCGAGTATGATTGTTTATAAGTTGGGGTGGTTCCCAAGTTCTATGTTTGGTGTTGAATTGAAAATAAAAACATATGTGTATCAGCTTCAAATACTTAAAGGGATACTATGTTAAGCGATCATAGTTCTCTAAGGAGTAGTCTTATGGTTTTGTTGTTGTACTAAAGTTGTTGAGAATTATTATAACTATGGACGAGGTCCAATAATGATTCGATTGTGATATGAATGATAATCAAAAGGAATCTAAGAGGAAAGTAGCCTCTTCGCAAGGTCGACGATGAGGTTACACGAACAAAGGTCCCATGGATCCGTGAACCTTGGGGGCCCACAGAAAACTTGCCCTATCGCTTCATATACGGGCAATAACCGGGCGATATATCGTAATGCGAAACCCGTGGATTGCCGATTTGATCGAGAAAAATGAACTCCGACCGCCGCGTTATTGGCCAAAAGTAAAGCGAATGGTCGGGTGACGACTTCACTATCTGAGTGTAAGCTTTGTCTCCTCCGTCGCGTTCTCTTACCTCCGACTAAAAAGAATGTTATCTCGAGTTACTAAATGAATGATGATTCAAGATTTGAATGTGAATATCGATATTGGATTCCCGATAAGGAAACATATCATGGTATGTTATTTCGATATTGGGAAGCCCGATAAGGAATCATATCATGGGATGTCACATGGTTATTGGATTCCCGATAAGGAATCATATCAAGTAATGTAATGAATGTTTATTCCGTATTTATATATATGAGTATTGATATTTGTTTCTAGACAAGGAAGCACATCATGGTAAGTTATGTTATATTAGATTCCCAAAAGGAATCATATCTTGTTATCGATTCCTTGTAAGGAATCATATCTTGTTATCTGATTCCCAATAAGGAATCGTTAAGGTGAAAGTTATTATGTCATTAATTTCTTGATAAGGGTCTATCTATAAAAATATAAGAAAGTGATTGGTAGAGTATTTGAGAACACATGTTCTGGATTTCCGCTTAGTAATCAATTAAAGAAAAGAAAGTATATTATTTATATCAAAGTTGAAAAGTTAGATTCCTTATAAGGAATCATGATATGTTGAAAGGTTAATTAAATAAAGATATATAAAATGTCTCTCATGTGATTGCTTGGGAATCGCCTTACCGTGGTTTGCTATTATATAAAAAGATGATGCACATGGCCCTGAAATTCTCAATCGCAAAGAGATAAAAAACTACCACATAACGCTTCATAATACCAAACATAATTCACGTTAAACACTTATAACCCTTTTTAAAAAATACGTATGATATTAGTATAGGAAATTATTTCACATGACTTGAATTTGGTCCATTTACAACTTTAACACCCCCGATTTTTTTTTCAATTGTACTTGGAAGTTTGGGCTACTCAAAGGGGTTATTTGGTACTATTTTTTCTCTAGTCATACCGATTATATAATTTTTTATATTAATTTGTGTTGTGCTAATCTGTTTATATTAGTACACTTGTATAAATAGATTCTGCCAACAACACACCGACTTTTAATTATATTGTCATTACTACACTTACGATGATGACATCTTAACCGCCATAAACCATTTATTTAACTTCCGTAACTAATGTCATTAGCAACAGGGAAAAAACTACCATGCCCCTATCTAAACAATTCCCTACACGACTTATCCCTTATTTTTTATAGTTGTAATAGGAATTTCCCTTAAAATATAATTTGTTGTAATATGCTACTTAGAATTTACAAGTGTATTTTGAGACTTTGAGGAAGATGGAAAAGATAATGGGAAAAAAGGAGAAAAAGGAAAAAAAAAAAAAAGAACAACCAAAATTATTAGCAGTAGTTTTCAGCTAACCAGAAGTCGAACCTAGGGTGCCGGACTCCAATAAATGCATCATGAAAAGTTAACCAACCACCGCAACACCGAATTTTACCAAAAGAGTACCGTTAGTTCTTTTTTTGTTACTTAATAAATCCGCCCCCGGATGGTGTATTCTAAAGGAGTAACCGGATAATGGTATTTTTCTATGTCTAAGAAGACTAATGCTATGTATTGTTATGACAAATGTGATTATTCCGATTATGTTGACCGTTGAAGTCGTTTTCAAGCAAAAGCCACCGAAGCATGTGTTAATCTTGTTTACTAGTTAGTACTCGCATTTGTTGTCGTGTCCGTATGTTGTTTGTCATTTATGTGGCTTGTCACTGCCGGGGAGAATCCTAAATGTTTCATGCCGAAGCGCGAGTCAATATTTTGCAAGTTGAAGCCGATACATGCCGGAAGACTACTTGCCTTGTATTTGTTTTCGTGGCAAGGACGCTCGACTTTGTAATAGTTTATAATTAACTATTTATTCTCCATTTAAGTATTTGAGAGTCGGTAGCGCCCATGATTCTCCCCCGGTGTTCCTCCGTAAAGGCTTTGAGGCTGTTGAGTTTTGGATTTGGATATATTTTATTTATTAAATTTGTAAACATGTTTAAATTATTTTTCGGCTTTAGGGTTGTCCTATTATGATGTAAGTGTAAAAACACCTTCCAAAGTGTTGGATGATGAATATAGAACACTCACAAGAACACTTGAAACACTCGAACCAAGGATAGATGCCAAATCACAAGAACACACTCGTGCCTTGTTTGGTCGGGCTTTTTAAGGCCCGGAAACGGATCGGCTTTACTAAATCCATTACTTTTTGTTTGGCTCAGCAATGGTTAACCATTACCCTACATACGGAACCCGAACCCCCCAAATATTACCCTTCTAATTACACAAGTAACAAAAACGTTTCCCCTCCTGATTCAACTCACGCTGCTTCTTCACACTTTTCTCTCGACGCCGACAATGAAGGGGAAATCAGATTTCTCTCGTCGGCGATAATTTCAGAGCATAACTCCATTGTGGCCGACGAGCGTAGGAAATCAGATTACTCATTTTTCTTAGGTAACCTTTCGAATTTTCTCTCTTCAATTTTTAAAGCATGATTTTCAGCTGAAATTTGTTGATTTTGCTCTTTAAATTAGTTATAATTTGCTATTATGTGTGCAAATTTGTGAGAGTTTTGCGTTTGGATGTGCAATTTCTAATTTATAATTGATTATAGTTTTAGGTTTTCAATTCACCAACAACTGTAAATTGCAATTCATTTGTTTAGGGTTTTTTTCCTTACTTTTTGATTCAAAATTCTATGTCTGTTGATTTTTTTTTATGTTCTGGGTAAACCGTATCCGTTTATGAGCTATATTGATGTGAATTTTGGGGCTAATTATGGGGCTGTTCTACTGTTTTTTTTTTGTGTCCTAAGTTGTTATTTTGCTGTTGTTTTAATGCCGAAATTGATGCTATTATGTTGTTCTTTTGGTGCTGAAATTAGTACTAAATTACCGTTGTTTCGATGGTCGTTTTGATAGTGCTTTTTGCCGCAATGTTTAGTGTTGTTCAAGGTTGTCTTGGTTGTTGTTTCGAGCCGTAATTTTTGAGTTTTACATACCTATGATTATCACTCTAATCCATGGAAACAGAGATCTAAGTTGTAGTAACTAGTTTGATTTGTGAATTTGTAATGACTTTTCTTATTAGGTTTTCAATACGGGCTTGTCTCAGGCGACGGTAGGAGGATAAGAAGGCTAAAATAGCTTCAATTAGTTATTATAATGGTTATGGTAGTTAGGATGATGTACCCGGGTTTGGCATATGATAAGCATCGCTACGCTAGTGGGGTATTCGGTTTAGGTAAAAGAAAAAAAGGACATAAAAAATTACGCTTAATGGTCTTGAGTGCATTGATCAAAGAGAGTGATACGAACCGTAGAAATGAGCTTCATGTTAATATCCTTTGTGAGATGCTTAGAGATGTGGGAGGATTGAGTGGAACTAGAAATATGTCTCTTCAAGAGATAGTTGCTATGTTTTTATGCACATCGCTCACCATAAGAAGAATAGGTCATTGCCCAATTTTTTTTAGAAGTGGAGAAACAAGTTAGTCGACAATTTAACCTTTGTTTAAAGGCTTGGTTGAAGTTGCACGAACATTTATTTCACAAGCCCACTCCAATACCTGATGATTGTGAAGACAAGACATGGAAATCTTTCAAGGTATTAGTCCTTCATATATATATATATGTATATATATATGTATGTATGTATATATATATATGTATGTATGTATATATATATATGTATGTATATATATATATATATATATATATATATGTATATATATATATATATATATGTATATATATATATATATATATATATATATATATATATATATATATATATGTATATATATCCTACATCGCTATATTCTCATTTCATGTCTACAATTAGTTATGTCATTGTTTTTCTATCTTGTAGAATTGTTTAGGAGCCTTAGATGGCACTTACATTAATGTAAGAGTGCCTTCTGAGGAAAGGGGAAAGTATCGAACAAGGAAAGGCACAATTGCAATGAATGTATTGGGTGTTTGGGCACCTAATATGCAGCTTTATTTATGTCCTTCCCGGGTGGGAAGGCTCGACGCATGATGTACGCGTGCTTCGCAATGCTCTTTCCGGGCCCAATGATTTTAGTGTACCTCGAGGTAAATCCATCTAATCTTTTATGAGTAAAATTAGGGTTATAATTTCATAATTTACCTAGTAATCGCCTTTCTTTACAATATGTAAAGGTAACTATTTTTTGGCGGATGCGGGATATACCAATCGTGAGGGATTTCTTGCTCCATATGAGGGCAAAAGTATCATCTAAAGGAGTGGACCGATCAACAACCCGAAAGTGCCGAAGAATACTATAATTTGAAACATGCTAGGGCGCGGAATGTTATTGTGAGGTGTTTTGGTTTACTTAAAGGAAGATGGAGTATACTTAGAAGTCCTTCATTCTTTCCCATTCGACTCAAGGTCGAATCGTGATGGCTTGTTGTCAATTACATAATTTAATTAGAAAAGTGATGCGTACTGATGATATAAAGGAAGGAGAGCTGAGTTCTGATGATGACTCGATGATGATTCTAATGATGAAGTGGAGTACATTAGAAGTGTCACAACTTCGCATGAGTGGACAAATTTTAGAAACATATTAGCCCAAGATATGTTTAATGGTCGGAGAACTGAGAGGTAGACGGATATGACTATATATGGTATCTTCGGTAATAGTTTAGAGTCATTCCGAACTTCTAAAGGTTTAGCTTTAAACAAAAAGTTAGTTTTTGCTTTAGCTCGGCATCTTTTGTAATATCATGTGGATTCTCTCTTGATTATTTGACTATTTTCTTAAAAGATGATGATTAATTCTCCACCCATGTATTGATTACATATTTCATAGTTTGCTATATGGTGTTTGAGAGGATTTTCATTTTGGTGGTATATATATCTCAGGTGCTAGAAATATTAGTTTTATGAAATACTTTTAATATTTCATAGTTTGCTATATGCTGTATTTTCATACTTTTAATATTGTTATTTCATAGTTTGCTATATTAATACCTGACACACTTTTAATATTTGATTATTTTTGATGTACTATATTGTATATGGATGGACCTCTCCTTATATTCTTTCGATTCATCGTCTCTTGGTCATTTTCACATAATAGTAATATATCTCGAATTGTTGCTCTTGTGAGACATTATTTTTATCACCGTTATCGGTCCTTTTCTAGATCGCACATTTGGAAATAATCATTTTCCTCAACATTCATATATTCAGTCTTAATGATATGAAGAATAGTTGTAGCATTTGCCGCCGTTCTTCTAGGTTATATTTTATTCTACTCGGCTCTCCTCCCGGCTCAATTATTTTTTCTAATCGTTTTGTTGTCCATGCCCCGGTGATTAGCGTATCTAGTTCCCATGGTGCTAATAATAGTATAGTTTTTTTGGCTAATCTCATAAATTTTGCATATATGTATATAAATATATAGGATGAAAAGTGATAGAGTTAGTCAAGTTAGTAAAGAGGGAAGTAACCGAGGAAGAGGTAAAAATAAAAGATTCCGTACATTTCAAGAAGATACTAGTGCTCCTAAGGTATCTACATGAGTCAGTCTTGTGATCCTAAGTAGAAAAGTGAAGGCGGTTCCAAGAGTGGTTACATGAATAAGCTTCAAGAGATGATAAAATTTGTGCTTCTTACTGCGGCTTGAGAGCTATTCCACATATTGAGTCAAGGATCAAACATTGGTCCGAGAAGTAATCTTTGGGTGGGATGTCGATAAAAAGATACCGCAAAATGTAAAAAAGATGTTTGATGAATGGGTGAAGGCAATCTTTCTTTCTTTTGTTGGTATAATCTCGCCTTGTTGATAACTATAAGAAAATATACCAACACAAAAGATCCAATTTAGTGATAAAATACGACAAAAGCTAACACATGAATATTCAATTTGGTGTGTTTGTTGATCTTGTTAGCCTTAATCTTAGCCATAATTTATAAGTTGTATATATCGTATTTCACTTAAGAGTTCTAGTGATTTTTGTGAAAAATTGATATGATGTCTCCACATTATACTAGTGTAGGAGGTAGTGGCAACCGACAAGTAATGGCGCTTGTATGTTTATTAGAAGAGCTCTATGAAATTGCAAAAGGCGGATGTGGTTTAATCCGACATATAGTTTGCTTTACATTGTTTGTATATAATAAATGCAAAGCATCACAAATTGTTTTTTTTTATCATGGAAGCCGATCGGTGGTGTTAGGTCAGTAGAAGTTTGAAATTCCAATTAAGTCGCTCCTTCGAGCAACTTAAAGTGGTGCCAACCTTTGTTTATATATTTTGTTTATTAGAGTAAACATGTGGCTTTGAACTTGTATAAATATGAGTTCAATTTAAACCCAAAATGAAGGCCTTGTTTATCCAATGTTCATTCTATAATTTATAAAGTTCGTAGAGAATTTTCTAAACGAGAGGAGCTAGATAACTTAGCTTAATTTCTTATTTCGTGAGAATAAATTACCGCCTAGAGTGAAGAGGTCTCGTCTAATTTATATTTACGTAAGCTAGCATAATGTTAGAATATCAAGTACCTACATAACTATCTCTAACTAACTTGAATGTTTTTACCATTCATATCTTATGCTTTAACTAATTTGTGATGCTAGAACCTAAAGGTTTTCTGTTATTTGCTGTTAGTTGTTGCTTTTAATGATGTTCGTTGCTCTTTCTACGACATAATCATAAGAAAGCAAAGGGTTGAATGGGGTCCCTTTTCCCCATTATGACACACTTGCTGAAATTTACTCCAAAGATAAAGCAACTCGGAGATGTTAGTGAGTCTTTTATAGGAGCTATCAACAATATGGATGCCGAGGTCGCTAATGAACCATTGATGATAGAGAGTGATGAAGAAGATGATGTAGATTATGTGACTCATTCCAAGAAGCGTTCAATAAAAAAAAAAGAGTTTGATGATCCAACTCCTTCGAAGAAAACAAAGTTCAAAGATTTCAAGGGAAAAGGAAAGGGACAAGGTAAAGTAAGTGATGTCGATGGATTAGTTAGTTCTATTCAAAGTGTTTCAACCAATTTTGAGAAGATATTTGAGAACATCAATGTAAACTTGGGAACTATGGCTTGTGCTTGGTCGAAAGCGTAAGGAAGTGAGCAAAAGTTGGATGATAAGGTGAACAAAGTGCCGAAGAAGTAATGAAGTTAGATGGCATTTCTCATTCCAAAGCTCGGGAAGTGGCTACGATTCTCATGGCGAAGAACACAAGCTTCACATATTTTATAAAGCTCCAATGAACATGAAAAGGCAATATGTACTCGATCTTCTCAAGAAAAGTAGAGCTAGTATAAGACTTATATTACTTAATTTAGAAACCGTATAAGCTCTTATGTTTTTGCTTTGATCCATCATAATTTTGATCATATAATAGTTGTTAATGGTGGTTGATTATGGAATAGTAGTTAATAGTAGCAAGGGACCCTTTTAAAAAAGCTTATGAGATTTCTACATCAGGTTTTGTCTCATGTGAAACAAAGAAAAATATCATCAACTAATGCGTTAAGCTTTTGTTATTCTCTATTTATAACATATATTAGCTAAAGTAGAAAGCTCTCAAAAAAAAGTAGAAAGCTTGATTCTTTACAAGTGATTCCTTGTTATAAAACTTGTGTACCAAACAAGAAGAAAGGGAATCCCTTACAAGTGATTCATTTCCATTGTTGAACCAAACACCCAATAAAAGTAACAATTATCGTTACCATTCCTTTCCTCTACTCGATTCCATTCCCTTTCCATTCCTACATTTCAACCAAACACCCCCTCAATGATTTGGGGTTTTAGGCCAAAGGCAAGACCCACATAACATCTCCTAAGCTTATCACTCAAGAATACACTCAAAGTAAAAGGGAACTCTCGAACTCGAGACACACTCAAAGTTTAAGGGCTAAACCACAAAGTTTTTTAATCAAATCGAAAAGCCGATTTCTATTGCTAATGAGCTCTCCTTTTATTGAGTTAAGGAGCAACAAAATACAGGCAAAACACTCCTTAAAACCGTCCCTAGTGAATAGCCACAAAGGAGTTACAAAACTCCTTAAATCATGCCTCTAATGATGCTCATTTAATGAGTTGTTACAAGCATCTCCTAATCAAAAAATAATGAACTTCATTAGGCTCCTAAGCACACTCTAAATAGATGGCCATTAGGAGATACTTTAAGAGTAATCGCTTGCTATATTACATAGATAAATTTAAAACAACAAAAGCAAATAAAACCAAAACTCACGCCCAAACAGAACTCGGGCCTTCTCCATGCTTCACGCCATCTTGTTGTTGCTCTCATATTGTTGTAGCTTCATTATGGGCTTCAACATGGATCCATGTAATGCATGTTTAGCCCTTTTAGATAATCCAAGAGCTTCTAACAAAAGGGCCACTAGTCGATGAGCCAAATAAAGCTTAGATGGACTCATATTTGGTTCATATTTTCAAAGGAAACTCGCCGGAATTTCTAGAGAAATCTATTAGGACAAAGTATGATAATCACGGCATTATTGTAATAGTTAACCGAATTGAATAGACATGGGATTCGAGTTCCAAATTCTCCAATGTCGTTCGGTGAATGTGATGTTTCGATGCGTTTCTGATGCAAGAAATCACTATCGGAGGCTCTTTAGGGTGTAGTTTAGCTTTTCTTGTAGTTTCTTGATTTAAAGATTCAATCTTTAATATTATTTAATGATAAAGTCGAAGTTCTTTGATGAACAATCAACAAAGATGTTTGAATGAAACAAGGTATATGAAGAACTTTGGCTAATCCAAGTACAAAATCAACTAATGGCTTTGAATTCACTCCTCAAACAAGTCGGATTCTCTCCAAAAACAATAATTCACAAAGAATTAAAACTCAAACATTCTCTATATTTTATTAATGGCCGAAACTCCATATAAATATTACATAGAATCCTAAGCCAACTAGAACTAGGAAAACTTAAAGATAAACATGAATAACAACTTATTCTAGCACCTAAAAAACACACTGCCAATACTACTCAACACTCCTAATGTAAATCAAACTCTTAAAACAAAAAATAAACTAAGTATTAAAACACCTAAATTACATAGAATCCTAACAGAACTAGGAAACTACATACTTACCATTTCTCATGCACATCATACTCCCCTTCTTAAAAAAAAACTCGTCCTCAAGTTTCATCGTCTTGAAAACAAGGAATCGAGTCATTGGAAGTAATAGTTACGCAAATCCCATTACCAAGCAATACCTTGAACGTCATTACCAATTTTATCAATGATTTCAAATGGTCCTTCATCCATAGGTTCATCGTACTTGTGATTAATATGGAGCTTTGGCATCGAGAGACAACCATACTCGATCTCCCGCAACCTAGGGGAAGTACCAAGACGCATATGGAGCGCATTTTCACACCTTGTGTGCTTATTAGTTGCGGATTCGAGCACTTCATTGTGGCATGAAGTAAGATAAACATGTGCACGTATAGGTGCGGTACTAGGCGTAGCAAGTGCAACATTAATCAACGCATTGATAGTAGGTGGAGGAGGTGTAGCTGCAACATGGCGAGGGGTAGGCGAGTCGGGTGCGCTGGGGGTAGTGACTTAAGCAAAGATTCGTTTCTCACCCACAAGCACATGAGTAGTCATTGGTACGCCCATTGTGGAGGACATGGCGATCACTTTGCCAAGGACGTCCAAGTAATAAACCACATGTCGTCATAGGGACAACATCATACTAAAAATGATCCATATATTCCCCAACACGAAAACCCACGAGAGCTTGCTTGCGCACCCAAACACCGTCATCATTAAGCTAACTGAGTTTATATGGACTCATATGCTTTCTAGTTTGTAGCTTTAAGGGATCAATCAAGGATAAAGCACACACATTAGTGCAAGAACCACTATCAATTATAAAGTGACATATCTTACCATTAATCAAACAATTCAAATGAAAAATATTATTGCGTTATTATTGCTCACCCTCTACGTGACTATGAGATAATAAAGAACGCCCAAGATCATGTTTGTTGGTTCATGCTCCGGGCGCAAATTGGTTGGTTCGCCCAAAAGAAGTATCATCCATGGCAAAGCTCGTTCTTGGATGAAGAAGGAGGGATTGAAACACTCGTGTCTTCAGGCTAAGAAAGTAAAGTACTCGTCCCTTGTCACAAGAGAAATGTTGGGACAATTCTTCGCCACACGACCCAATCGATGGGACCAAGTTATGTGCGATATAGGGTGTCGAGAAGTCCATTTTACTAAGGTTTAAGCTTTAAGAAGGAGAGTTTTACTCATTTATACCTTAGTGTGGAGAAGCGGGAGTTATGATGAATTTGTTATATTAGCGGAGATTTAAGGATATTTTGTGGTTATGTGTTTATGATCATTTACAGGTGGATTCCCATCCCGTGGTCGCGATCCATTCAACATAAAAAGACCACAAAAGTCATTGGAGTTAGCGTTATAATGTTATATGGTGGAGGCATCCAAGTCCTCTTTGTAGCTCTACGACATTGCGTGTCCACCATGGACGTTGAAGAGCCCACCTAGAGTGTTTGTGGAGAAGGTAGGAGCCGAGAGCCAAACACGCACTCACGCGTATGGAGGGGTAGTTCGATCTGCACAGCATGCCCGAGCCGCGCACCATAGTCGCACGACTCACGCATACCTAGCCGGCGCCCGCCGGGCGCCGCCGAAGGCCCGAGCCGCGCTAGGCTCGCCCGACTCGGGCGTTGCGAATGAAGATTGGAGGAACGCCGCGGACCACACGCCCGACTCGCGCGCCGGACCTCCGCGACCCCGCGCACTTCGAGCGTTGGTTTATTTCTCAAAAAGATTAAGGCCCGACTCGCGCGCCGTGCATGCCCGACTCGCGCCCTTCGACGCGGATGCGATTCTTCGGCAATTTTCAGCTTTCCTCGGGTTTTATTAAGAAGAAAAACGTTTTGTTTTGATATCTTGTAATTTCGAACTAAATTAGAGAGAGAGAGAGAAGAACCCTAATCCCTTTTTCTCCCTTTTTGAAGTTTCTAATGAGTTTCAAGATTTCTTCGATGGATGCTATGTCAATTGTAGCCTAAATCTAGTCTTGAGAACGGTTAATCAAGCTTCGGTCTACTATTGTGAGGTTTCTCTTTGTTAACTTGTTCTTAATTATAATTGTGATTTCTCGATTTAAATCTATGATTGTGGTATGTATCGCTAGGAGTACTACTAGTTTATACATTCGATTTATCATTTGCTAGGATTTAGAATCGATGCCGATTCATCCGTTCTTCTTTCATGAGTAGCAATCTAGGGTTTGATTAATGAATCCGATTATTCTTGATTAATCACTAGAGAAATCACAAGTTCCAATTTGAATATGTTGGGCTATCAATTTGTTAATTGGCTCATTGTTTCCTAGTTCGTTGAAGTTCTTTTGATTTGAATTTAATCTCCGATTAGATTAGATTAATCATTAGTTCAAGTTTTATGATCATCTCGATTGTGATTGTTTAACGGTACTTTTGAGGGAAAGGAATTTGATTTCCAACTTCGAGTAATTAAGAGTAAAGTTACATGTTCGAGAAACCAATGATCAATAGTTTGAATCGAAGTGGCCATTAACCGAACTCAAGATTCTTCTCTTCTTGATTATATCACTTCTTTATTATACTTTAGTTCTTCGTATTTAGTTATTCAATTCTTTAATCTCAAAACCCCCATTTAATCTATTATAAGCACGAGTTAGTCCCCAAGTCTCTGTGGATTCGACCCTACTTGCCACTTACATTTATTTGTATTGGAAAGAAGGAAAATAAACTTTTATCTTTGGTAGCGCGTACGACCGCGTCCCACCAAATTTCGGCGCCGTTGCCGGACTCGGCAATTACTAAAACGTGTTTATTGTAGATTGTGTTTTGAAATTTCACTTTTTGATTAGTATATGGTCGGCACCCGTGCTACTAACCAAGATCGTGTGGATTACGATCCCGAGTTAGAATTGAATCTTTTCAAGTCGCGAAGGGAATCGAGAAGAAATTTTCAAGAACTTCCATTTGCATTGAATTTGGAAGAAGAAATGCCACCTAGGGTGGAGACTCGTACTCGAGGGAGCTCACCGCTCCTAATATCGATCAACAACCATCATGTATCACTTTCCCAACACCGGAGGCAGGCACGACCTTCGAGCTCAAGTCGTGGCTCATTCATCTATTACCATCTTTCCATGGGCTCATGGTGAAGACCCTAACAAGTTCCTATCCGAGTTCCATGTTGTGTGCTCAAGCATGAAACCGAGTAATGCCACTAAGAGCAAGTTAAGATGAGGGCATTTCCTTTTTCTCTTAAGGATACGGCCAAAGATCGGCTATATTATCTTCCTCCCGGTGTATCTCCGATTGGTCCGAGATGAAGAAGCGGTTCCTTGATAAATATTTTCCCGCTTCAAAGTCATCCACACTCAAGAAAGAGATAAGCAACATAGAGCAGAGATACGATGAACCTTTGTATGAATATCGGGAGCGTTTTAAGAGGTTATGTGCAAGCCGCCCGTATCATGGATATAAGTGAGGAAGATCTAATCTTATACTTCTATAATGGACTTTCCGATGATGATGTGCGGATGATTAATGCAACTAGTGGTGGATCGATCATAAATAAGACTCCCCGAACGCTAGAGCTTTGATAGAGGAGCTTTCGAAGGCTCCAGACATTTTAGTAGGCGATCCACCCACGAGAAGGTGAATGTGGGTAGCTCAAACACGCAAAATCCCAAACTTGAAGAACAGGTTCAAGCTCTTACCTCACTAGTAAGAGAGCTCATTGTTAAGGGACACACACAAAGCAAGTTAAGGCGTGCGGGATATGTGCTTCGCATCACCCCACCGATTATCGCCCACAACTTCAAGAGGGGTCTAATGCGGAAGTCAACGCTCTTGGTTTTCAAGGCTCGGGGAATCAAAGGAGATATGATCCTTATTCCAACACATACAATCCCGGCCGGAGAGATAATCCGAGGTCGAGGTACTGGAAATGAGCAAGGTAACCAACAACCCACACAATATCATCAACAAGGAACAACAGCTTCATGAGACCCCAAGCTCCAGCTCGGGGTCATCATCGTGGTCGAAATTCGAGTACGAGGCAAAGTTCTACAATGTCTACCGAAGATATGATCAATGCCTTAACCAAGAATGTGACCACCATGCAAGGGAATGTGGACGGCTTCAAGAGGAAACCCGCTCTAGTATAAGGAATTTGGAAACACAATGAGCCAGGTTTCGAGTGCAATGAGCGTGCCAGAGGCTCGTGAATCGGGAAAGTTACCCTCCCAAACAAGTAAACCCAAAGAAGAATGTGAGTTCTATCATGATAAGGGGTGATACACAAATTACACAGGGAGAGAGCATGGTTACAAGAAAGAAGGAAGTTACTTTACTTCCAAAGCATCGACCTCCCCCACCTTTTCCGTAAGCTTTGCGGGCCGATGGAAGGTATGAGAGCAACAAAGGTATATATGAGGCCGTACGCGAATGCGAGGTAAGTTCTCCCCGTTTTACCCAACATGGAGAAAACTAGAGAGCATGTTTCCGCTATTTCTCATAATGCACTTCCTCCCAAATATGATGACCCGTCATGTTTACCATCCCTTGCACTATTAATGACATTGGTATTCCTAAAGCTATGTTAGACTTAGGTGCTTCAATTAATGTGATTCCATTTTCACTATATGAGTCTTTAGCACTTGGTCCTTTGCATGCAACAAACGTCATAAGGGCAATTAGCCGACGGATCCCACTCTTATCCCAAGGGTAAAGTCGAGGATGTGTTAGTTCATGTTGGTAAACTTCGCTTTCCTACCGACTTTTATGTACCGGACATGGAGTCCGATCGCATGTTTCTCCCGTTCTTCTAGGGAGACCGTTTTTGAAAACATCCAAGACAAAAATCGATGTCAACAAGGGTCATTAACTATGGAGTTTGGGGGACATATAGAAGCATTTGGTATTCATGAGTCTAAAAATTCCCTAGCGACCGAACATCCCTCATGCTTTAGGGGTACTATTCACCCATAGTGCGTGATACATATGATACCAAAGCGAGGGACATGAGTCATTGGATGTAGTGAGGTTGCAAAAACATGAGAGACCACCTCGATGCATCGCATAATTTTACACCGTTATCACTAACGCTAGCCGAGCAGAAAATGTCTCATCAAGCTTACAGTACAAGTGTTGGAACAAGGAGTCGAACCACCCCTGACCGATTTTGGGAGGTATAAGGTCAAGCTAACGACTTTAAACTAGCGCTACTCGGGAGGCAACCCGAGCTCCTTTTTCTTTTCTATTTTTCTTTCTTTTCTTTTCCTTCTTACTTTTAAACCTCACCATTTTTATACTCCACCACAACAAATTATCTTTCACCCACCATTCCCCCTCTCGTTTCCCGAACTATAATTCAAAACACTTTTAGTCAATCATAATCCAACTTAAGCCAAAATACATCAAAAGACCTTCGAGAAGTGTCCATTTGAGAGACGTTGGTGAAATTGGAGGGTCGAGATTGATGAAGGAGTGCACGAGCAATGCTTACGAGCAATGATGCGCATTTGCATACCGGATTTGGTTCTACCGTAAGGTGCAAAGTTCCGAAATTATATTCTCTTCATGAATTTAATTTTGGATTAGTCATTTACTTGGGTGTTATAGGGAGTCGGGTCGTGAGATGGTGTGTGTGTGTTTGTCGTCCATGTGTTCTCTTATGTTGTTGGGGTGTGAAGTGTTTTAGTTTGGTATTGTTAAGAAGCGAGAATTTTTTGTGAGAGTCGTTTTTTTTAGTGTTTCCCTTCTCAGCTTCAGGTTTTCTTGTACTTGCTCTCACATCGAGGACAATGTCTTGATTAAGTCGGGGAGGAAATTCTCATTGTTCTATTTGATGCTTATTTAAAAAAAAAAAAAAAAAAAAAAAACAAAAGTGATGAATCGAAACCCGCCGAGTTGAAAACCCGCAAGGGCGGCGACTCGAGCAATAATGGGGGCCCTGGATAGGTTGAAAACCCGAAAGGGCAATCTATGCAAAAAAGTGGCTAATCGGAGCGGTGAGATGGTGAGCTCATAAATGAAAAAAAAAAATGTGTGAAGCTAGGATGAAAAACCCGAAAGGGCTCCTAGGCAAAATGAGAGATAAAAGAGATAAATTTGAAATCATTTGCCTGAGTTGGTGTCATAAGGAGGATCGGGTGATATAAGGAGTGTCTCGGGTAGGTTTTTCATCTCGATGTTCTGGAAGTTAGAGGCGAATAGGTTAGAGCTCGCTCATCATCGGAGGAATAAGGAGCTCGATGGTCGTGATCGTGTTTAGATGGTCCAAATTCGAGTCCTTTGAGATTCGTCAGATTCGAATTTGCTTTTGTCCTTTCATGACATGAGAATGGTTGTGGTGTTGTGTTGATTGGAATGGTTTTGAATCCTTCGAGATCTTTCTGGGTTCAAAGTCATGTGTTTTGTTTATCTCAAAAGTCGAGTTTAGTGTGAGAGTGCTATTTACATTATTTCAGGAGAGCTTTTAGCTCAAGTGCCGGGGGTGATTTTTCCCTTTAGACCCGGCTTGAGCGAATCGGGGAAATAGCAATCCTTTATCATACACTAGGATGGAGAGATAAGGGGAGTAGTGAAAGGTGAGAAATGGCTTGGAAGGGGTGCCTCATCGACCTTTATTTTGAGTTTACTCGAGGTCGAGTAAAGTTCAAGTGTGGGGGTATTTGATGGGACCAAGTTATGTGCGATTATAGGGTGTTGAGAAGTCCATTTTACTAAGGTTTAAGCTTTAAGAAGGAGAGTTTTACTCATTTATACCTTAGTGTGGAGAAGCGGGAGTTATGATGAATTTGTTATATTAGCGGAGATTTAAGGATATTTTGTGGTTATGTGTTTATGATCATTTACGGGTGGATTCCCATCCCGTGGTCGCGATCCATTCAACATAAAAAAGACCACAAAAGTCATTGGAGTTAGCGTTATAATGTTATATGGTGGAGGCATCCAAGTCCTCTTTAGTAGCTCTACGACATTGTGTGTCCACCATGGACGTTGAAGAGCCCACCTAGAGTGTTTGTGGAGAAGGTAGGAGCCGAGAGCCAAACACGCACTCACGCGCATGGAGGGGTAGTTCGATCTTGGCGGCTGCATGCCCGAGCCGCGCACCATAGTCGCACGACTCACGCATACCTAGCCAAGCGCCCGCCGGGCAGCGGGTCGAAGGCCCGAGCCGCGCTAGGCTCGCCCGACTCGGGCGTTGCGAATGAAGATCGGAGGAACCTGCGCACCACACGCCCGACTCGCGCGGCGGACCTCGCGCGACCCGCGCACTTCGAGCGTTGGTTTATTTCTCAGAAGATTGAAGGCCCGACTCGCGCGCTGTGCATGCCCGACTCGCGCCCTTCGACGCGGATGCGATTCTTCGGCAATTTTCAGCTTTCCTTGGGTTTTATTAAGAAGAAAAACGTTTTGTTTTGATATCTTGTAATTTCGAACTAAATTAGAGAGGAGAGAGAGAAGAACCCTAATCCCTTTTTCTCCCTTTTCGAGTTTCTAATGAGTTTAAGATTTCTTCGATGGATGCTATGTCAATTGTAGCCTAAATCTAGTCTTGAGAACGTTAATCAAGCTTCGGTCTACTATTGTGAGGTTTCTCTTTGTTAACTTGTTCTTAATTATAATTGTGATTTCTCGATTTAAATCTATGATTGTGGTATGTATTGCTAGGAGTACTACTAGTTTATACATTCGATTTATCATTTGCTAGGATTTAGAATCGATGCCGATTCATCTGTTCTTCTTTCATGAGTAGCAATCTAGGGTTTGATTAATGAATCTGATTATTCTTGATTAATCACTAGAGAAATCACAAGTTCCAATTTGAATATGTTGTGCTATCAATTTGTTAATTGGCTCATTGTTTCCTAGTTCGTTGAAGTTCTTTTGATTTGAATTTAATCTCTGATTAGATTAGATTAATCATTAGTTCAAGTTTTATGATCATCCGATCGTGATTGTTTAACGGTACTTTTGAGGGAAAGGAATTTGATTTCCAACTTTGAGTAATTAAGAGTAAAGTTACATGTTTGAGAAACCAATGATCAATAGTTTGAATCGAAGTGGCCATTAACCGAACTCAAGATTCTTCTCTTCTGATTATATCACTTCTTTATTATACTTTAGTTCTTCGTATTTAGTTATTCAATTCTTTAATCTCAAAACCCCCATTTAATCTATTATAAGCACGAGTTAGTCCCCAAGTCTCTGTGGATTCGACCCTACTTGTCACTTACATTTATTTGTATTGGAAAGAAGGAAAATAAACTTTTATCTTTGGTAGCGCGTACGACCGCGTCCCACCACTAATCCTTCGCAACGAAAACAAATAGTCTTCTTGCCCCTAACGCGAACCCGGGGACACAAGAGGGGGAGGGGGGTGCGGTGTTCTTGTCCTTGCCTTGTCCAAAACCGAATCAAGAGGGGAAGGAGAAGGAGATGGCGAGGCATCCGAAATGCGCAGCGTGCTTGGGCCGACGTTCTTCCTGAAACGTGAATCTTGCTGCCGCCTTTCAACCTTGGAAGCAAGGTTACACAAATCATCAAAAGTGGCATACTGTTGAAGCTCAACAAGATTAGCAATAGAGGGCTTTAATCCCACTAGGAACCGTTCAAACTTCTTGATGTATTGTTCGACACTCAAGAAGTATTGTTGCAACGAATTAAGTTTCAAGTAAAGATCTTGCTTGAAGGAGCGAGGCACAAACCTTTTTCGCATCTTGGCCATAAGTGAAGACCACAAATCAAAGGCTCGGTTTTCCTTCTCTCGGCACGCCTTATCTTCATTGAATTGAACCATAAAGATGCATACTTGGTGAGTTTAAGTATAGCATAGGAGAAGCGAGCACCATCGGTTAAACGTTTGGATCAAAGAAACGGCCTAGTCTACTTTCCCAATCAAGGTAGGATTCCGGTCAAGATCACCATCAAACGAGGGTAAATCCACCAACTTAATGTCTTCGTCACGCCGAGGTTGTGGATGCGGTGGTGGTGGGGATGTGGCAAAGTCGGCATCACACTAGAGTTGTTTGAGCATGTCGAGCTAATGCACCAACTTGGGCAGCAAGTTGTCGGGTATCTAAGCGCAGCCTTCTTCTGATGAGGATTGTAAGGCAAATTGCCATGGTTGGAGATCATCGGCATGGTGGCAAAAATAATAGCAACCACACCAAATGACGCGTTTCTTGATGCAAGAAATCACAATTGTAGGCTTTTTATGGTGTAGTTTAGCTTTTCTGTAGTTTCTTGATTTAAAGATTCAATCTTTAATATTATCTAATGATAAAGTCGAGTTCTTTGATGCACAATCAACAAAGATGTTCGAATGAAACAAGGGATATGAAGAACTTTGGCTAATCCAAGTCAAAGGTCAACTAGGATTTTCTGATTCACTCCCGAAACAAGTTTGATTCTCTCCTAAACAATAATTCACAAGGAATTAAAACTCAAACATTCTCTATATTTTATTAATGGCCGAAACTCCATATAAATATTACATAGAATCCTAAGCCAACTAGAACTAGGAAAACTTAAAGATAAACATGAATAACAACTTATTCTATCACCTAGAAAACACACTAGCTAATACTACTCAACACTCCCGATGTAAATCAAACTCTTAAAACAAAAAATAAACTAAGTATTAAAAGATGGATGAGAATACCCCCCAACTTTGGAGCGTCCGCTTTTAATACCCCCAACTATGGGTTATTTTTAAATACCCCCAACTATCGGGGATGTCCACCAAAAATACTCCGTTTACCCGTTTCACCTAAGAACCGGTAAATACTTGCACGTGCTTTACTTGTGATCCATTTCGCGCCTCGTTAATTCACCAACCGCCCCACCCTCTACTCATCTCTCTCCTCATCTCTCCTCATCTCTTTCTTCCTTCTTCAATGGCGCCCAACACCACCCTTCCCACACCCCCCACCCTCCCCTTCAAAGTAGGAAACTCATTCTTCAAACACAAAACAATAGCAACTCTAACTCCTAACCCAACACTAAGTCGATTCTTCATTCTTCCCTCTCGGACAAGCTTTTAAGAACGCAGAGGCATTCACCGCGAAATCAAGCTAATTCTTGTCCCGCCGATCCTTATCAAGCAAAATCTCTCCAAGACAACTCCACGTCCAACAATGATTAAGTGGAATAAACGACGGCATTCGCGGCGTTGGTTCTCGACGCATTCCAAGATGGAGAATCTTGATATTCGCTCCATCGATAAAAAATCTCGATGTCGACACCGATCAGGTGACCGAGATCAAAGGCGTCGTAGGGTCTAAGGTAGAAGAAAGGGAGTGTATCTTCGAGGCGGTACCCCTTTAAGAGTAAATCGAAGGGGAGGGGGAAGGGGAGGGGGGGGGGCCGGGGAAATTGACGGGGAAGGGGAGGGGTGCGGGGTGGTAGTGGGGGTGAGGGAAGGTGGCAAAGGGGGGGTGGTGGGGGGTGGGGGCGGGGGTGGTGGGATGAACAGAGGCGGGTGGAGAGTGGTGGGAGTTTTGGTTTACAAAAGCTAATAGAGAAAATAAAAGAGAAATGAAAAATAAAAAAAATCAAGGTGCGTGTATATGTAAATCTTTAATACTCGTTTTGCACACGTAGTTTCATGTTTTTAGGGTTGCTATCTTGTATTGTTATGTATCTTTTGCATAAGTTTTAGTGTAAATATTATAAGTTTCCATGATACTCCGTATGTAAGTGTATTGTTAATTTTTTTTTTTTTTGGGCCCCCTTTCGGGAACCCGTGGTAAGATGAATTTCCTCCGGGGCGCCCTCGCACAGGGCCACTCACCCGCAGGCCCAACAAGCCCCAACCCCCTCCCCCCCAACAATATTGAAATTTTTGCTTCCACCAAGATTTGAACCTTGGTCTCCCATGTGGGAGATAGGAAGCCATACCATTGGACCCAAGGGTCCTTGGTAAGTGTATTGTTAATTGGTTTTCTATGTGTACTGTTAAGTTTATAAATATAATAAGTTTTAGTATAAATACTGTATGTTTCATGGTACTCCTTATAAGTTTCATGCCACGAGTTATTGTTAATTGGTTTCCGTCAGTATTGAATTGGAAGTATGTAAGTGTCACCTTGAAATTTCATGGTTTTACTTAGCGCCAACTTAGTACTCCATTAAAAATTTCATGTTATTTGTTATTTGCTATGTTGTTCGTTGTTATCATAAAAGTTATTGTTTCAAGTATCATTAAAAATTTCCAAGATGATTTTATGAACAAGTTATTTATATCATACCTTTTATATGGTTAAGTTTATAAGAATTATTATTCTCGTTTAAAGGAGAATTGTTTCCAAATGATTTTTATTATTTATATGATCCCTTATGATCGTAATTATTAAAGAGGCCACGCTTGTTATTTATTAGCAAGAACGGTAGCTATTATATTTTACCCATGTACTTTTTGTATAAGTCATGTGGACAAGGTAGTTCCCCTCGTAATAGACTCAATAAGGAATACTAAACTTGGGGGGTGTGCACACTTTAGGAAAGGTACCTAGGCAAGGAAAGGAGTTTTATTAAAGTTATATACTTTATATTATATAAGTATTACAAGTATCCAAGGAAGGTTTATGAAAATATTTTGATTGTTTAATAAAGTTTTTAAATTTTCCCATATACATGTACTCAGTATTTTTACTGACACGCTTTTATTTGTTTTGTTTTATGGCTTTGTCCCTGTGATGACCCTATTATGGTGAGCAAACTTTACAGAGTTGATTTGATGCATACTTCGCATGGTGGAGCTAGTGAGGAATAATACATAGTTTAGTAGTTGTAATTTTTATAATTTCCTTTGTCATAATAGCAACAAGAAAGTTTATATTAATAATGAGAACTTATTTCTATTATTTCCGCTGCATTGTTAAATGAGTAGTTAGTAGTTTGTATTTTTAGCCTGGTAATACTCTCAAGTTTCTCATGGGTTTTATATTAAAATATGTTCTTTAGAAAGAGAGAAATTTGGGGGTGTTACAAAGTGGTATCAAGAGCCTTTAGGTTTATTAATGAGTTTGGGTAGATTTAGGAAGGGCATATAAGTTAGAGTTTCACAGTTTTGTGCATATTTTTTGCATTTTATGTGCATATATTTTCTTTTCTTATTCTGCCTAAAAATTTATATTTCCAAGTATAAATATTTTCCAATTTATATATTTTGAAGAAAGGAATAAGTGTGGATTTATTTTTCTGAGGAAAGTTCTGGCTAAGGAAAGATTAGGTACTTAAGTTGGCCGTTTGTGCCGCACCTCTCTTTTTTGGGAACTCACTTGATTAATTTTTCCATGCACGAAGAACCTAGTATTAAGAATTAAAACTTATTATATACATATTTATATATACTTAATATTTTTTCGAAAACACAAATAGTTTGATTTTTTTTTGTTTGTTTCCTTATTTACACTCGCATTATTGTTATTATGAATAATGTATCACATTCTGTCTAGCTAAATATGAAAATATGATTAAATTTTCATAAGGAAGGAGATTTAATTATCTTTATGAAAATATGTGTGGTACTTACTATTTGTAATTTGTTTTTACCACAGATTCATTATGGAAAGTCATAGTCCATTTTTCGTACACTGTGAGTGATTATGTGTCTGCTATTCTGAAGTGTGCGAACTTTCTAATAGAGCAAGGATACCAACAATTTCATTATCATGGACCAACAATTGCTCTACTTTTAGAACACTTACCCTACATCGAAGCCTATCATTGGTTATACAATAAATATTATAATGTATTGAATTAAGTGGATGGAATGCCCAACATGGTGGATCATTCCCAAGAAGGGATTTGGCTAGCTACTGTACCCTATTTTATAATTGACCTCCGCTATGCTGAACTGTGGCAAGAGCAACAAGAAGTACAAGATATGATTAATGCATACCAAACTCCGAGCCATTCTTATCATGAATCTAAAACTAGTCCTGAAGCGTCCAATGTTCAGACCAACCTGGCAAGCCCAGAGGGTAGTTCATCATCTCCTGAATATCATCCTACGTCAGATGATGAATGGTGGTATGAAGAGTTCAAACGCCAAGCTTGTGATGAAGAAGAAGATCAAAATGACCCCAATTTCAACGCAGCTGATTTTCATTAGGAATAATTTTTTTTAAGGAAAATGTTTAATCCATTTAGTAGTTGTTAGTGGCTTTAATAATTAGTAGTTCGGAAATTAGACTACTACTCTTTAAGAATGCTATCATTCCTTTTTAAGGATGATTAATAAATTAAATTTTAAATTCTTTTTCATGTTATGTGCTTGTTGTCAATCATATTATGAATCATGATTGTTGTATGATTTAAAAATTTAGTAGGAGGACTTAATAAGTAGTACCTATTTGTTTCTTACTCAGGAACAAATGGCAAGTAGACCCTAAGTAGATCTAAGACTCGAGCAACTCTTAAGGAGTCGACTTCTCTAACCAAGAATTTGGCTAAGGCTATGACTACTCAACTGAACCGTTAATAAGAACCTGACCTAGCTGGTGATGTGTTTAAGAAAGTAGCCTCTAGGAATTCACCTGTCTATGATGGAAAAGAGGACCCGGCTAGTCTTGAGAATTGGATTAGGGAGTTTGGTAAGTTGTTTACTGCTGTTCAGTGCACTGATGAGTTAAAGATCAACAATGCTACATACTACCTAAGAGAGGAAGTTGATTTATGGTGGTCTCAAAAGAAGGAGTCTTTGATGACTCAAGAACATTTTGGATGGAAACAATTAAAGGAAGCCTTGAGAACCAAGTTTTACCCACCTCACCTAAGGAAAAGAAGTGCCTAGAATTTACAAACCTTATGATATGGGGACCATGACTATCAATGAATACTACTCTAAGTTCATTGAGTTAATGAGGTTTGCACCTGAAGTGGTTCCAACTGAAGTTATGAAAGCTCAACGATTTGAGCAAGGGTTGATCTTGTCCATTCAAGGGAAATTAGGAGGGGCTAACTTTGATAGCCTAGATGAGGTGTATGGGAGAGCTGCCCATCTATTCGGGATCAAGGGAAGAGAGCTAGAAGCGAATCATGGAGATAAAAGGAAGGGGTCTAGTAATGGGTTTCAAGGTGGAGACAAGCGACAAAAGACTAATGGGGGATTCACGCAAGGAAAAGATGACAAAAGCAATGGGAATAACAACAATCGTAATCAGTCTAAAAATGGAAAGTCTAAAAGGGTCTACTACTGTAAAAGATGCCCAAGAAACCACCCAGGCAAGGATTGTGAAGGAAATCTGGTAACTTATAGGATCTGTAACAAGTTAGGCCATAGAGAATATGAGTGTTTTCAGAAAGATTCAACATCAAGAAATCCTAAGCCAACCCGAGAATCGGGGAGGTAATGGGAGCAAAGGACCCCAAGATATCAATGACCAATAATCGTGTTCCTCCTAAGAATGGGAATGGAGGACACAATCAGTTAAGGCGAATAATCAAGGTTGAGTGTTTGTCATGAGCAATGGTGAGGCCGAAACGATCAGCAGGCGTAGTGACTCGGTACTTTCTTCATCTCTTCTATTCCAGTTAAGATTTCATTTGATTTAGGAGCTTCTCACTCTTTTATTTCCAAAACCTGGAAAAACTTAAGTTGGGAAAACCCGAACCTATAAGCATGAATATAGTCATAAGCATGGATATAGTCATACCTTCGGGAGATGTTATTGATGTTTCTAAATTATATAGAGATGTTGTAGTGACTATAGTAGGGGCAAATTTTCCTTCAGACTTAATTGAATTCGAATTAGATGACCTAGATGTTGTTTTGGGAATGGATTGGTTGGGAAAATTCAAAGCCCAAATAGACTGCCAGAGCCCAAAAAGTGACCTTGAATGGCCCAAAAGGAGTCAAAGTAACCTACAGAAAAACCAGTCAGAAGCCCAATACAAGAATGATTTCTGCTATGCAACTCAAGAACTGTATAAGAAAGGGAAATCCATTGTAATTGTGTAGCATACAAAATTTGAAGGTAGAAGAAGAGAAGATGGAGAATATTCATGTAGTTAATGAATTTTAGGATGTCTTTCCGGAAGAAATCCCTGGAATACCTCCAATAAGAGAAGTAGAGTTCACCATAGACTTAATGCTTGGAACTGGCCCAATATCTAAAGCACCGTATCGTATGGCTCCAGCAGAAATGAATGAGCTTAAGACCCAATTAGAAGAGTTATTAGAAAAGAGCTACATAAGGCCTAGTGTATCCCCATGGGGTGCGCATGTCTTGTTTGTGAAGAAGAAGGATGATAGTCTAAGGTTGTGTATCGACTACCGTGAGTTAAACCAAGTGACCATCAAGAATAAGTATCCTCTTCCAAGGATCGATGATTTTTTTGACAAACTGAAGGGAGTCGAAATTTTATCAAAGATTGACTTAAGGTCAGGGTATCATCAGTTAAGAATTGATGATAAGGACATTGCTAAGACCGCTTTTAGGACGGTTTATGGTCATTATGAGTTTACAGTGATGCCTTTCGGATTGACTAACGCGCCAACAGTATTGATGGATCTCATGCAACGAATTTTCAAGCCGCCATACTTAGACTAATTTGTGGTGGTATTTATAGATGATATATTAGTTTACTCAAAGAATAGAGAAGAGTAAGAGAAACACCTCTAAATAATTTTGTCAACCCTTCAACATAAGCAATTATATGCAAAGTTTTCGAAGTGTGAGTTTTGGTTAGAAAAAGTGGCATTTATGGGCTACGTCATTTCTAAGGAGGGTGTTGCCGTTGATCCAGCAAAGATTGAAGCCGTTAGTGAATGGCCTACTCCAAAGAATGTGACTTATATAAGGAGTTTTCTAGGCATTGCAGGTTACTACAGACGTTTCGTTAAGGTTTTTTCCAAAATAGCCCGACCCATGACCAACCTTATGAAGAAAGAGTCCAAGTTTGTTTAGAGCCCAGAATGTGAGAAAGCCTTCACCAATCTAAAAGAAAGACTAACCACAACCCCTATGTTATCCTTACATGATAGGAGTGATACTTGTGAAGTATATAGTGATGCATCAAAACCCGGTCTATGGTGTGTTCTAATGCAAAATAGGAGAGTTATTGCTTATGCGTCGAGGCAACTGAAGCCATATGAAGTCAATTACCCTACTCATGACCTAGAGTTAGCCGCAATAGTTTTTGCTTTAAAGATTTGGCGTCATTATTTTCATGAGGAGACATGTAAGATATATACAGATCACAAGAGTTTGAAATACATTTTCACCCAAAAGGACTTGAATATGAGGCAAAGAAAATGGTTAGAATTCATAAAAGACTACGATTTGGATATCTAATACCATGAAGGGAAAGCCAATGTAGTGGCGAGATGCCTTGAGTAGGAAGACAAGTCATACCTTAAGTACTATGGTGGTGGCGAGATCATTTGGGTTTAGACTTTCGAAGATGAATCTTGAAGTAATGCAATATGGGGAAGTAGAAAAGATGTTTAGTGCATTGACCATTTAACCCTCTATGTTTGATCAAATTAAAGAAGCTCAATTGAAAGATGAAAAGATGGAAAAGATAAAAGAGAAGGTGAGGGAGGGTCATCTTTGGAGATTTCGAAATTCACGAAGATGGAAGTTTAAGAATGGATGGAAGGTAGTGTATATCTAAAGCTTGCGAAGAATTGAAATTGAAAATCATGGAAGAAGACCATAATTCTCCATATTCGATGCACCCAGGGGGAGATAAGTTGTTTAATAATTTAAATAAGAATTTCTGGTGGGCTCGTATGAAGTTGGACATAGTTGAATTTGTTTCCAAGTGCTTAACATGTCAGAAGGTGAAGAGTGGACATAAAAGACCCCAAGGGAAAGTCTAACCCTTAGACGTGCCATGATGGAAGTGGGAATCTATTTCGATGGATTTTGTTGTTGCTTTACCTAAGGGTAAATCTGGGAATGATACGATATGGGTAACTGTCGATAGATTGACCAAGTTTGCAGTGTTCATACCTATGAAGGCAACATGATCTATAGACCAATTAGCTAAGGTCTACATCAAGCATGTGTTGAGACTACATGGAGTACCAAAAAATATTGTATCGATCGAGATTCTAGATTTTTGTCTAACTTACGCGGAAGCTACAACAAGCCTTTGGTTCGAAGCTATTAATGAGTACGACTTTTCACCCACCACCAATGGTTAGACCGAAAGGACCATCCAAACCTTAGAAGATATGTTAAGAGCTTGTGTCATGAAATATCGGGGTTCTTGGGAAGATCATCTAGATCTGATAAAGTTCTCCTACAACAACAAATGTCATTCAAGTATAGGCATGGCACCATTCGAGGCTTTATATGGTAGGAAATGTAGAAGCCCATTATGTTGGAACGATACAAGTGAAACAGTTATACTTGGGCCTTAATTGATTGAAGAGACAGTCAACAAGTTAAGATGATTTAAGGAAAGATTAAGGCGGCCCAAGATCGTTAGAAAAGCTACGGCGATCCGAAGCGTAGGGAAGAAGAATATGAAGTAGGAGAAAAAGTGCTTTTGAAAGTCTAACCAATCAAGAATATGAAGTTGGGAAGCTCAACCCTAAGTTTATAGGCCCATAGGAAATATCGGATAGAGTTGGAAAGGTGGCCTATAGACTAGCCCTACCCACTGAATTAAGCAGTGTTCATAATGTGTTCAATATATCTCAGTTGAGACGGTATATCACAGATAAATCACATGTGTTGCAACCTGAAACAGTTCTAATTGATGAGAACTTGTCTTATGAAGAAAGACCTATTAAGATTTTAGACAGTAAGGTTAGAAGTACTAGGAATAAGGATGTTAAAATTATTAAGGTGCTATGGTCTAATAAGAAATCTGAAGAAGCAATATGGGAAGCAGAGGATGCGTTGCAAAAGAAATATCCATAGTTGTTTGTAGAGGTTAGAAGTAGAGTTGCGGAGGCGTAACTCCTTTTAAGGGGGGTAGAATGCGATAGACTTTCGCGCGTTTGACTTAGAACCCTATTTTTGACCTAATTTTATGAGTTATTATGTGAGCCAACTTACCTTTATAGAAAGTTTGTGGTATATGTGAATTACTTGCTTTATTTGCTATTTGCTTGCTCTAAGTTTCGAGGACAAAACTCCTTTTAAGGGGGTAGTACGTAATACTCCGTATCTTTTAGTAAGTTATTAATTATAATTTTAAAAAATGTTTTACTTACTAAAAAGGCTTATTATAAATTATAAAAATTTTCAAATAGGCTTTTATAATAGATTATGAGTTTTTCAAATAATTTCTAATATTAGGCCTAAGTTTACTAATTCTAATCCATGTAGTTTATTTAAATAAAATTAAAAGTATTTTAAAATAAATACAAAAAGATTTATAAAAAAATGGAAATGAAAAAGAAAAAAATTTTAAACCGTTGACTTCGGTGCAAACTCACGCCGGTGAGTTGTGCACCGGTCCCAAAACCGAGGACCGGGCCGGGACCGGTTGGACCGGTGGACCGGAATCCAAAATTTTTTTGGACCGGGACCGGAAAATTCGGTCCGGTCCGGTTTTGGACCGGTTGGACCGGAATTAATATTTTTTATAAAAAGAAAACTTTTCTTAGATTTAAATATATTAATAAATTCAATATATTAAAATATAATAATTCTAAAAGCAATAATCTTAAAGGCAATAAATATGAGGTTTTAACTTTCTAACTTTTTAAGTTTTAAACTTTTTTTAACCTTTAAACTTTTTTTAAAAAAAAAAAGTGGAATTCCGGTCCGCGCGGTCCGGACCGGGAAAATTCCGGTTTTGGACCGGACCGGACCGGAAACCCGGAATCTCAACTTTTCATGGACCGGAAACCCGGAATCTCAACTTTTCATGGGCCGGGGCCGGACCGGAAAATTCGGTCCGGTCCATTCCGGTCCGGTCCGGTCCGGTTCCGGTCCGAATTCGGTCCCGGTCCAAAAAATGCACACCCCTAGTTGTATCTAAGTTTGTAACTTTTCATTTTTATCTTTTGCTTAATATAAGCTTCTAGATTATTTATCTTAGAAGATAATTTATATTTTTCCCCAATCCTAGCTGGATGATCATAAAAAAATAGTGGATCTTAGTTAAAATTATTTATCTTGTCTAAAAAACCCATCTTTTAGTTCCGAGTCCTAGTACGACTCTACTTGTTCAACTAGTATAGATAGGGGCCTCAACCCCTCATATTCTTCACACCAAATTTGATAAATACATCTCTTTTCTCAAGTTTAAACTCTCTCTCCCTCTTTGCCTACCCTTTCTCTTCTCCCTAGTAGTTATTAATTTTCAAGGTGCGTGTATATGTAGATCTTGAATATTATTTTGCACACGTAGTATTATGTTTCTAGGGTTGTTATCTTGGATTATTATGTATGTTTTGCATAAGTTTTCGTGTAAATATTATAAGTTTCATGATACTCTATATGTAAGTGTATTTTTAATTGGTTTTCTAAGTGTACTGTTAAGTCTATAAATATTATAAGTTTTAGTATAAATACTATAAGTTTCATGATAGTCCTTATAAGTTTCATACCACGAGTTATTGTTAATTGGTTTCCGTCGGTATTGAATTGGAAGTATGTAAGTGTCACCTTGAAATTTCATGGTTTTACTTGCGTCAGCTTAGTACTCCATTAAAAATTTCATGTTATTTGTTCTTTGCTATGTTATTCGTTGTTATCATAAAAGTTATTATTTCAAGTATCATTAAAAAATTTCCAAGATGATTTTGTGAACAAGTAATTTATATGATGACTTTATATGGCTAAGTTTATAAGAATTATTATTTTGTTTAAAGGAAAATTGTTTCCAAAGGATTTTTATTAGATATATGATCCCAATGATTTTAATTATTAAAGAGGCCACGGCTTGTTATTTATTAGCAAGAACGGTAGCTATTATATTTTACCCATGTACTTTTTGTATAAGTCATGTGGACAAGGTAGTTCCCCTCGTAATAGACTCAATAAGGAATACTAAACTTAGGGGGTTGTGCACACTTTAGGAAAGGTACCAAGGCAAGGAAAGGAGTTTTATTAAAGTTATACACTTTATATTATATAAGTATTAAAAGTATCCAAGGAAGGTTTATGAACATATTTTTAATGTTTAATAAAGTTTTTAAATTTCCGATCCGCATATACATGTACTCGGTATTTTTAGTGACACGCTATTATTTATTTTGTTTTATGGCTTTGTCTACGTGATGATCCTATTTTGGCGAGCACGCTTTACGAGTTGATTTGATGCATACTTCGCACCGGGAACTAGTGAGGAATAATACATAGTTTAGTAGTTGATATTTTTATAATTTCCTTTGTCATAGTATTAACAAGAAAGTTTATATTAATAAAGAGAAGTTATTTCTATTATTTCCGCTGCATTGTTAAATTAGTAGTTAGTAGTTAGTATTTTTAGCCTATAACGTTATCCATGGCAGTAATACTCTCAAGTTTTTCAAGGATTTTATATTAAAATATATTCTTTAAAAAGTGAGAAATTTGGGGGTGTTACACAGGCTACCTAGAGTTTGAAGTCTCTAGTAACCATAGATATATATAGTTTTGTTTTGGCCACGAAACGTTCTAGTTGTCTTAAGGATATTTTAAGATAAATGTTCTAGTAGTTGTGTAGGCGTGTTTTTATTTCGCCTACGCGGTGTGAGCGCGTATTATATTTGACTACCCCACTGTAAAGGTTTTATTGAAAATTGTTTTGAAAGAAGTCGCCAACAATTCTTTTTAGGAAGAATCATAAACCTAATTAGATATGGGAAAATCGTAGGGACAAATTATCCAATGTAGATTTCCCCGTCTTGACTCCATAGATGGTCAAAGTGAACCAAAGATTGAGTTCGGGGGTGAGGGTACGAATATAGTCATAATGAACCACATTCACCCAAAGTTGGCCTCTACTAAATATCGATTCATTACAGATTTTATGCCAAAGAATAATCAAATAATGTTTTTAACACCCTAAAAATAATTAGTCTAAATTGATTCAAGAAACACATAAAAAGACTAATTTATAGTGATATGTTATTATGCAATCAATATTACAGGGAACCTAACAGGTTGTCCAAATTAATCTGATTAATGTTAGAACAGTTCTTTAGGTCTTGTTTAGCAAAAATAACATGTGGGTGATAAAAGCAATAAAGTAGGGACAATCATATAATATGCATTCTTTCAAAAAAAAATATAATATGCATATAATGACCAGGCAGACATATAATATACAAAGGCAAGAATAATATGAAAATAAATAAAAAATAAGAAAATAAAATATTGTAGGGAGTTAGTATAATATACAATACTTACAATCGCATGAATTTGTTAACAATCTACATCATGAATAGAACGTTAGTAACTTCAAGAAAATAATAAAAATAAATAAAGAAAATAAAGAAAGTTTGTTAATTTATTTGACCCTCAGAAATTATACCACCGTCCGGGGTCGTTGATTTGTACGGATCTTGGAAAATTGAATGCCAGAACAAGCCTTTAAAAGATTTAGGGTTTTTCTATGATATACCCTCGTGTTTTTTAAAATTCTATAATGTATCCCTAATGTTTTTTTATTCTACACTTGTACCCGTGTTTTTTAAGTTTTCTACATAGACCCCCTACGTTAAATGAACGTAACGTTCACCGTTATCTCTTTGCATTTACGGACTTCTCTCTCAACCCTCCCACTGCCAGTCCCCAGCCCCATCCCCACCCCCCCCCTCCACCCCCGCAACTACCATGACCGCCGCCCGCCTAGTCCTCCACCCACGCAACCACCATGACCGCCGCAACCACCAATGTTTTTATAAAAATCAACCCGATTCAACGGGAAGGGGGTGGGGGCAACGGGAAATCGAAGGGGGAGGGGGTGAGGGCAACGGAAAATCGAAGGGGAGGGGGTAGAGGCCGTGGAAATCGAATGGGAGGGGGTGGGGCAACGGGAAATCGAAGGGGAAGGGGAAGGGGCTGCGGGGAAATCAAAGGGGGAGGGGTGGGGCCGCAGGAAATCGAAGGGGAGGGGTTGGGAGGCTACGGGATATCAAAGGGGAGAGGGTGGGGGTCAATGGTAGGGGGAGGGGGTGGGGGATGCGGTGGAGGAGAGAGGGGAGGGGTCCGGGCTGGCGGGGGGGAGGGGTTGGGAGCTGCGGCAGTGGAGGGGAGGGGAGGGGGAGGGGGCCTGGGGTGGAGGGGATGGGGGAGGTTTGGATGGGAATTAAAAAATGTTTAACGTCCATTTTCATTAATACACACTAGGGGTACTATGTAGAAAACTTAAAAAACACAAGTAGGTACAGTGTAGAATAAAAAAAATATTAGGGGTACATTATAGAATTTTAAAAAAACACAAGCAGATATCATAGAAAAACCCAAAGATTTATGGTGTCGAGTATTGTGTATTGCGTCGAATAAGAAATATTATTTCTTGCAGTGTAGTACTTGGTTTTGGTTTGTGTCGAACAAAGAAAGGTTGTTCTGCTTCTTGGTTTTATGAGAGATTACGTGGATGTTAATGATGATCAAGTATGGCTAAAAAAAAAAAAAAAAAAGGTGAGGATGTTTGACAGGTAGTACGAATAAGAGGAGTAAGAGGGTGATGAGGTGAATTAGTTGTAGATGAGATTAGGGAGAATTATGGAAGCTGGTGATTATGGGGTCAACGTGAATGGAGAATAAACGAGAAGATGAATTTGTGTTAGATTATAGTGATCAGATATTGTTAGGCGGTGGAAGACTGACCGTGATGATTGTAGAATTTATCGAGGGAATTTTGTGTGTGAGTAGAAGATGCGCCGTGTATTTGTTGTGAGGAGGGTTTTGTTAATTCTGCCGTGGGAATTATATGGTGAGGGGAGATGAATTATATAGTGTAGGTAGGTTTAGGTAGTTGTATTGTAATAGGTTTCGAAAGTTAGTAGGCTCTCTAAAAGATTTTAGAAAATAAAAGATTTTAGAAAAGAGTTAGTAAGAGATATTTAAAATCACTTTGGAAAAAGATTATTTTTATTGAAAAAGATGTTAGAAAATAGTTAGACAAAAGATATTTAAAAACACTTTGGAAAAAGATTATTTTTATAAAAGATATTTTTATTAATAAAACTAATCAATGTAATTAATTAATTCTATTAATTAAATTAGGCTAGAAAAGGGGTTTTATAAATTGGGCTTTCATAAAAACCAATTTTAAAAGGTTTTCAAAGATGGGCTTTTTAAAAAGAGTTAGAAAATAGTTTTGGGCTTAAAACATTTTATTTTAGACTCGTTCTTTATTCTTTCCTTGATCCCAGGACCAATTGGAGCATGGTATTGGTCATCATAGGGTACTAAATGGGGAGACACGATTATGTGTCTACAAAAAGCCCCCACTTTGACTGAGGTTCAAAAAACCGATAGTCAAAGTATACGGTGTCGGGACGGAGAACGATTCTAAACGCTATGCAGTTTAGAACAGATCTATAACCATCGGTCTCTGCAAAACAAAGTTAGTATGCGGGACGGTAACTACAAGCAACTGGATACTGCGAAGAAGATGTTAGCGAGATAGGTGCGAACAACTCGAGATAAGGCACATAATGATGCAAATGTACGCAAACTTAGACTCTCTAAGGATGCACAAGACGCTATGCAAGGATTAAGGTTATGCAAAGCTAAGGGATGACACGTCATGCAAGGTCAGGGTTATGCAAGACTAGAATGTATGAAATGCAATGCAAGGTCAGGGTTTTGCAAAGCCGCAATGCAAGGTCAGGATTTTGCAAGGCTAGAAGATGTGGATATGTAGAATGATAGAATGATCGAAAATAGATAGAATGATTTCCGAAAATCGTTTTTAGTAAACAATCGGGGTTCGTAAACGAGGTCCGCGGATTACCACTCTTCGGGAGTTTGATTTGAATTGAAGGAACCACCACACGTAGGAAGCCCCCACTTTGGTTGAGCTTGCCTTGAATTAGGCATTATGAGCCTTAATTGAAATGTAATTGATCCGATATTGAAATGTAGTTGATCCGATATTAAAATGTAGTTGCTATGTCTTGAACATTGAAAGTTTTCACCGGGGATTCTTCTTTGGGAAATTGATATAGGCAAAGTCAAATATCGCCGAAACCATGGAATTGTCGGAGAGTCCTTCAGTGGAAAAGGAGAGCTTGGATTGAAAAATAAATGGTTTAAATTTATGACTCAAATAAATGTAGGTGGAAAAAGGCTTTAACGAGGCTAGGTGCGGACTCGAGTCTATGTCGGGATCTCAAAAGAGTATGCTCCTAAATTCTAGAAAGTCAAATCATTAGACCATGACTAATTTTATTTTATTGAAGCGAGCCGACCTCGAGATGAGGATTCCTACGTATCCTTGCGGAATCGAACCATTCGTAGTTCCAGATCTCGATTTATTATTTTTATTTATCATTTTTTTGCCCTATCTTTTGCCTAGGCCGCCCTTTCGGGTTTTCAACCTAGCGGGCTTGGACATACCTCGAAAAAAGGATTACATGGGTTTTAAAGGTTTGATGTATTGAAGGATTTGAATGACGAGTAGAACTTGTGTGCAAGCCCCCTAGCTTGACTTTTATTTATTTGCCTTTGGCTCTTTCTTTTTGAATCTTTTCTTTTTGCTTTTTTTTTCGCTTTGATCTTTTCTCTTTTTCATTTTTGTTTTTTACCTAGCATTGATACTTTTTGTAATGTAGTGAGGCTTGCACACAAGTTTGGTTTAAGGTATTGGAGGGTTTTGAAGGTACATGTGAAGCTTTGAATTGAAAGGCTATTTGGCTAATGGAGATGATGGTTTAAAGGATTTTTAATTGTATGTGGATGGCTTATGAAAGGTAATGGAGGAAGAGGGAATAACTTCTGATCCAAAGTATGCCCATTTTTTTTCATTTTGCTCTTTTTTTATTTTCTTTTATTTTTTTTATTTCAGATCTTTCTATTATTATAGTCAAGTTCATTAGGTGATTTGAGTTTCATCATTGAATTCGAAGCATAAATAAAATGATGGAAGACCAATGAAAATGAAAATAAAATTGAAATGAAATGAAAGGCTATAATAGATGAAGTCCTATAGTGACATAGACTCGATGGGAAAGGACAAAAATGGCTTAGGGTAAGGACTCTGTGACTCAACCTAGGAAACCGAAAATAAAAGACTAAGCCTTTGAATTGTTGATGCACTGCCTCAGGGGTTGTTGGTGATGTTGATTCTCGTTGTAGCAAGTATTAGTAGTATATTGGCATCGATTATGTTTCACATCGCATTGATGATATTCGACATTGGATGTCGAAGTGGAATTATGTCGTTGGAATTCGTGGTAGAAATGTAGGTTGCACCTTTTGAATTTTCTTTTAAGTGCAGGGTTTGGGAGTAAACCCGAAAAAGTGATGATGCCTCTAATGTGAAGGCGGTAGACACTATGTATTGTGAAGGCGGTTAAAAGTAATCTTCATGACTCTAAATGAAGTCGGTGTGGTGATAGTGCGATTAATGAGCTTTAGAGTAGGCTCACATTTTGTTCCTCCTTTAGGCATTCCTAAATTGTAATCTCTCGACCGATCATGAACATAATCGAGTGGATCTTGTAAATTTTAAGAAGCAATGTTTTCGAAATTATGAATGGAAATGAGAAATAGAAATAGAAATGAGAGAATGGAAATGGAAATGGAAAATGGAAATGGGAAATGTATTTGAAATGGAGGATTAGAAATGATTATGGGTTTTGGACTAGTATTGGCTTGACCATGATGCCGACATGGGCCTAACTATATGCGTATGCGGAACATGGACCGGACCCGACTATGCAAGCGGCATCGAATGATTGGACTTTTCTGAGTACTAGACTTTGAACTTACAATAAGCGAGACTAGACTCAAAGCAGGGGTAGACAAATAAAGGTGGTTAGACTTAGGGGATGACTTTTATAGTCCGTAGGTCGACTAGGGTTTACATATAATGCAAACTAGACCTAGGGAAATTTTATAGTCCTAAGACTCGAACTCATATAATGCAAACTAGATGTAGGAAAATTTATAGTCATAAGATCCGACTTTTATAGTCCGAAGACTGACTAGGGTTTACATGTAATGCAAACTAGACCTAGGGAAGTTTTATAGTCCTAAGACTGATTTTTATAGTCCGAAGACTGACTAGGGTTTACATATAATGCAAATTAGACCTAGAAAAATTTTATAGTCCTAAGAGCGGGGCTTTTATAGTCCAGTAGATTGACTTTATAGTCCTAAGATCGAGCTTTTTATAGTCCATAGACCGACTTTATAGTTCTAAGATCGAGCTTTAATAGTCCGTAAACTGACTTTATAGTCCTAAGACTGAGCTTTTATAGTCCGTAGACTGACTTTATAGTCCTAAGACAGGGTTTTTATAGTCCGAGACTTTATAGTCCGAAAACCGAGCTTTTATAGTCCGTAGACCGACTTTATAGTCCTAAGACGAGCTTTTATAGTCCGTAGACCGACTTTATAGTCCTAAGGCGAGCTTTTATAGTCCGTAGACCGATTTTATAGTCCTAAGGCGAGCTTTTATAGTCCGTAGACTGACTTTATAGTCCTAAGACTTAGCTTTTATAGTCCGTAGACTGACTTTATAGTCCTAAGACTGAGCTTTTATAGTCCGTAGACTGACTTTTATAGTCCTAAGATTGGGCTTTTATAGTCCATAGACTGACTTTATATTCCGAAGACTGACTAGGGTTTGCATATAATACAAACTAGACTTAGGGAATGAATTGGCCCTAAATGGACCTAAGAATTGGATTGGACTAGACTTAGAATTAGATTGGAATTAATTAGGAATGGACTTGGACTAGACTTCACATAAAGATGTAGATGGGCCTAGATTTTGAAATGAACTAGACTTATATGGGCCAATGATCGACTCAATGCTAGTGAATGTATGGACTGAAATGCACATGGGCCTAAATGAATGCAAAATGGACTCTAATGCATATGGGCCTAGAATGAATGCAAGTGAATTGGATTAATTGGATTGGATCGGATTGGATTGGATTGAATTGAAGGTGTTTGGACTGGGCTTAGAATTTTCGAAATTCATTTTTGAAAGGAACCCCTTGTTTTATCTTTTGTTAGGAAAAGATGCTGCATTGATTTTGAAAATATTTTTGTAAATGTCGTGCATAATTATGATTTGTAAATGTTTTTGAAAAAGAGTAGAATAGAAGAGAGTGTAGGATTGATTTAAAAAAAATGTAAGATTTTGAAATTTGATTGAATATAGTAAGGTAAGATTGATAGGGAAGATTAGTTGAACAGCAGGGAGAAAGTGGGAAGAGGTAGACATGCATGACAACTCTAACTCTATAACGACCACTTTAGATGCATTTTTTTTAGGACAGACTCGACCTTGCATGAAAAGATTAATTTTTTTTATGTTTGATTAGGTGATAAGCCTAAATGACCAAATTACGCGAATGCAGACAGACAGACGCACATAGGACTGAACGTAGGATTGACAATTACGACGGCTAAATTGACGAAAAGCGTGCGAAGCACAGACTGCGTGCCGCGCAGCTTAAGACTTGCTGCGCGCGCGCCTGGCCGTCCGTGCGCCTGGCGCGGAATGGTGCGCCCGGCGCAATTTGATGCGCTTGGCGCACTACTCCCGACACGTTTTTCGGGGATTTAGGCGACGAATTGGCGATTGATGAATTTTTCTTGTTTTTAGACGGTTTTGGAACGACGCATAATAATGACAATTTGACAGAATAATAGCAGGCAAGAATTGCAATCACATGCAAATGTCATATAACATGGATGCAAAAGTTCTCAACCTAAAGTCCAGTTCTACATTTAACTATTGGTCAGGTTTAAGTTTAGTCTGAAAAGGGTCCATGACAAAGAGATTGATCCCACGCTTCGTACCCCTGCTTAAAGAGGTGGCCACGTGTAAGACGCACTCCAGTCTCAAGTCAAGAACAAGAGAACAATGCCATGGTTGGGTAGGTTTGCTTATGACTAAGATCCAACACTATCACTCAAGAAGCTTTTTGGAAGGACAAAGCGCAAACCCCCCGGGGGTGACCTCACACATAGAACATGTGCTAATGAGGCAAGGTAGATTGTCCTTATGGTGGTTGAACAATAGCCATGCACATGCAAAACTGTATATTATTCTAAGGCATAAAATAAGAATGAATCGTATTTTTCAAGTTTCACCCACTCATTTAAAAAATTAAAATTTAAAAATCATCCCCAGTGAAGTCGCCAAATTGTAGGCGTGTTTTTATTTCGCCTACGCGGTGTGAGCGCGTATTATATTTGACTACCCCATCGTAAAGGTTTTATTGAAAATTGTTTTGAAAGAAGTGGCCAACAATTCTTTTAGGAAGAATCATAAACCTAATTGGATATGGGAAAATCATTGGGGACAAATTATCGAATGTAGATTTCCCCGTCTTGACCCCATGATGGCAAAGGAACCAAAGATTGAGTTCGGGGTGAGGGTACGAATATAGTCATAATGAACCACATTAGCCCAAAGTTGATCTCTACTAAATATCGATTCATTACAAATTTTATGCCAAAGAATAATCAAATAATGTTTTTAACACCCTAAAAATAATTAGTCTAAATTGGTTCGGGAAACACATAAAAAAGACTAATTTATAGTGATATGTTATTATGCAATCAATATTACGAGGAAACCTAACAAGTTGTCCAAATGAATCGATTAATGTTAGAACAGTTTTTAGGTCTTGTTTAAGCAAAAATAACATGTGTGTGATAAAAGCAATAAAGCGGGAACAATCATATAATATGCATATAATGATCGAGGCGAGCATATAATATACAAAGGCAAGAATAATATGAAAATAAATAAAAAATAAGAAAATAAAATATAGCGGGGAGTTAGTATAATATATAATACTTACAATCGCATGAATTTGTTGACAATCTACATCATGAATAGAATGTTATTAACTTCAAGAAAATAATAAAAATAAATAAAGAAAATAAAGAAAGTTTGTTAATTTATTTGACCAGTATAGTTCTCGGCATAGTACATGGCCGTCAGTTTTAGTGGTTTATAACTTGCCTCCACGGTTATGCATGAAACGCAAGTAAATCATGTTGTCGCTTCTCATATCGGGGCCGAAACAACTCGAAATTGACATAGATGTATACCCTCAGCCACTTGTTGAAGATTTACGAAAATGTGGAACGAAGGAGTGTCGGTATTTGATGCGTATGCTAATGAGATGTTCACTCAAGTGCCATGCTTTTCCGTACAATGAACGACTTTCCAGCTTATGGGAACTTATCCGGGTATAAAACCAATGGAAAAAAACCGTGCTCGATGTGTATAGATGACATGAATTCTACACAATTAAGGGCTGCAAACATGTCTATATGCACACACGAAGGCTCCTCGACGCGACCATCCCTATCGGTTTAAGAAAAAGGCCTTCGATGGGATGGTTAAAGAGGAAATTGCTCGTAGACCATTAACGATGCGAAGTTTATAATCGAGGTTAAGAGCATTGAAACGATCTATGGTAAACCCGCGAGCGACGTTGATGGAACTACGGGATTATGGAAAAAGGAGTCTATTTTTTGGAAACTCCCATATTGGAAAGATTTAAAGGTCGGACATTGTTTGGATGTCATGCACATAGAGAAGAATGTTTGTGATGCTATTCTTGTGACACTTATGAATATTCCGGGCAAGACAAAGGATGTTAAACGTCACGTCTTCACTTGGAAAAAATAAGCTTCGACTGTACCAAAAGGGGCGGAAGGAAAAATAAAGTAATGGAGGAAAAGGGTTGATGAGGAAGCGGGAAGAAAAAAAAGGTGGATGATTCGGAGAAGAATGTTGCCACGACTTTACGGTGTCGGGGAAACGGAGTTTTACGAGTCATTGTATGGCATTAAGGTTCCAATGGGTACTCATCGAATATGAAGCGATTTGTTACCTTAAATGGTGAGTTGAAGTTATCGAGTATGAAATCTCACGATTGTCATGTCATGATGCAAGTATTCTTACCGATTGCAATCGTGGAATACTTACAAAGCATGTGAGGCACACCATTACGAACTTTGTTCATTTTTTCATACAATATGCGGAAAGTGTCTAGCAATTTGTCCACACTCGATGACTACGAGGCTAGAATAGTTGAAACTTTATGCAAATTTGAGATGATTTTCCCCCATGTATTCTTTGACATTATGGTGCATCTCATTGTCCATCTAGTTCGAGAAATTAAGTTGTGTGGTCCAGTGTTTTTGAGGTGGTGCTATCCTTTTGAGAGATATATGGGTACTTTGAAGGATAAATTTCAAAATCTTGCACAACCAGAAGGTAGCATTATTCAAGGGATTGTGGCTCAAGAGGTCGGTATTTTTGTGGCCGAGTATTTTGCTGGTGTTAATCCTATTGGCGTTCCGATATCTCGACACGAGGGCGGACTCGAGGGCAAGGGGTACGATTGGCTCAAAATTAATCTCACCTTACGTCGACAAGCGTACACAAGCTCACTTATTTGTGTTGCATCACGTAGCGTTATTGTCCATCCTTATTTAAATGAGCATCTGAGGAATTACGTGTTAGCAACCCCGGAAAAGGAATAAGGGCATTGACGCAAATGCATAATAAGACGTTCATTGATTGGTTTCATCATCGAGTAGTGAATGATTTAGATGAAAATGTTTCTGAAACAGTCAAGTGGTTAGCATTTGGTCCCCGTGAATCTGTACACTCATATGAGGGTTATGATATTAACGGCTATACGTTTTGGACTGAACGTCGAGATCTTAAGTCGACATCGCGACAGAATAGTGGTGTTTCACTTGTGGCGTCATCCACATAATACGCAAGCTCGAAAGATAAGTCTCCCATTCTTGCTGCCACCAACTATTATGGGCGAATTCAATAAATATGGGAGCTTGACTACTCAGCTTTTCATATTTGCCTCTTTTGTTGCAAGTGGGTTGATGATAATCAACGTTGCGTAAAAAGACGATCCTTGCGATTCACTCTTGTGGACATGGGTCGTCTACGTTAAACCGAAGAGCCATTTATACTTGCATCACAAGCTAAACAAGTATTCTATGTAACTGATCCTGCTGATAATAAGTGGTCAATGGTTGTACCTAGCAAAAGGAGTATCCTGGGCTTTGGTGATGTTGAGGATGAGGAAGAGTATGATGCATTTGAGGACATCCCAACTTTTACCCATCCTGAAAATAGCGTGGAAGATGATGTAAATATGTCTGAGAACTATATGCGTGTTGATCACACTGAAGGGATACATGCTGAAACTCCTAAGAAACGACGGAAGGTCAACAAATCATGAGACATATACTGGGTTTATCCCCTATTTCGTCCATTTCATGTCATTTTCATATATTTCGAGTCATCGACTCCAATTTTCTTGTTGAATATGATAATATAGCAAAAAATACGACTACTAAGTAGATTTATAGGTGCTACTTTGTTGTTGGTTAGATTTCGGGAAAATAAGGGTCATTTTAGGCCTATTTCGTCCGTTTCATGTCATTTTCATGTATTTCGAGTCATGTGACTCCAATTTCTTGTTGAATGTAATAATAATGCATAAAATATGACTACTAAGTAGATTTATAGGTGCTACTTTGTTGTTGGTTGGATTTCGGGAAAGTAAGGGTCATTTTAAGCCTATTTCGTCTGTTTCATGTCATTTTCGTGTGTTTCGAGTCATGTGACTCCAATTTCTTGTTGAATGTAATAATATTGCATAAAATACGACTACTAAGTAGATTTATAGGTGCTACTTTGTTGTTGGTTGGATTTCGGGAAAGTAAGGGTCATTTTAGGCCTATTTCGTCCGTTTCATGTCATTTTCGTGTATTTCGAGTCATGTGACTCCAATTTCTTGTTGAATGTAACAATATTGCATAAAATACGACTACTAAGTAGATTTATAGGTGCTACTTTGTTGTTGGTGGGATTCCGGGAAAGTAAACGTCATTTTAAGCTTATTTCGTCCGTTTCATGTCATTTTCGTGTATTTCGAGTCATGTGACTTCAATTTCTTGTTGAATGTGATAATATTGCATAAAATACGACTACTAAGTAGATTTATAGGTGCTACTTTGTTGTTGGTTGGATTTCGGGAAAGTAAACGTCATTTTAAGCCTATTTCGACCGTTTCATGTTATTTTCGTGTATTTCGAGTCATGTGACTTCAATTTCTTGTTGAATGTAATAATATTGCATAAAATACGAATACAAAGTAGATTTATAGGTGCTACTTTGTTGTTGGTTGGATTTCGGGAAAGTAAGGGTCATTTTAGGCCTATTTCGTCCGTTTCATGTCATTTTCGTGTATTTCGAGTCATGTGACTCCAATTTCTTGTTGAATGTAATAATATTACATAAAATACGACTACTAAGTAGATTTATAGGTGCTACTTTGTTGTTGGTTGGATTTCCGGGAAAGTAAAGGTCATTTTAGGCCATTTCGTCTGTTTCATGTCATTTTCGTGTATTTCGAGTCATGTGACTCCAATTTCTTGTTGAATGTAATAATATTGCATAAAATGCGACTACTAAGTAGATTTATAGGTGCTACTTTGTTGTCGGTTGGATTTCGGGAAAGTAAGCGTCATTTTAGGCCTATTTCGTCCGTTTCATGTCATTTCGTGTATTTCGAGTCATATGACTCAATTTCTTGTTGAATGTAATAATCTTGCATAAAATAGGACTACTAAGTAGATTTATAGGTGCTATTTTGTTGTTGGTTGGTTTCGGGAAAGTAAACGTCATTTTAAGCTATTTCGGCCATTGCATGTCATTTTCATGTTATTTCGAGTCAGTGACTCCAATTTCTTGTTGCATGTGGTAATATTGCATAAAATACGACTACTAAGTAGATTTATAGGTGCTACTTTGTTGTTGGTTGGATTTCGGGAAAGCAAGCGTCATTTTAAGCCTATTTCGGCCGTTTCATGTCATTTTCTTGTATTTCGAGTCATGTGACTCCAATTTCTTGTTGCATGTGGTAATATTGCTTAAAATACGACTACTAAGTAAATTTATAGGTGCTACTTTATTGTTGGTTGGATTTCGGGAAAGTAAACGTCATTTTAAGCCTATTTCGGCCGTTTCATGTCATTCTCGCTCCCCCCTTGCTGACCCCTACGCAAAAGAGCGGCAAAGAACCGATGTTGCTCAGTCTTGGTCACTTCTTCTTCCGGCCCACGACTTTCGATGTTGCATTGTTGGTCCTTATTCAATTTTTTACTTTTTTTAACCTATATATATATATATATATATATATATACATATGGATGAGATCACGACTAGTGAACACACAACCAAGGATAAATCTTATGATGTGAGGAAGGACCCAGATAAAGGTGATCTCGAAGAAGATAAGATAACAAGGTTAGAGGCAATGGCGGATAGAAATGCTTTACGAGGAAAGGATTATGTGCAAACTCGACCTACCGGTGAAGCACTTTATGCACAAATTTGTACAATTGTGAAAGCACAACAAGTTCGTAGGAAAGAAGGTCAACAACGGGAGTTACAAACAAATCAACAACAAAGAAAATCGCAAGTTATGAAAAAGAGAAAGGGAAGAGTACCTACAAAGTCGATAAGTGCTACTCACTTGCATATGATATTTGAGTACGATAGCTTGGGTCAACCTTGTGGTGTGTGGCGTTCTAAGTATGCCAAACATATTGGCCTTTGCGTCCGGAGGCTCTCCATTTTGCATTCATGGCAAGAGGTGCCCGAGGGGATGAAGAAATTACTATGGAATGACACAATGGTAAGTTTCATACTACCATTTAGTTTCTTATTTTAATGAATGTATGTGTAGTACTAATGATAGAATTTAATCTATTACAACAAATGTGGAAACTAATATTTTTGTGCGTTTTTTTGTAGAATCTCTTCAATATCGAAGATGATGAAGCCAAGAAGAATCTATTTCTATCCGCGCTGCTCGAGAGATTTTGAGATTTCAAGGCTAAGTTAGTGTCCGGTTGGATCACTAAGCGGAGGAAAAGAACGGGTACAAAGAAGAAGAAAATTTATGGGGGAGAAAAGCAAATCGAAGTTGAGGTTGCATTGGAAAAATTCAGAGGAACCCACCAGATTACCATATCAGATATGGAGAAATATCAAACCTGAAGAGTGGGAAGCATTTGTTGCAAAGGATTTTTATTATATTTACCACACTTAGCTCGAGTATGATTGTATATAACACCTAATCTTTTGTTTGTAATTGTGTGTTCTTTCGGGCAAGACGTGAGAAAAAAGCGCAAGTGCAAAAGTAAGGAAATATTATCATCATTTGGGTGCCCATTCCTACGATGAGGCGAGAAAAAGTGGATGTTTGCCCCTTACCCCACACTGGATTCGACCACGACAACTAGCTCTACAACCACATCAGTTACACCGGCTCGTCAACCAGACAGAGTCCTTGATTGGTGATGTTCGATGCATGGGGTTGATGCAAAGGGAAACAGTGTTACCTGATCCCATTACAGAAAAGATAGCCAATGCCATTATAAGTACATAAAAAATGTCCTTTTCTTGTATTTCGATTCATGCAACCACAAACTTGTGTTGAAAATGCTAATATGAGGTAGAATGTAAGCATTTACAACAATCATGGGCTCTAATTTGTTGTTGGTTGGATTTCGGGAAAGTAAATGTCATTTTAGGCCTATTTCGGCCGTTTCATGTGATTTTCGTCTATTTCGAGTCATGTAACTCCAATTTCTTGTGGAATATGATAATATAACCTAAAATATTGCTATTAAGTAGATTTATACGTGCTACTTTGTTGTTGGTTGGATTTCGGGAACGTAAATATCATTTTAGGCCTATTTCGGCCATTTCATGTTATTTTCGAATATTTTGAGGCACGGGGCTCCAATTTCTTGTGAAATATGATAATATAACCTAAAATATTGCTATTAAGTAGATTTATAGGTGCTACTTTGTTGTTGGTTGGATTTCGGGAACGTAAATATCATTTTAGGCCTATTTCGGCCATTTTATGTCATTTTCGAATATTTTGAGTCACGGGGCTCCAATTTCTTGTGAAATATGATAATATAACCTAAAATATTGCTATTAAGTAGATTTATAGGTGTTACTTTGTTGTTGGTTGGATTTCGGAAACGTAAATATCATTTTAGGCCTATTTAGGCTATTTCATGTCATTTTCGAATATTTTGAGTCACTGGGCTCCAATTTCTTGTGGAATATGATAATATAACCTAAAATATTGCTATTAAGTAGATTTATAGGTGCTACTTTGTTGTTGGTTGGATTTCGGGGAAAATAAAGATCATTTTAGGCGTATTTCGGCCATTTGATGTGTTTTTCGTTTATATCCATTCAAGTAACCCAAACCCCACACCCCCCACCCGCACTTTCCCCCTCCTTACATAGCCCCTCCCTACACAGGCCGCCCCCATTCCCCTCGCTTGCACGGCCCTGCCCTCACCGTCGCCGCCGCCCGCCGGCGTCAAAGCCGGGCTTCGGCACCTGGCTCTGGCCATGGCCCTTGGTTGCCAGTCTTTTGCAAGAACTTCTTCGGAGGTTGGTTTTGTTTTTTTAAAATTTTAATGTGCAATTGTCTCTTGTTGTTTAATTTCTAGATCGGATTGAAGGAAAATGAGGCAACCGGTGATTTCACTCCTACCGCACACATGGATGCTTTGCACGAAACTCTAGGAAAGGACCATAGTGGTCGTGTGAGGGGCGTAGGAGGTGTCCGCCTCGGCATGTGAAAGGTATATGGTGAACAATACACCACAACGTCAAAATCAAGTGCGAGTAGTGTGAATTCGGCGTCGGTAGATGTGGAGGCTATCAAATCTGCAATTCGGGAGGAGCTTAGAGAGGAGATGACACATAACTTCAATGCCATGATGGAGCAAATGGGTTTACCGACCTTCCCATTGAAGAAAGGTAGTGATGTTCCATCTAGCCAGCCGATCGGTGTTCCACAAACATCGGATAATCAAACGATACCTGCACCTGATCCACTAATACCCGAGTTGAAGGTAATCACTTTATTTGGTTTAATTTATCACGCTTAATCACTTTGCTTTATTGAACAACTATATATTGTCCCTAAGTGCATGCAATTCTAACTGTAATGTTGTTTCATCGCTTAACTATTAATGACTTGTTTTGATTCAAAGGAGGAGACCCCATGCCGACTATTAGTTCAAGAAAATGATTCTGATAGTCTGATTGTGGTAGCTAGTGGCCATGCACAACCTCCTGGTGATCGAGTACGAGTGCATCATCAGATAGTGAACAATGATCACTATGTGGTGAGCATCGACTACATTGAGCCTGGTTTTGAAGACTTAGGTCTTCCGATGCCAAAACCAGAGGTTAGTCTACATACATTGAGTGACGCCCATGGTAGTTATGTTATGTGGCTGCGTGCATGGGTGCGATTTTCAGATGAGGTACACCGATAAACATACACATATATATGCATGAATTTATGTAATAATCAACTCCGATGATATTACTTTTCTATGTCATATAACAATTAGTAATATTCTTATTTTTACTTTTTACTAGGTTTCAAGGAAGGCTGGTTCACATGACAAGAAGGCTAAAAAGGTCGGTTCACCAAACAAGATGGCTAAGGAGGCAATTGGACGTGATAAAAGTGAACCAAATGTGTTCGATGACCAAGTTAGTAAGTCAAACAATCCACTTCTCGAGCCGTTGGTGGTGCAAGGCCTTACTAAGGCATGTTATTGGTTGCATGAGTGCGTTAGCGATTTGCCCAAGAATACTCCAATACAAGTTCCTTTGGGGAAGGAACAATTCAACTACACTGATGAGTCATCTACATGGATTTCCAAAGACGATGTTAAAAAATTATTATGTGGGGAAATGTTGAGTGGAACAATGATACAAGCTTTCATGAGGTGATACATATCTTACTTTACAAGTTTATAATAGTTTTCAACTTCCATGATAAGTATGTTTACTTTTATTATATGCCTTCTCGAGGTTATTAGGTAATTGAATTGAATGAAAAAATGATTGAGACAAAGATTGGTTGGTTATGTCCAAGTATGATGCGAGATGACAATTGTTTAAAAAACAAAGCCAATGTGAAAGAATATCTCAATACTAGTTTTAAACAATCACATCGGTTAGAAGAGAAGTTCATCCTTGTTCCATATATTGAAACGTAAGCTTGTTACACCAAACTTGATGCTTTACTTTATTTTCTATAACTTTATTTCCTTGTTTAGGAGAGAAGTTCATTCTTGTTCCATATATCGATAACAAAATTCACCGAATTGTTGAATAAGTAACTTTATATTATTTCCTTATGTAGTCTCCGTTGGACGCTCATTGTGATATGTTTGTCAAATAATCACGTCTATCACTTTGATTCTCTTCGTCGACAACCACCACAGACCTTACTAGTCAAGTCACTATTGAATAGGTAACCTAATATTACACATTTATATATATATATATATATATATATATATATATATATATATATATATATATATATATATATATATATATATATATATATATATATATATATATATAATAAACATCTTATAATGTATTGATGTAGTGTGATGAAGCGGCATTGTGGACTTGGACGTCGATTAGGAAAAAGCCCTCTTTGGATATCGATTGAGGGTAACTACTTTGGTGAATCTTATGTCGAACCATTTATTTTCATATACTCTAAATTCAACATGAATGTTTTTGGATGTTTAAATTTGGTGAATTTTAGTGTCCGACAAAAGAATGGTGTTGATTGTGTGGCTATTACGTGCTTGAGGTACATGTTTGATATAGTCGACCGTTGCCATCGATATCGATTATCTTCAAAGCGGTATGTAACTAATTAGTTTATTTAATTTAGATTAAATTGATAGGTAAGAATTAGTTTATTTTGGAAACCAATTGTAGCATAAATTAACCATAATCGACCCCGAAACTAACCCAAAACTTGAACTCTAATCTTTTGCTCCTAAATTTGACATTAACACTTCAAGTATGCATAAAGTAAGTGGTGTGTGTTAGTTTTGCTCCTATATGTAAGATGTAGTTAGTTTTGGAAAGTGAAATAGCTCAAATTCACAAAAATCGACCCTAAAACGAACCTCCAAATTGAACTTCTAATCTTTTGCACCTAAATTAGACATTAACACTTCAAGTATGCATAAAGTAAGTGGTGTGTGTTAGTTGTGCTCCTATATGTAACATGTAGTTAATTTTGGGAAGTAAAGTAGCTCAAATTCACAAAAATCGACAAAATCCACCCGAAACTTGGTACTTTCACCAATTCCAACTAAAATTGACATATATAGTTCAAATATGTATAGGTTAAATGAGATATGTTTGGTTTAGTTGTAGTTGCAATAGTAAGTTCATTTTGGGTGAGAAATTGGATTTTTCACCAAAATCGACCCCGAAATGAACCCAAAACTTGAACTCTAATCTTTTGCTACTAAATTTGACATTAACACTTCAAGTATGCATAAATTAAGTGGTGTGTGTTAGTTTTGCTCCTATATGTTACATGTAGTTAGTTTTGGGAAGTAAAATAGCTCAAATTCACAAAAATCGAAAAAATCAACCCGAAACTTGGTACTTTCACCAATTCCAACTAAAATTGACATATATAGTTCAAATATGTATAGATTAAGTGATATATGTTTGGTTTAGTTGTAGTTGCAATAGTAAGTTCATTTTGGGTGAGAAATTGGATTTTTCACCAAAATTGACCAAAAACGAGCACGAAAACTTAAACTCTAATCTTTTGCTCCTAAATTTCACATTAACACTTCAAGTATGCATAAAGTAAGTGGTGTGTGTTAGTTGTGCTCCTATATGTAACATTTAGTTAGTTTTGGGAAGTAAAATAGCTCAAATTCACAAAAATCGAAAAAATCAACCCGAAACTTGGTACTTTCACCAATTCCAACTAAAATTGACATATATTGTTCAAACATGTATAGATTAAGTGATATATGTTTGGTTTAGTTGTAGTTGCAATAGTAAGTTTATTTTGGGTTACAAAATTGGATTTTTCACCAAAATCGACCACAAGCAAACGAACCCAAAACTTGAACTCTAATCTTTTGTTCCTAAATTTCACATTAATACTTCAAGTATGCATAAAGTAAGTGGTGTGTGTTAGTTTTGCTCCTATATGTAAGATGTAGTTAGTTTTGGGAAGTGAAATAGCTCAAATTCACAAAAATCGACCCCGAAACGAACCTAAAAATTGAACTTCTAATCTTTTGCACCTAAATTTGACATTAACACTTCAAGTATGCATAAAGTAGGTGGTGTGTGTTAGTTTTTCTCCTATATGTAACATGTAGTTAGTTTTGGGAAGTAAAATAGCTCAAATTCACAAGAATCGACAAAATCAACTCGAAAGTTGGTTGTTTAGCTAATTGCAAGAGTTAGTTGTTATTATATATTGTAAATGTTTGACTTAATGTTATTAATTTATTATATTCATATTATTGCAAGGTTTACATGGATAACGACACACCAAGGTTGGATGAATTCACAATTAAAGAATTGGATGAAGTTCGAAACAAGTTGGCAAGCTACATTTGTGAAGATTGTCTATAATACATTGGTTGAGATTTTGCAATAACTAGCTAGAGCTATTAGCTATTCGGTTGCGTTATGTAGCTTTTAGTATTAGAATTAATATAATTTTGCGTTAATATGTACTCTTTGACATTATTATTATTATATATATATATATTATTACATAATTGGGAACTCTATATGCATTATGAGGTTGGTAATATGGTACAAAGCAAAGCAGCAACACAAGGGAACCCCGGCGACACGGGGAACGAGCATATATAATATAGCTGAATTTACAAAAAAAAAATTACACAAGGGGCGTGGTTAATAGGGAAAACCGCGGCCCTTGGTGATGTTAGAGGTGCGATTGATAGGGAAAACCGCGGCCCTTCCGGTCACCAAGGGGCTGCGGTTTTCCTGTGCCGACCTTCCCTAGTGGAAAAACAAGGAAGGGTGCAACAATAAACTTGACCCTAAGGGGGCGTTTTTGGCCGCGACCCTTCAATAAATAAGAAGGGTGCGGTTTTAACCGGGCAGCTACTTCCAACGGCTGCGGTTCGAGGCCAAAAACGCCGCCCTACAGGCTGGAAGGGCTGCGTTTTTGGCTTAAACCGCAACCCTTCTCAAATGAAAGGCTGCGGTTTTAAGCCTTAAACGGCCCTATATAAGTGAAGAGGGCGGTTTAGGCTTAAAGCCGCGGCCCCTTCACATTCAATTTTTTTTTAAAAAAAATTAATTGCACCCGCCCTGCGGCCCAGGGACACCCTACCGCCCACCCCAGCCCACCCCCGCCCTGCCGCCTTTACGGCCCTAAGCACCCACCCAGCACCCCCCGCCCCATTCCGACCCAGCGCACCACCCCCTCGCCCCACCCCAAGCGCCCCCCCCGTGCCCACCCGCCGCACACCCCCGCCCCCCCGCCCACCCGCCGCCCACCGGCCCATTTGTGCCCACCCCACCCCCCGCCCACCACCAAACGCCCCCACCCCCTCCACTGACGCTGACCCCACCGGCCCCGCCCCCCAAAGCCCCCTGCCCCGGCCGCCCCCCCCCTGCCGGCCCCTCACCCCGCCCCACCCGGCCCCCTTCCCCACCCCCGCCCGCCCCCGCTCCACCCTGACCCCCGCCCCCTTGCCCGCTTCCAACCGCTCCCCTCCCACTTTGCCCCGCCCACCACCCCCTGCCCGCCCCCCGCACCCCCTGCACCTTTGCCCACCCTCTGCCACCTCCTCCACCCATTCTTTGCCCGCCACCCCAACACCAACCCGGCCCAGCCAGCCCAGCCCGGCCAACCCGGCCATGGCGGCCCCCCCTCCCCCACCCAAAACCTCCCCCCGACACAAAAAAAAAAAATCGATCAAATTGCAATAATAATATATGACAAGTTTTTGAACGTAATATAATAATTAACTTTAAATATGTATATATTTAATAATGTAAAAAGTGTACATAGAATTGATACAAACTAGTAGATGTATCATAAGCAATCATCGCAAATGTGGGGCGCTAGACTTATCCCGAACTTCATGTAATTCGGTCCGTGGTGAAGGCCTTCAAACGTGGTGTGTTATTCATATAAACCTTGCAAAACAACCAAGGAATAAACACATAATATAAGAATTCAATCATTTACCGTAGTTAGTAGTTCTAAAAAATGACATATACCTTCCCGAAATTCAATCAAAAACAAATGCAAGCCTAAAACTCTACACACTAGTTATATTATACCTTATATTATCATATTGAAAAAAGAAAATGGAGTTAAATGAAGCGATAAGTACTAATTGGACGCGAAAAGGCAAAAATAGGCCTAAAATGCCCTTTTCGTTCCCAAAATTCAACCTACAACAATTGCTGAACCAAAAAAATCTACACAATAGTTACATTATGCCTCATATTATCATGTTCAAAATGAATTTGGGGTTAAATGACTCGATAAATACGATTTGGAAGCGTAAAAGGCAAAAATAGGCCTAAAAATGACATTTTCGTTCCCAAAATTCAACCTACAACAATTGCAAACCTAAAAATCTACACAATAGTTACATTATACCTCATATAATCATGTTCAAAAGAATTTGGGGTTAAATGACTCGATAAGTACGATTTGGAAGCGAAAAAGGCAAAATTAGGCCTAAAATGACCTTTTCGTTCCCGAAATGCAACCAACAACAAATGCGAAGCTTAAAAATCTACACAATAGTTACATTATACCTCATATAATCATGTTCAAAAAGAATTTGGGGTTAAATGACTCGATAAGTACGATTTGGAAGCGAAAAGGCAAAACTAGGCCTAACTTGACCTTTTCATTCCCGAAATGCAACCAACAACAAATGGAAGCCTAAAACTCTACACAATAGTTACATTATACCTCATATAATCATGTTCACAAAGAATTTGGGGTTAAATGACTCGATAACTACGATTCGGAAGCGAAAAGGCTAAATTAGGCCTAAAATGACCCGAGAATCGGGTCGCATGGCAATGGAATGCCCATCGGTGAGTAGCGGCGGAGATAGTGAGAAGTGTTACACATGTGGAGAGCATTCCATTGCCATGTGACCTCCTCTCCAAATTTGTAACAAAGTCCCACCACCCCGCCCTCTCACCCCCACCTGCACTCCTTTACCGTAGCAAGGCGTAAAATGACCTTTGATTTTCGTTTCCGAAATTCAACCAAGAATAGATGGAAGCCTAAAAATCTACTCAATAGTTACATTATACCTAAGCCCTCCCCCATCCCCATCCCCCTTGACACCCCCACCCCGGATAAGTACGATTTGGAAGCGAAAAGGCAAAACTAGGCCTAACATGACCTTTTCGTTCCCGAAATGCAACCAACAACAAATGCAGGCCTAAAACTCTACACAATAGTTACATTATACCTCATATAATCATCTTCACAAATAATTTGGGGTTAAATGACTCGATAAGTACGATTCGGAAGCGAAAAGGCTAAATTAGGCCTAAAATGACCCGAGAATCAGGTCACATGGCAATGGAATGCCCATCAGCTGGTAGCGGCGGAGATAGTGAGAAGTGTTACAAATGTGGAGAGCATTCCATTGCCATGTGACCTCACTCTCCACATTTGTAACACAGTCCCACCACCCTCGCCACTACTGCCCCCCACTGCACTCCTTCATTGCCATGTAAGCGTAAAATGACCTTTGATTTTCGTTTCCGAAGCCTAAAAATCTACATAGTTACATTATAAAACAAAAAAGTAAATCAAAGATAGTAGTGATACCAAACATGGAGTTAAATGACTCGAGAAACATGAATTGGAGGCGAAAAGGCAAAAATAGGGCTAAAATCACATTTATGTTCACGATATACAACCAACAACAAATGCAAGCCTAAGAATCTACATAATAGTTACATTATACCTCATATTATCATGTTCAAAATGAAATTGGGGTTAAATGAAGTGATAATACGAATTGGACGCGAAAAGGCAAATATAGGGCTAAAATGCCCTTTTCGTTCCCAAAATTCAACCTACAACAATTGCAAACCTAAAAATCTACACAATAGTTACATTATACCTCATATTATCATGTTCAAAATGCATTTGGGGTTAAATGACTCAATAAGTACGATTTGGAAGCAAAAATGCAAAATTGGAGAAATTACACAGACCTGAGTTTATGTCTCATGATTTATTGACCTTCCGCCGTTTCTTAGGATCCTCAAGTACATGTATCCCTTCCGTGTGATCTACACGCATATATTTCTCCGACATATTCACATCATCTTCCACACAATTTTCAGGATAGGTAAAAGGGGGGAGGTCCTCAAATGCATCATATTCTTCCTCATTATCAACATCACCAATACCGAGGATACTCCTTTTACCAGGTACAACAATTGACCACTTATTATCAGCAAGATCAGTTACAAAAAAAACTTGCTTAACTTGTGATGCAATTATAAATGGCTCCTCAGTTAGATGACTAAGGTCAACAAGAGTGAATCCGCAAGGATCATCTTTTCTTACGCAACGTCGATTATCGTCAACCCACTTGCAACACAAGAGGCAAATATTAAAAGTACAGTAGTCCAGCTCCCATATTTCTTCTATTCGCCCATAATAATTGCTTTCAGCATGTACAGGCGACTTATCCTTCGAGCTTGCGTATTATGTAGCTGACGCCACAAGTGAAACACCACTATTTTGTTGCGATGTTGACTTCAGATCTTGACGTTCAGTCTAAAACATACACCCATTAATATCATAACCCTCATAAGAGCGTACAGCTTCACGAGGACTAAATGCTAACCACTTGACTGTTTCAGGAACACTTTCATCCAAATCATTCACTACTCGTTTATGAAACCAATCAATGAAAGTCTTGTTATGCATTTGCGTCAATGCCCTAACTCCTTTTCGGGATTGCTAACACGTAATTCCTCCATATGTTCATTTAAAGGATGGACAGCTGCTACGTGATGCAATACAAATAAGTGAGCTTGTTTACGCTTTTCTACGGAAGGTGTGATCAATTTTGAACCAATTGTGCCCTTGCCCTCAAGTCGCCCTCGTGTCGGGATGTCGGAAGTCCAACGGGATCAACACTAGCAAAATACTCGGCCCACAAAATTGCGATCTCGTCACCCACAACCCCTTGAATTATACTACCTTACGGTTACTGCGAGGATTAGAACTTTATCCTTGAAAGTGCCCATATATCTCTCAAAAGGATAGCACCACCTCAAAAACACTTGGACCACACACTTAATTTCTCGAACTAGATGGACAATGAGATGGACCATAATGTCAAAGAATGTGGGGGAAAAAAACATCTCAAATTTGCATAGAGTTTTAACTACTGGCCTGCAAGGAATCGAGGGTCGACGGTTCTAGGACTTTCTTTGCATATTGTATGGAAAAATGAACAAAGTTACGTCAATGGCGTGCCTCACATGCTTTGGAAGTATCCCACGAATTGCAATCGGTAAGAATACTTGCATCATGACATGACAATCGTGAGATTTCATACTCGATAACTTCAATTCACCATTTAAGGTAACAAACCGCTTCATATTCGATGAGTAGCCGGTTGGGACCTTAATGCCATACAATGACTCGCAAAAAATCCGTTTCTCGCACGTGACATCGTGTAGCAAGCTGGTGGCAAATAATTCTTCTCCGAATCCTCCACCTTTTTTTTACTTTTACGAGTTTCATCATCAACCCTTTCCTCCACTACTTTCTTCTTCCTTAGTCCCTTTTCCGAGCCCAAGACTACGGGGCCGAAGCCCCTGTTTTCCAAGTAAAGTCGTGATGCCTTAACATCTTTTGTCTTGCCGGAATATTCATAAGTGTCGCAAGAATAGCTTCACAAACATTCTTCTCTATGTGCATGACATCCAAACAATGTACGAGCTTTAGATCTTTCCAATATGGGAGTTTCCAAAAAATGGACTCCTTTTTCCATAATCCCGTAGGTCGATCAACCTCACTAGCGGGTTTACCAAAGATTGTTTCAATGCCCTTCACCCGATTATAAACTTCGGTACCGGTTAATGGTCTATGAGCAACTTCTTCTTCAACGATCCCATCGAATGCCTTTTTCTTAAGCCGAGTAGGGATGGTCGCGTGCGAGGAGCCTTCGTGTGCGCATATACACATGTTTGCATCCCTTAAGGTGTGTAGATTTCATGTCATCTACACAAATCGGCGGGTTGTTTTCCTCTCGTCTTATACCCGGATAAGTTCCCATAAGGTTGGATAATCGTTCATAGTACAAAAAAGCATGGCACGCGAGTGAACATCTCATTAGCATACGCATCAAATACTAACACTCCTTCGTTCCACATCTTACGTAAATCTTCAACAAGCGGCTGGAGGTATACATCAATGTCATTTCCAAGTTGTTTGGGCCCCGATATAAGAAGCGACGACATCATGTACTTGCGTTTCATGCCTGACCAAGGAGGCAAAGTTATAAACCACTAAGACTACGGCCATGTACTATGCTGTGACCGAGATTGCCAAAAGGGTTCATGCCATCCATACATAATCCAAGCCTCGAGTTCCTATCCTCATTACCAAATGCCTTATGCACCACGTTGATACTTTTCCACTCGGGCGAATCGGCAGGATGCTTGAAGCGAGCCGTCTTTCTTCCTACGATCCGCATGCCACCTCGAAATTCTTCGCATCACCTTTAATTGAGAACATGCGCTTTAATCTAGGTATTATGGGTAAATACCACAACACCTTAGCTGGTGGTCCGTCACTACCTCCAGCTCCTTCACGCTTGTACCTCGACAATCCACAACGTGGACACTCATGTAAATGCTCATACTCAGTTTCTTCGCATAATAGTACGACTTTGGCAGTTCATTTCCATCAGGGAGCATATCAGCTAAAACTTTCAACAACGATGTGAAACTAGAGTCCGTCCAACCGACTTTCGACTTAATGTTGAACGGTGTTATCACCGCGGAAAGTTTGGTGTACTTTGTACAACTTTGGATACAACGGCTTTTCGGCGGCCTCGGACATAGACTCAAAAATACGAGGTCGTTTACACGATCTTCAACCTCGTGTATCATCTCGTCTACCCGATCCCTATCATCATCTGCAGAACTCATCATCCAAATTCTCATCCCCGAACTCATCATCCTTCTTTTCTTCACATACATCGTTCATTACTCTAGAGCTTCCTATATACTTCCCCTGCTTACCATTCCAAACCCATACGTAGTATTGAGGCCTAAACCCACGGCGAAAGACATGCTCCCTAACCACATGTATACTACTAACCTTGCTCACATGTTTACAATCGAAACAAGGACAATAAAAGTCGATTGCTCGAGAGGATGCTTGATATTGTAATGCGGTTATGCGAAATTCCGAGACCCCTTTCACAAACTCAATCGATTCACGACTACCATACATCCAAGTACGATCCATCTCATTCAGAAGACCTCTAATAATTAAACACAACCTTTCATTATAATGCATCAATCATTATTTTAGTACATACACTCACATATTCATATCACACACTTATAAAGCAATCTAAGATAGTGACATGTTCAATTGTATGCATGCGATCGAAGGTCCTTATCACTCGACCTAACCCATCCTTGGACGTCTAATCTCACTAGTGAATGTGTGCCAACTTTTCAATTCTAAGGAAAATCCGGCGGACATTTCCCTACGATTCTCCAAGTACAAAATGTAGATAATTGCTTATCTACATATGTACCCGAGAACAATGTAGAGAAAACGATGAGCCAAGAATTTCCTCAAACTTGAAAAAGAAGACACACATTCACCACCTAAGATGAGATCAAACGTCCAAGAACGATCCCAAATCGGGGGACTATTCAAGACTTAATCCTAATGAGTAAGTCTTGAACGAGTATCTAGGCATATGATGACAATTCAAACAACTTGTAGATTTCATAGCTAAATTACATTGTGTTTTCATACAATCTCATATCAAGAAATATACATACATTATAAGAAATACATATATATGTCAATAAATTATCATAACTTAATCAAATTGAATCACATGACAACTTTGTCTCATCAACAAATTAAATCAAACAAAAAAGACAACGAAATTAAACTAGTTACCTCTTAACACCAATGATAAGCAATGAAGAGAGTAGAGATAGTTGGAACTTTATTTCCGCTTCCTAAGCCTCTTCTTCCTACAATTAACAAAACCCACATTGCACAATAATCATTTAATTCAATTAAGAAAAACAAAACTAACTTAAAAACAAGATTAATTCATACTTAACTAAGCAAAAATTGGCTAAACCCGGGCCAAGAGCAATATAATGAAGAAAGAGTAGGGCGGTGGTGGTGGTAGTTGTTCTTTGCCGCTTGTGGGTGGTGGCGGCTGCGTAGTGGTGGAGGAGCTCCACACCTTAAACCCACTCAAATGGTGGAGAAGAGAAGAAGAGAAGAGAAGAGAAGCTAAGAGGAGGAGAAGCTAAGAGAAGAGAAGAGAAGTGAAGAAAGAGAAGGGTTGTGGTGGTGAAGCAATGTGGGTGCTCCGGCGTCAGGGCTCCGGTGATGGGGCGTTAGGGTTAATGTGCGAGTGAGTGAGAGGGAGGGAGGGGTTTTCGCTCGTCAAATACGTCTAAGGGAGGGAAATTTAGAAAAGATGTCTACCTACTGTGTGTATGTGCACGCAAAACTGGAAATATGGGATGTGAAGGGCTGCGGTTAGTCCAGAAAATGCAGCCCTTCGTTTATGAAGGGCTGCGGTTTTTGGGCTAACCGTAGCCCTTCATTAGTAGGAGCTGCGGTTAGCCTCAAACTGACCCTTCATCTTACATAAAGGGCTGCGATTTCTTGTTAACGGCCCTTCACTAAAAAGGGCTGCGTTTTTAATAAAACGCAGACCCTTCTTCTTGGCGCTTCCTTTTTCCCCTAGTGCCTTATTTGGCCAAGGGTTGCGGTTTCCCTAACACCGCAGCCCTTATTTCGCCAAGGGCTGCGGTTCATAACCGCAACCCTTCTTAGATGTTAAGGGCTGCTACTCTAGGTGCTACGGTAAAAAAACGCAGCCCTTAGGCCACTTTTGACCGCAACCCTTAGGCTTTTTTCCTCTATTGTACCCTCAAACATTCTTATTTCTAGCCGAATGGTAGAAAGAAGGAGAAGGAGTATAAGTCTATGGTTAAAAGGCTAGCAAAGATAAATGAAAACATCACTTAGGTAATGGCTAATCAAGAAACCAAGCATACATAGTGAAACCGAGTAGCTTTGGTGAGGTCTTTAAGAAGGTAGAAACGGTCAAGCCTTCGACTTACCATGTGAAAGAGGACCCAGCTAGCTTAGAAAACCAGATCCGAGAGTTCGATAAGCTTTTTGATGCTATAATGTGCCTTGAAAACCTTAGAGTTAATAATGTTGTTTATTATTTGAGAGATGAGGCAGACCTATGGTGGAAGCAAAGGAAAGATGATCTCTTAGAGGATCCGAGCTTTGGGTAGAACGAGTTTAAAGATGCCTTGAGGACTAAGTTTTACCCTCCTTATTTAAGGAAGAAAAAGGCTATGTAGTTCACCAATCTTAGGATGTGTACTATGTCTGTTAATGAGTGTTATAGCAAATTTTTGGAGTTAATGAGGTTCGCACCTGAGATATTACCATCTGAGGCTTTGAAGGCCCAAAGGTTGAGCGAGGATTAACCTTAACCCTCCAAAGTAAGCTGGGAGCTGTAACTTTTTAGACTCTTGATATGGGATTAAAGGAAGAGAGCTTGAAGGGAACTCATCTGGGAAAAGAGGAAGTATAACAGCAATGGGAGTCAGCTGAGTGGGGATAAGAAGCCTAAGCCCGATGGTGGTTTTAACCAAGCTCGAGAAACACAATCGGTACCCTATTCGGAGCGTAATTGGAACCAAAGGAATGGGAAGAAAGCCAAGAGAACCTTTTACGTAAAAAGATGTGATAAGAACCACCCAGGAAGGATTATAAGGGCAACTTCGTGACGTGTCGTTATAGTTAGAAATTGGGGCACCAAAAGTATGAGTGCTTTAGAAAATATGGTGGAGAGCCTACCGTTAAACCTATCCTGAGTAATAAGGTCCCTCAGAATGATCAACAAAAGTTAGCTTCTTCGAATACCAACGTTAAACAAGGGATGGGGAATCAGACTAAAGGCACTGTTTTCATCATGAACCGCCGTGAGGCTGAGAATGATTCTGAGGTAGTAATTGGAACCTTTTTCATTAATTCTCTGTCTGTCAAAGTGTTATTTGATTCTGGAGCATCTCATTCATTTATTTCTAGCACTTTAGTGGAAAAGGTTCAGTTAGGCATTTCAATGTCTACTTTATTAGAAATTGTTTTTCCATCATGAATGATTTTTAGTTGTACAAGGTTGCATAATCAAGTACCTTTAGTGATAGATGGGGTGAACTTTTCGCCCGATTTAGTTGAGTTTGACATGATGAACCTCGATGGAGTTTTGGGGATGGATTGGTTGGGAAGATTCAAGGTTTAGATTGATTGTGAGGCCAAGAAGGTGTCCTTAGTAGGCCCTAAGAAGGAAAGTGTTGTAGCCTAAACAAATTAACGGCTCCTCAGGAGACACGTGGAACCATCCAGATCGTCCACGTGTCCCCTCCAAAGGAGTAAAAAAGAGGCTTTAACTCTGAGTTTTACTGAGCAAAAAGTAAAAGCCCAACTTTTGGCCTGAAAGAATATTCAGGGCCCAAATCCCAAAAAACGGCTGCATATGATTGGCTGGTGTTTATCACCCAATCATTGCCTGCCACGTGTTGAGTTCTGATTGCCAAGCCAATCAGGTGCCCTTAAATTAGGGTGACCTCAAAAGGCAGCAATCAGATCCCAAACACTATAAATACTCCCCTTGAAATCAGGAGAAAGGTAACTTTTTGAACAGTGTGCCCATACTTTATATAAATTATCTCTCTATCTCTAACTTTCCCTTTTCACTCCAGATACCAGACTTAAGCTTCGGAGGGGGAACCACCATCCAAACCACCAGGGTGGGTCCCTTTTTTGCAGGTAGGTTTGGGAACAGAGCTCAAGGTCGGATCTACCTGATTTGGACATCGTTGCACAAGTCTCCATTTGAAGAACATCTTGAGGGATAATAGTTTACTTGCCAGCCAAGGAGACTAAACATTTGGCGCTGTCTGTGGGGAGACGCAACGATGACTGATTGTCACTCGTCTAATGTGGCAAGGAATCGAAGTTTTCAAATTCGAGTTGAAGATACGGTAGACGATGAGAGACCACCTCGAGGGAGGGATAGACCTCGGTCCATCATTAATGTCCTTGGACAAAGCCATGAACCTGTTGTTCAGGAAAATCTTGAACGTCCAGTGACTGTTGCCCATCTGGAGAACGTCCTGAATGACTTTCAGACTAATATGGTAGCAGTCGTCCAAGAACAGATCAAGAACAATATGTTGTTTTTCCTAGTTAATCGGGACCCAGCGGCTAACAATCCAGTTCCTCTTAGGGGGCGTTCCCAAGAAAATCGTCCAGGTCCAAGTCGACCTGCTCAGCAGGAACCCTCTAGGAGAACAACCAGAGAAAGGCACCCAGAAGTCAATGAGTAGCGAAGGAAGATGGACTGGAACCTGGTCGTCAGAACCTAGGACAATGTTCGTCCAAATGGGCATAGAATGGAAACAGATGCCAGGGAGTACCTAGAGGCAAAGAAAGCTGTTGCATTACAACGGTCGGCCACAGGGTCTACACCGTATTTGAGAGATCCCCCTTTGAGGTTACCATCCAAAACAGAAGGAAGAAGTCTGGGCCCTTCTCTTGTTCGTCCAAGACAAGAGAAAATTGTACTACAACTAATGATTTATAGGCGTCCAGTCCCTGCAAACACCTCATCTAATCCCGTGTTGAAAGAATATCATAAGGAGTTCATACCCAATGAGGGACATCTAGGAGCCCTCTGGATTAATTGGCCGACCCCATTCTCGGCCAGAATCATGGAGGCGTCCCCCCTTCCCAAGGGTTAAACTCCCTAGCATAGAGCCTTTTGATGGAAAAACTGATCCAGACGATCACCTATCTGCTTATAAGCATCAGATGTACGTCCAAGCAATAAATGATGCTACTTGGTGCAAGAATTTCCCGGCCACTCTAAAGGGAGTAGCTTAGAAGTGGTTTAACAATCTCCCCCGTAATTCAATCAACAACTTCACTGAACTCAGTTATCTATTCACTAGTCACTTTGTGGCCAATCGTCAAGAACTTAAGACAATCATGCACTTGGGCAAGGTCGTCCAAGGACCAAAAGAAGCCCTTAGAATTTTTGTCAAGAGATTCAATCTAGAAGCATTGCAGATTCAGGATCTTAATGTTGGAGTGGCCTTTGATGCCTTCATCCGGGGACTGAGGCAAGGGAGTTTTAAGTTTGATCTTGTTAAGAAGAAAATCAGCACTCTTGCGGAAGCCTTGAAGGAAGCTGAGGCATTCATACACGCCACGGAAGTTTGTGCTTAGGCCAAGCATCCTGAGTCCAAGAAGCCTGAAGAGGTAGCTCAGGCAAAAAGAGCAATCCTAAAAAGGTTGAGACTTGGGCCATAACCTCCACAACCACTTCGTGCAGGCGAGGAAAGAGAAAAGAATCGAGATCTTGGTGATCCCATAGAATTTAGCAAAGATCAATACTCCATCCTCATAGAGATAAAGGATCAATATGAGCTCAAGGCTCCAGCTGAGATGAAGACTCCTTACAGGGATAGAGACAAGAGCAAGTACTTGCCCCAAGGGGGGAGGAAGTAAACACCTTAAGAGGGCTTTGGAGGAATTAGCTCGAAAAGGAAATATGAACTCATACTTGCCCTAAGGGTCGAGGAAGTTTAAGAGGAAGGATAATCGTCAGAGTAAGAAGAAGGAAAGTGAGAGCACTGACGAATATGTTGTTCTTGTTATTTCAAGAGGATTTGCCGCTGGGACCAACCAATAGAGGGCACAAAAACAACCTCAAGGAGCTCGGCTAAGTCTTACTAACTGATCAGACAAAGGTTGAGCCCTTCCCTTAGGTGGTGGTAGTTAGTGAGCAAGATCGGGGGAAGTTGAAAACTCCTCATGATGACCTTTGGTTGTAGAGATGAAAATAGCAAACTTGAGAGTAAGAAGAATTCGATTGACCTTTGGAAGTTCCACGGACATCATAAGTGCAGATTGCTTGTCTAGACTGAAGTTTGTTGAGAAGAACTTGGTTCCCGTCCACCATCCAATTATTGGGTTTTGGGGAGGAGTTATTCACCCTATGGGGACAGTTACTTTGCCCGTCCGAACGAGAGAGAAGGAGGCCTCCTAGACTTTGTTCATCAAGTTCTTGGTCGTCCGGTACCTGACAGCTTACAATGTCATTCTTGGACGACCAACTCTGAATCATGTTAAGGCAGTGATAGTCACTCACCTGATGCTCATGAAGTTTGAATGTGATGGTGGCCAAATTGGATCCTTGTATGGGGACCAGCAGGCGGCCAGAGAATGTTACCTAACTACTTTGAAACCATCATCTTGGAAAGCAGAGAAGCAGGACCAGACGAAGGTCGCTGGTGAAGGGAAAACGGCCGAGATGGTAAAAGACCAAGTGGCCTCCCTGAGGATGGCAGTTGAAAGTCCTCAGACGCAGGTTGCTCCCTCAAGGAGAACGTCCGAGAACCTTCCCAGCAAGAAAAGAAAGTATGTGCCCGTCAAAGAAGAACCACTATCGTCCAGAGCTTGTAAAGGTTCCAGAAGACATTTGTTTGGATGATGTTCGTCTAGAAAGAACTTTAAAGATTGGATCTTCTCTTACCCCTGAGTTAAGGGGCATTTTGATTAATTTGCTGAATGAGTTTCAGGATGTGTTTGCCTATAGTGTTGGAGAGATGCCCGGAATTGATCCAGACATAGCCGTCCACCGGCTGAATGTTGATCCAAGTTTAAAACTATTTCATCAGAAGAAGCAACATTTGGGGCCGGCCTGAAATCAGGAGGTCGACCAAGAAGTTCAGAAGTTGTTGGAATCTCGGTTCATCAGAGAGACTTACTATCCAGACTGGATAGCCAATGTGGTCATGATACCAAAGCCTAATGGCAAATGGAGGATGTGCTGGACTACACTGATCTCAACAAGGCCTGTCCAAAGGACAATTTTCCTCTGCCTAAGTTGGATCGTCTGCTGGATTCCACGGCCGGCCATGCTTTGTTAAGCTTCATGGACGCATATTCAGGATTTCATCAAATCCTTATGTGGCCGGAGGACCAGGACAAGACGTCCTTCATTACAGAGAAAGGGTTGTATGGCTGGCTGAGGATGCCTTTTGGCCTCCGAAATGCGCCGACCACCTTCCAAAGATTGATTAACACGGTCTTTCAGCTACAATTAGGAAGGAACATGGAAGCATACATTGATGATATGATAGTGAAGAGTCGGCAAGAGGAAGGCCATGTTGGTGATTTGAGAGAAACTTTTGAAACTCTTATAAAGTACAAGCTGAAATTAAACCCTAAAAAATGTGTATTTGGCGTCTTGGCTGGGAAGTTCTTGGGCTTCCTAGTGGATCAAAAGGGAATAGAAGCAAATCCTGAAAAGATACAAGCTATTATAGACATGAAGTCTCCGTCAAAATCAAAGAAGTGCGGCGCTGACGGGATGCCTAGCGGCCCTTGGGCGTTTCTTGTCTAAGTGAGAGACAAGTGCCATCATTTTTTTCGCTACTATTAAGAAGAAAGCCAATTTTGAATGGACGGCGAAGCTGAATAAGCACTTGACAAGTCGAGGACCACCTTCGCGATTACCTAGGTTGGTCGGTCAGTAGGAAAAAAGCTGTTTGTATACTTGGCAGTGTCTCCTTAGGCCGTGAGTGTTGTTCGACTGGCCGAAAGGGAGTCAGTGCAAATCCCAATATACTTTGTAAGTCATGTGCTTAAGGACGCATAATGTAGATACACACCGGTTGAGAATTTTTGGGTTGGCACTGGTCATGGCCAGCAGGAAGTTGAGACCTTATTTCTTGGCCCACAGTATACTAGTCTATACTGACCAACCTCTAAAGCAAGTTTTGCAAAAGATGGAAGGCTACTTGGACGGGATCTTTGAAGTGGGGCTGTTGAACTGAACATGTTTGACATATCTTTTGAACCAAGGAAAGCTATTAAGAGAAAAGCTTTGGCGAGATTTTATAGTTGAGCTTACTCGGCGAACTATGGAACCAATATACGATCCGTGAAGGAAGGAAGCACTGGACGCTCATGGTAGATGGATCGTCCACTGTCAATGGATGTGGGGCAGGAATCATTTGTCAGTCTCCAGAAGGAGATAAATTTGAATATGCACTAAGGTTCCAGTTCCAGGCGTCCAACAATGAAGCTGAGTATGAAGCACTCGTGGCTTGGATCAAGATGTGTAAGGCGGCTGGGGGTTTAGAGATTGAGGCCAAATCGGACTCTCACTTAGTCGTCAATCAAGTCAATGGAAATTTTGAATGCAAAGAATCATTAATGAGCAAATATAAGCGTCTGATCAAGGCTGAGATTGAGCCCTTAAAGCGATTTGTTCTCGACCAAGTACCAAGGTTTGAAAATCATCAGCGTCTTTGTCTCAAAGTTGGCGGCTCGGCCGGTGTGATGTACCAAGAATAGTTTCTGGGAAGTTAAGACGAAAAGAGTATTGAGCAAGAACTAGTCATGTTTCTTAGCCGAGGGGCAGTTTGGATGGTGCCCATTATAGAATTAAAGAAGACAGGTCGACTACCTTCAGACCGTATTGAGGCTAAGTATGTAAAGGCCCGAGACAAGTGGTTTGAACTGTGGGATGAAACCCTCTACAAGAAATCATTCAATCATCCTCTTCTGAAGTGTATCACCAGGGAAGATGGATTGGAAGTACTGAAGGAACTCCATCAAGGAGCTTGTGCGTCTCACATTGGGGGAAGAGCCTTGGGAGAAAAAGCCTTAAGGACTGGGGTACTATTGGCCTATATTAAAAGAAGATGCTCTGGCGTATGCAAAGAAGTGTGATAGATGCCAGAAACATGCATGGGAACTTGCATCAGAAGTCGTCCAACTACCTCACCCCCATTTTGTTCCCTCTCCCTTTTGCAAAATGGGGCTTGGATATTTTAGGACCCTTTCCTATGGCCGCTTGGCAGAAGAAGTTTGTCATTGTGGTTGTGGACTACTTCACTAAATGGGTAGAAGCTGAAGCAATGCGGTGTATAACGACGAATGACGTCAAGGGCTTTATTTGGAAGAAAATCATAACCCGGTTCGGCATGCCGCAATCCATCGTTTTTGACAATGACCCACAGTTTGAAACACCAAAGCTGAAAGATTGGTTGGCAGAAAGGGAAATCAAAGCTCACTTTGCTGCAGTCACCCACCCACAAACCAATGGGCAAGTAGAGTCGTTCAACAAGATCCTATCAAATGGCATCAAATGAAAGCTGGACAATGCCAAAGGACCATGGGTTGAAGAACTACAACTAGTGTTATGGTCCATTAGAACCACAGTTAAGAACTCTACCGGTGAGACACCCTTCATGTTGGTATATGAAACTAAAGCCGTCTTGCCCCTTGAGATTCACAAACTCAACCGGAGAGTCATGCTGTACACAGAAGAAGCCAATTGGGCTGCCATGCGAACGGCCCTGGACCAGGTACTAGAGGTTAGGTGCAATGCACTATTGAGAATGCAATTATACAAGCTGCGAATGGCTCAGGATTTTAACAAGAGAGTTGATAGACGACCACTCAAAGTAGGGGACTTGGTTCTGAGGAAGATGGAGGCTGTTGGACGAGCTAAGGAGTTGGGTAAGCTGACACCAAATTGGGAAGGGCCCTATCTAATAGTCCAGGAAGTACGAAGCGGAACTTTTCGTCTACAATATATGGAGGGACATCCGATACAACGCACTTGGAACTCAGACACACTGAAGATGTACCACGTCTGATTCAGATAGTCGGCAACAATACTAAGTACTTTGTAATCCCAAACAAGTGCCACGGCACAAACAAGGGAATTAGAAATGTATACATGTATCTTGGTACTTAGCCAAGCAAAATTCATATAATAAATTTTCTACGTTCTACCTATATTGTCTCTTTATTTTTACTAAAGTTGTTCACTTTGGGGCATTTTTACCACCAGTTAGTCTAGTGGTCTAAAAGTGACATTAACTTAGATAAAATTAAAGAGAACTATAAACGTCCAAAATTAAAACTAAGAAACGGACATCACAACAGGGAATAACCATCTATCTGACGCACATTGCTTCCTCAAGGAGACCAGCCTACATGTAATAAACCTAAAAGGTAGATTACATATCTGGTTAGCCAAATAGTGATAATCTCTAGTAAGAGAAACATCATGGTCCCCTAAAGGAAGCCGACCAGAAATAAGCAAGCCTTAGTAAAGGAATCTTACTTTCAATTGCAAGGTTAGCCAAGTAGTAATAACCTTGGTAAAGGAAACGTTACTACAAGACGAATACTACTTCCTAAAATAAGCCAGCCAGATACATGATAAGCCCATAACTCAAGGTCGATCGACTTATCCATATACAAACTTGTCCGAACGAGAATCCCCAAGGATATCCTTTGTGGCTGCTCTCCTTCTTGGAACCAAGCTCGTCTAGAATGATAGGAGCAGCTTAGTCCCAAGAAGGGGGGGGGAAATAAGCACACATTTCGGTGGCCGTCCAAAAGATTAGGACGAGTTACATTCGAACTTGAATTTGTATAAGTACACAATTCGGTGGCCGTCCAAAGGTTAAGACGAGTCACATTCGAACTTGTGCTTTTTATAAGTACCTAGTTCGGTGACCGTCCAACAGTTCAGGACGAGTTTCATCTGTACTTTGCTTAAATTGAGTAGAGTTCGAAGGACATCCATAATTCAGGACGAGTTTCATTTGGACTTTACATAAATTGAGTAGAGTTCGAAGGACGTCCATAATTCAGGACGAGTTTCATTTGTACTTTGCTTAAATTGAGTAGAGTTCGAAGGACGTCCATAATTAAGGACGAGTTTCATTTGTACTTTGGTTAAATTAAATAGAGTTCGAAGGATGTTCATAGTTTAGGACGAGTTCCTTTGGTACTTGGTGATAATTTAAGAGAAGTTCGAGGATCGTCCATAGATCAAGACAAACTCCGATCCATTTAAAAGACAAAATTATAGGCAAAAATCATCCATATATTAACCTTCCAAAAAGATTACAGACTAATCTAGGGGGATGAGGAAGTGAAGCTAGGCACTCCATTCACCGGGAGGAGTATCTTGACCGGAAGGTTGGTCATCGGGGACAGCCTAAGTGTCTTCAGGAGACTCTTCGTCATTTTCCGCCTCTTCGTCTGAAGAATCCAGGAAGACATGAGGCTCCTTAGCTTTCACCATTGCCCTTTGAAGGCTCTCCTGAAAGTCCAGGCGTCTCTCAAAGCAAAGGAACCTCCTTAGGCACGCCTAGTGTAGGCGTGTTTTTATTTCGCCTACGCGGGATGAGCGCGTATTATATTTGACTACCCCACTGTTAAGGTTTTATTGAAAATTGTTTTGAAAGAAGTCGCCAACAATTCTTTTTAGGAAGAATCATAAACCTAATTAGATATGGGAAAACCGTAGGGACAGATTATCCAATGTTGATTTCCCCGTCCTGAATCCATAGATGGTTAAAATGAACCAAAGATTGAGTTCGGGGGTGAGGGTACGAACACAGTTATAATGAACCACATTCGCCCAGAATTGGCCTCTAATAAATATCGATTCATTACAAATTTTATTCCAAAGAATAATCATATAACGTTTTAAACACCCTAAAAATAATTAGTCTAAATTGGTTAAGGAAACACATTAAAAGACTATTTCTAAGTGATATGTTATTAGGCAATCGATATTACAGGGAACTTAACAGGTTGTCCAAATTAATCTGATTAATATTAGATCAGTTCTTTAGGTCTTTGATTAGAAAAAATAACATGTGGGTGATAAAAGCAATAATGCAGGGACAATCATATAATATGAACAGAATGATCAAGCAGGCATATAATATACAAAAATACATAAAAAAGAAAGAAGGAGGTTTAGAATGTACAGTAGAGCGATTTTATATTAAAGATCTACATCATGAAATAAATGGTTAGTAACTTCAATATAAAAATAATTTATTCAAGGATCCTCAGGATTATACCTATGTGGCTTAGATTGAGGTGCGCAACGATCTTTAGGCGGAGCAATCGTGGAACCAAGAACGCAGTGTGATTAAGAATTGATTGAAAGTATTTGAGTGTTTGAGTATTTGAGAATTCGAAGTGTATTGTTTTTATATTCGTATGTTTTTGTATTCATGAAACAATAATATGAAAAGCCGTCCGTAACTCATGAAATAACGGATATTTATAGGAAAAACTAAACTTGCGCTCTACGCAAGCCCTGCGCCAGGCGCAAGCCTATATGGCAGGCGCAATGCCACGCGTCATGTGCACATTGGTGTGCCTGACGCAGCCAGCCCAATCAGGTTTAGGCACGTGTAAACACGTTTTGAAAAGATAAAAAAGAATGTTGCGTCTCACACAAGACTTGCGTTAGACGCAGGACTCTGTGTGAGTCACAAAATCTACGTGTCAGGCGCTCATTGGCACGCATGACGCGATATGGCCAATGTGCTGGACGCACGTGGCGCGCTGAGCGCAGCCCCCGCGTCCGGCGCATATTCTGGAATATTCGAGCATATTCCATTGCACGTCTTTCGAAGATGCCTTTTTTATCCCTAAAATTCCAGAGATAGAATTTTACGGATTAAAAATATGCTTTTTTTATCAAAGATATCTATTATCCCTAAAAATATCTATTAAAATAATAAATATTTAATTGGGCTTTTAAAATGGATTTAAAACATTTTAGGGGCTTGAAATACAATTAATCATCATGAATTATTAAATTAATTGGGCTTTAGATTATCATTTCAAAACACATCTTGGATTTGTTTTTTAGATTGCTCTTCCGTTGGGTCGCGCCAACTAATGCCGCGGTATGTTTCATCATCGGATCCTTAAATGGGGAGACACAATTATGTGTCTACAGAAGCCCCCACTTTGATTGAGGTTCAGGAAACCGAAAGTCAAAGTATATGGTGTCGGGACGGAGAACGATTCTAAACGCTCTGCAGTTTAGAACTGAACTATATACGCCGGTCTCTGCAAAACAAAGTTTGTATGTAGGACAATAACTACAAGCAATCTGATTACCTGCAGGAGAAGATGTTAGCATATAGGTGCAAACAACTCAGATAAGCACATAATGATGCAATAATGCAAACTTAGACTCTATAAGGATACATGAGACGCTATGTAAGGATTAAGGTTATGCAAAGCTAAGGGATGACACGTCATGCAAGGTTAGGGTTATGCAGGACTAGAATGTATGAAATGCAATGCAAGGTCACAGGTTGCAATGCAAGGTCAGGATTTTGCACGGTAGAAGATGTGTAGAATGAGAGCATGAGTAAAAATAGATAGAATGGTTTTCGAAAATCGTTTTTAGTAAATGATTGGGGTCCGTAAATGAGATCCACGGATTACAACTTTTCGGGAGTTTGATTTGAATTGGAGGAACCACCACACGTAGGAAGCCCCCACTTTGGGTGAGCTTTCCTTGAATTAAGCATTGGGCCTTAATGGAAGTGTACTTGATTTGATATTGAAATGTAGTTGCTATGTCTTGAACATTGAAAGTTTTCACTGGGGATTCTACTTTAGGAAAATGATTAGGCAAAGTCAAATACCGCCAGAAACCATGGAATTGTCGGAGAGTCCTTCAGGGAAAAGGAGAGCTTGGATTGAAAACAAAAAGTTTAAATTTGTGACTCAAATGAATGTAGGTGGAAAAAGGTTTTAACAAGGCTAGGTTCAGACTCGAGTCTATGTCGGGGTCTAGAAAGAGATTATGCTCCTAAATGCTAGAAAATTAAATCATTAGGCCATGACTAATTTTTTATTTTATTGAAGCGGTCGGACCTCGAGATGAGGATTCCTACGTATCCTTGTGGAATCAGACCATTCGTAGTTCTTGATCTGATGTCTTTTTTTTTTTGTGCCCTAACTTTTGCCTAGGCCGCCCTTTCGGGTTTTCAACCTAGCGGGCTTGGACATAGCTTGGAGAAGGAGTTAGGGTTGATGAAAGGTTGAAAGTTTTAAGGCTTAGATGAAGGTTGAATTGGCTAAGTAAAGGTAAGGATCATGGATTGAAAGGATTGATTGAGGGGTAGAACTTGTGTGCAATCCCCCTTCTCACTTTGATTTTTATTCACTTATTTTATTTTGCCTTGCATTGATAAATTTTATGTAGTAAGGCTTGCACACAAGTTTGGTTGAGGGTATTAGAAGGCTTGAAGGATATCTCTGGAGCTTTGATGTTGAGGGGATTGTTTGGTTTATGGAGATGATGGTTTAAAGGATTTTTGGTTTTCCTTAGTTGTATGAGGATGGCTTATGAAAGGTAATGGAAGGGAGAGGGGAATAACTCCTGATCCAATGTATGTCCTCTTTTTTTTTTTCAGATCTCTTTTTTTTATTAGTCAAGTTCATTAGGTGATTCGAGTTTCATCATTGAATTAGAAGCATAAATAAAATGATGGAAGGCCAATGAAAATGAAAATGAAATTCTTTTATTAATCAGAAATAAATAGAACAAGGCTTATTAAAAATAAAAACCTAAATGCAATAGACTCGACAAGAAAGGAAATGAAGGAGCTAGGGGAGGGACTCTCCGACTCAACCTAGAAAACTAGTGTTAAATGACTAAGTCCCGACGTTATTTAGGTGTTGCCCAAGGGGTTGCTGTTATTGCTGACTTTTGCTGCAGGCGGAATTGGCAATCTACCGTCCTCAACCATATCCTGCAGGTGATTCTTTAAGGTCTGTAGGCGTGGATTTTAAATTCCTTTAATGCCTACACGCGGTGTGAGCGCGTTTATTTGACTACCCCATTGTTAAGGTTTTATAAAAAAATACGTTTTGAAAGAGGTCGCCAACAATTCTTTAGAGGAAGAATCATAAACCTAATTGGATATTGAAACGGAAGGGACATCTTAGGGACTTATCCAATGTAGATTTCCCCGTCATGACTCCATAGATGGTCAGGAACCAAAATGTGAGTTCGGGGGTGAGGGTACAATATAGTCAGGAACTATATTGCCCATTGCTGGCCTCTACTAAATAACGATTCACAACAGATTTTATGCAATAGAATAATCAAACAATATTTTAAAGCACCCTAAAATATTTAATCTAAATTGGTTCAGGAAACACATCAAAAGACATGCGCTCATTGGGTACAATTTAGTGATCGGTTATTATACAATCATTTTACAAGGTTCCTAACAGGTTGTCCAAATTATCTGAATTAATGAGAACAATTCTTTAGGTCTTATTTAGCTTAATAACATGTGGGTGATAAAAAAGGCATGCTGGACAATCATAATATCAAGAATATTATATACATAAAATAGAAGAAAAGAGGTTAGAATTTACAGCAAGACGCGATTATTAATTAGAAATCTACATCATGACAATAAAACGTTAGTAACTTTAATAAAATAAATATAATTATTCAAGGGCCCTCAGGATTATACCTATGCGGTTAAGATCGAAGAGCGTAGTGACCTTCAGGCGAAGCAATCTTGGAACCAGGAATATAGTAGGATCAGGAACAACAATTGATTTGGAAAATTAAAAGTGTTTGAGTGTTTTGTATTAGAAGTATGTTTCGGAGTATTCGAGGGTATACGTGTGCGTAAAAATAATAATTCGAAGCTGTCTCGATTCGGGAAATCAGCCCGTATTTATAGGCAAATCAAGACGTGCGCTCCACGCAAGCCCTGCGCCAGGCGCAGTCCTACGTGGCAGGCGCGAGGACACGTGTTAGGGGCAGATTGGCGGCCTGCCTGACGTGGTCTGTCCAGTTAAAATGTTTTACATGGAAACGCGTTTTCAAAAAGATAAAATTTTATCATGCGTCTCACACAGGACTTGCGCAAGGCGGAGGACTTTGTGTGAGTCACAAGTACACGTGTCAGGCGCTCATTGGCGCGCCTAACGTGATCTGGCCAATGTGCTCGACGCTTGTGGCGCGCTGAGCGCAGCCGCCATGTCCGGCGCATATTCCAGAATATTCGCTTTTTTATTCTACGCGTGCTTTCAAGGTGCCATTTTTATCCCTAAAAATCCTGGTTAAGAATCTGATTTATGGGTAAATGATAACAAAAGCTTTTAAGGAAATATTCATTAAAACAATAAATATTTGGAAAATATTTATTAAAACAATAGATATTCAGTACGGCTTTTAAAATGGACTTATCAAAAATTTCACGGGTTGAACTTACAATTAATCATCATGAACGATTAATTGGGTTTTTATAATATTATTTCAAAACACATATTGCCTGGTTATTCGGACTGCTCCTCCATTGGGCCATGCCAACTAAGACCGCGGTATATTTCATCATTGGACCCTTAAATGGGGAGACACGATTATGTGTCTACAGAAGCCACCACTTTGACTGAGGTTTATAGAACCGAAAGTCAAAGTATACGTATCGGGACAAAGAATGATTCTAGATGCTCTGCAATCCAAAATCACTCTTTTGCGCCGGTACCTGCAAAACAAGCAAAAGCTTCAGGAACAGACATGTGTGAAACATATTTGCAAAGTAATTGTAAATTTGCAAAAATGAAATGATAGGAGGAAATGAAATAGATGTTGTAGAGCATCTGTATCCCGCTCCGCGGGGCTGAGCTGTTGGTTGCCCCGTCCCTAGACAAGTAGTGTAGAGTATTTGTATTCCACTCCACGGGGCTGAGTAGTATGTCGTTTGTCCTGCTCCCAGACAAATGGTGTAGAGTATTTGTATCCCACTCTACGGGGCTGAGCAGTATGTCGTTTGTCCCGCTCCCAGACTAATGGTGTAGAGTATTTGTATCCTACTCTACGGGGCTGAGCAGTATGTCGTTTTTCCCGCTCCTAGACAAATGTTGTAGAGTATTTGTATCCCACTCTACGGGGCTGAGTAGTATGTCGTTTGTCCCGCTCCCAGACAAATGATGTGGAGTATTTGAATCCCACTCTACGGGGCTAAGCAGTATGGCGTTTGTCCCGCTCCCAGACAAATGATGTGGTTGACTGAAAGTGGTCTGTAGACCCAACGGTTTGTGTCCCGTTGTTGACGGTTTGTGTGCCGTCATTGATTTTTCTGACTATTCATCGTTTCTTTAATGACATGCATTCAGAATTTGTAGGATGTCAAGATCGTATTTTTTTTGCAAACTTTTGAAAGTTCGTTGAGTTGTCACGCGCAATGTCGTAACGAACATTTGAAATCATTTCGAATTGAGCGTGTGGGCCCCGCCTGGCTAAGAAGCCCCCAAGCGTGTTGTATGGGACTGTACGCCAAACGCACAGGCATGCGCTTGGCGTGCGAAGCTGCGCTTGGAGCAGCGTTGTGCGTCAGACGCGGGCATTGCATGTGCGTCAGGCGCACGTTGTGCGCTGGGCGCAAGCCTTTTTAAAGACCTAAAAAACGTGGGTTGTCTTCTCTTCCCCTATTTCTCTCTCTCTCTCCCAAGTCCGAACATCATTTTCGCAATTTCAAAGCTTTAAACTCCTTGTTTCTCGAGTATTTCTTCAGATCTACTTTGGAGGAGTGATTATTTTTGCTTGATTGTTACTTTTGCGGTGCTTTTTGGCGTTTTTGAGCAATTTTCGAAGAATTTGGGGGTGCGAAAATCTCCGAAAATCTTGACCCACTTCCGGGCCATTTTCCGGCGAGGTTCCGGGCGGTTTGTCGGTAATTCAGGTACATTTTCCTGTCTCTTCTTGCTCTTTCGATTTTGTTTCATTTTTTTCGATTCTCGCGATTTGCTTTGGATTCTCGCGATTTGCTTGTGGAGTAAAGTGTGAATGTGGCTGCCAATTTTTGTGTTAGGTGAGGTGTGCCGTTTCCGGCGAGCTCAGGCTATATTTTGCGGCGAGTTTCCGGTGAATTCAGGTAGTTTTCGGCGGGCTCCGGCGAGTTTCCGACGAATTTCCGGCGGGATTTCCAGGCAGTTTTATTGCTCCTAACGAGTTTGATGCTCGTTTCATGTGCGTTCGTTGTTAAATAATTCTTTAGATCATGAATATGTTTAGGGAATTTTGACATGCGATAATAATTAATAGATTCGTAGTTTCTAAGTCTGGAACCTTGAAATATGCTTAGGGAACTTTGAATGCGTGATGACTCTTGGATTATGAATTTCAGAATCAGGAATAGCGTAGCTTCTAAGTCTAGAACCTGGAAAGATGCTTAGGAAACTTTGAATGTGTGATGATTCTATTGGTAGAAATCATATTTTAGGTGAGAATATCTATCTTGCTGTGTGAAATGGATTTTGGGAATCTCATGTAGTGGTGACGCTATAAAGCGGCTTTAGAATTTACCGATTCATGAAATCTGGTAATTTAGAGTCGGGAACTCTTTGGTTCTTAGTTTCATTTGTGATGTTCTATCCGATTAGCATGTTGTCGGAAGATTCAGGCGGGGAGGACGATGGTAGGGCAGCTTCAGGATCTAGGAGGGCGTGGAAGGCTGTGGGGTAGACTCCTGATCAGCTGCACTTTGATCCGAAGCATCATATTTCGCACCGCCCGCTCTCAGGCGTCGTAAGTATCGGTGTTATGTCGACCTCATTTTATATTAAAGCTTAGGTATTTTATTAATTGTACTTATGTTTGCAGGCCGAGGGTACTACTCGTCATTTTGGGACTTTTGACTTTGCCTGGCTTAGGAAAGTACGAAAGGTCCTCATCGAGCTGTCCTCATCGAGCAGAGTGGTTTAGCCCCTTTTCTCGATGTTTATGAGAGTATGGGAGAGGTTCACTCCTCCCAGATTGTCGTCCGAGGCTTGTTGGAGTGGTGGTCGGATACCACCAATTCTTTTCACACGCATCGTGGGGGAGTTGATCTGCCCGGTTGCCGATATTCTTCCTCCAAATGCGTCTTATGCTCCTCGGTCTAAAGTGGCTAAAGGACTCACCCTTCTGGGAACTACTGAGGAGCAAAAGTTACGCATTCTGCTGTGGTTGGTTGTCTGCGGCCTGTTGCGCATTGATGGGGTATCGCGCGTCTCGACGCGATACTTGCAGCCCTTGAGGGAGTTGTCTCAGGTGTCGAGCTATGACTGGGCCGAGCTGGGCTATTGCAGTCTTTTATACTGCATGCGTACTGCTCTCAGGCAGTTGAGTGATGGTGGGCCAGTCTCTCTTTTTGGTCCATGGAGACTTCTGGAGGTATGATTGTATATATCGTCCGTCTTTTGTCTCGCTATATCGATCAGAAATGAGGTGATCTTATTGTTACAGATCTGGTTTTAGGAGTACTTTCCGGGATTGGCCCCGGAAAGGGTTCGTGATCCCACATTTCTTGTCGGCCTTTCCTGGGCGGAGCTCGGGAGGACGCGATGCGGCGCTGTGGAGAGTGTCCGGAAGGCTATCTGGCGAGTCAAGGACGACAAGGTAATCGTAGTGAATCAACCCTGTCCTTTGGTGTATGTAGCAAATGTTAACTTTCTTTGCTCTTCAGGTTACTTCTTATCCTTGGGTGTCATTTTCGGAGATGCCTGTTTGGGCTCACAGAGCTCGCACTCTTACCCGTGTGGTATCTAGGTGAGAGGGTGACATGTCAGCACGACGGGACGAGGCTATTATTGGTGCCTCATGACCCCCCTGTCACTATGATGGACAGGGCTGCTCTTGTTCAGACTATCGAGGGAGGGCCGACGCTTCAGGTGAGCTATCACGACTTTGTTTTTCGTGATCTCGATTACCAGGGTGCCCTCTTGCCTCGCTTGGCTCCTCCTGTCAAGTTCAACGAGGTATGCACATTGAATTTGCATGTTTTTGTTTGTTTTGACATGATCAAAGTGTTTAATGTTATTGCCTTCTTTTGCTAGGAGGCTGCTGCAACTCGTATCTCTTTCGTTCCGGGTCTGAGAATTTGGTATACTAGAGATTTCGGGCCTGTTGAGGAGATGATTGATGTTGCCCAAGGCGAGCGACATATTGGTCGTGCTTATCTTGGCCCATGTGAGCTCGGTAAGTGTTGAAAGTCGGGAACTTTCATTTATCTATCTTACTTGTAGTGACTTATGCACTGTTTATTTCCAGGTTCCTCGAGAGACCGTCGTCCAGATTCTCCGAGTGGTTGGCTCGCTGAAGCATGGGATGGCCAAGCTCAAGAGGAGCATGTCCTGTCGCCGCAGCGACGTGCATAGCCAGATAGATCGACATAATGTGATTTAGTTGTTTTTTCTTTGTTGCACTTGTTTTGCTAATGCTTTGTGACAATTTGTGCAGCGTTGTCCTCATGAGAGTGGGCCTCGTCCCGAGGTGAGGATATCGACCCAGTCTAGGCTCTGGACTCATACTCCTCGAGAGTCGACATCTGAGAGGCCTCCAATGAGTCCGTTCTTGGAGGACGGTTCGGTGTTAGCGTATGAATTTTATGGGGGTGCCGGGCCGATCCATGCCACGGGCCTTCTCCGATGTGGATGGAGCGAGATGCGGATGCGGCGAATGCGGCATTTGCGAGATGCAACAACAGATGTTGGGGATGCAGCAGATGTCTCCCCTGCAGCCGACTCCGCCTATGCATCCTTTCATGCAGCCTGGGATAGGCTATCATATGGGCGAGTCGAGTGCTGTCCGGGTCGAGGAGCCGGAGGATTCCTCTTCGAGGGAGCAGGATCCGCCCTCATCTTAGATTTCTGCATTACTTTGTTTTTGGTGTACTTGTGCCCTGCAATTTTGTTATGATGTATATTTTGTATGTTGATATGTATTGCGCGATTTGTTTAAACATTATATGATCATTGGTGTTGCTTCTTTTTTCATGTTTGTTGGTGAGATTTTGTTAGTAATGACTCCAATCATAAAATGCAATGTATGAATGCAATGCGACTGACTCAGTTTAAATCAAGTTTGAATGGAGCGTAGCCGACCTTCTCCCAACAAAAAAAAAAGAAAAGAAAAGGAGAGCGAAAAGGGTTTGGTTCATTTTGGTTCATTTTTTACACCCACCCGCCCAAACCCTTTTCGCTCTCCTTTTCTTTTCTTTTTTGTTGGGAGAAGGTCGGCTACGCTCCATTCAAAGTTGCTTTAAAATGAGTCAGTCGCATTGCATTGATACATTGCATTTTAGGATAGGAGTCATTGCTATCAAAATTTCACCAACAAACATAAAAAAAGAAGCAACACCAATGATCATATAATGTTTGAATAACACACGCAATACATATCAACATACAAAATATACGTCCTAACAAAAGAGCCTGGCACAGGTACACCAAAAATAAAGTAATGCAGAAGTCTAAGAGGAGGGCAGATCCTGCTACCTCAAAGAGGAATCCTCCGGCTCCTCGACCCGGACCTTACTCGACTCCCCCACATGATAGCCTATTCCAGGCTGCATGAAGGGAGACATAGGCCGAGTCGGCCGCATGTGAGACGACTGATGCATCCCCAACATCTGTTGTTGCATCTACAACAATTGCATCTGCTGCACCTGCTGCATCCCGAACATCTGTTGCATCTACATCTGCTCCATCCACATCGGAGAAGGCCTAGGGCATGGATCGGGCCTGGCACCCCCCCATAAAATCTATACTGCCAACGCCGTACTATCCGGCAAATGGACTCATTGGAGGCCTCTCAGATGTCGACTCTCGAGCAGTATGAGTCGAGAGCCTAAACTGGGCCGATATCCTCACCTCGGGACGAGGCCCACTCTCATGAGGACGACGCTGCACAAAATATCACAAAGCATTAGCAAAACAAGTGCAACAAAGAAAAAACAACCAAACCATAATATGTCGATCTATCTGGCTATGCACGTCGCTGCGGCGACAGGACATGATCCTCTTCAGCTTGTCCATCCCATGCTTCAGCGAGTCAACCACTCGGAGAATCTGGACGACGGTCTCTCGAGGAACCTGGAAATAAACAGTGCATAAGTCACTACAAGTAAGATAGATAAATGAAAGTTCCTGACTTTCAACACTTACCGAGCTCATATGGGCCGGCATAGCACGAACAAGTGTGCCGCTTCGCCTCCTGGGCAACATCAATCATCTCCTCAACAGCCCGAATCTCCAAGATATCCGAATTCTCGAACGGCGAAAGAGATACGAGCTGCAGCAGCCTCTTGGCAAAAGAAGGCAATAACATTCACCACTTTGATCATGTCAAAACAAACAAAAACAAGCAAATTCAATGTGCATACCTCGTTGAACTTGACAGGAGGAGCCAAGCGAGGCAAGAGGGCACCCTGGTAGTCGTGATAGCTCACCCGAAGCCTCGCCCCTCCCTCGATAGCCTGAACAAGAGCAGCCCTGTAACAATAAGATCACCTCAGTTCTGATCGAGATAGCGAGACAAATGACGGTCGATATGTACAATCTTACCTCCAGAAGTCTCCATGGACCAAAATGAGAGACTGGCCCACCATCACTTAACCGCTCGATAGCGATGCGCATACGATAAAAATACTGCAATAGCCCAGCTCGGCCCAGTCATAGGTCGACACATGAGACAACTCCCTCAAGGGCTGCAGGTATCACGTCGAGACGCGCGATCCCCTATCAGTGCACAACAGGTCACAGACAGCCAACCACAGCAGAATGCGTTTCTGCTCCTCAGTAGTTCCCGGAAGGGTGAGTCTTTTAGCCACTTTAGACCGAGGAGCATAAGACGCATTTGGAGGAAGAATATCGGCAACCGGGCCGATCAAACCTCGGACCACCACCGACAAGAATGGCAGCGAATCACCTATCGGCACTTGGGCGCAGGTAAAAGACATGCCAGAATTCAAAGAGAAATCCAGCGGAGTAATGGTCAACTCCCCACGACGCGTGTGAAAGGACTTGGTGGTATCTCACAACCACTCCAACAAGCCTCGGACGACAATTTGGAAGGAGTGAACCTCTCCCATACTCTCATAAACATCGAGAAAAAGGGCTAGACCGTTCTGCTCGATGAGGACAGATCGATCTCGGACCTTTCGGACTTTCCTGAGCCAGGCAAAGTCGAAAGTCCCAAAATGACAAGTAGTACCCTCGTCCTGCAAACGTAAGTACTGTTAATAAAGTGCCTAGGCTTTAATATAAAATGAGGTCGACATAACACGGATACTTACGACGCCTGAGAACGGGCGGTGCGAAATATGATGCTCCGGATCAAAGTGCAGCTGATCAGGAGTCCACCCCACGACCTTCCATGCCCTCCTAGATCTTGAAGCCGCCCTACCATCGTCCTCCCCGCCTGAATCTTCCGACGACATGGTAATCGGATTGAACATCACAAATGAAACTAAGAATCAAAGAGTTCCCGACTCTAAATTACCAGATTTCATGAATCGGTAAATGCTAAAGCCGCTTCAAAGCGTCACCACTACATGAGATTCCCATAATCCATTTCACACAGCAAAATAGATATCATCGCCTAAAGCATGATTTCTACCAACAGAATCATCACACATTCAAAGTTCCCTAAGCATGTTTCCAGGTTCCAGACTTAGAAGCTACGCTAATCCTGATTTTGAGATTCATAATCCTAGAGTCATCATGCATTCAAAGTTCCCTAAGCATGTTTCTAGGTTCCAGACTTAGAAACTACGGATCTATCAATTATCATCGCATGTCAAAATTCCCTAATTATATTTCTAAGTTCCGGATTTAGAAATTACATCAAACAATATAATTCTAGATTCATGATCAAAAGAATTATTTAACAACGAACTTACATGAAACGAGTATCAAACTCGTGAAGATTTATAAAACTGTCCGGAAAACCCGCCGGAAACTCGCCGGAGCTCGTCGAAAACCGCTGGAAACTCGCCGCAAAATGTAACCCTCAGGTCGCCGGAAATAGCGCACCGCACCTAACATAAAAATCGGCAGCCCCAATCACACCTAACATAAGTCGCGAGAATAGAAAAAAAAAAATTCAAAATTCAAAAAGTGAAACAAAACCGAAAAAGCAAAGAAGAGAGGGGAAAGTATACCTGAGTTACCGGCATACTGCCTGGAACGTCGCCGGAAAATGGCCCGGAAGTGGGTCGAGATTTTCAAAAATTGCTCAAAAACGCCCAAAAACACCACGAAAATAACAGTCAAGTAAAAATAATCACTCCTCTAAGGTAGATCTGAAGAAACGCTCGAGAAACAAGGAATTTGAAGCTTTGAAATTCCGAAAAAGGAGTTCGAACTTAGGAGAGAGAGAGAAATAAAGAAAAACGGCGGAAAAGAAAGAAATGGGGGAAAAGAAAGTCGTCCGTGTTTTTTAGGTCGTTTAAAAGAGTTGCGCCCAGCGCGTCACATGCGCCTGACGCGAAAGCAATACATGCGTGTGACGCGCAACTCTGCTTCCAGCGCAGCTTACCACGCTAAGCGCAAGTATGTGCGTCTGGCGCACAGTCCCATGCAACACGCTTGGGGGCTTCTTAGCGAAGTGAAATCCACACGCTTAATTCCGAATGAATTCGAATGTTTGTTACGGCATCGCGCGCGACAAACTAACGGGTTTTCAAATCCGCAACTAAAATATCATATTGCCATTCTTTATACAAATCTTGCTCGAGAGACGGCAAGTACTCAGGAGTATTAACAGCGAAAAACAAACCCTTAGGTCTGCGGACCATCATCGTTACCCTGGAGCGGGACCATAATAGCTCAATCCCGTCGTGAGCCGGACCATAATAGCTCTACACATTATCAACACCCTGGAGCGGGACCAAAATAGCTCTATTCTGTCGTGAGCCAGACCATAATAGCGCTACACATTATCAACACCCTGGAGCGGGACCATAATAGCTCTATCCCGTCGTGAGCCGGACCATAATAGCGCTATCCCGTCGTGAGCCGGACCATAATAGCTCTATCCCGTCGTACGCCAGACCATAATAGCTCTATCCCGTCGTGAGCCGGACCATAATAGCTCTATCCCGTCGCGCGCCGGACCATAATAGCTTTATCCCGTCGTGAGCCGGACCATAATAGCTCTACACATCATCAACACCCTGGAGCGGGGCCATAATAGCTCTACACTTCATCAACACCCTGGAGTGGGACCATAATAGCTCTATCCCGACCTGAGCCGGACCATAATAGCTCATGACTTCTTTTCACCTATATCATTTCATTTTTGCAAATTTGCATATATTTTGCAAATTTGTTTCATATATGTTTGTTCCTAAAACTTTTGCTTGTTTTGCAGGTACTGGCGTAAAAGAGTGATTTTGGATTGCAGAGCATCCAGCATCATTCTCCGTCCCGACACGTGTACTTTGACTTTCGATTTTACAAACCTCAGTCAAAGTGGGGGCTTCTATAGACACATAATTGTGTCTCCCCATTTAAGGGTCCAATGATGAAATATACCGCGGACATAGTTGGCACGGCCCAATGGAGGAGCAGTCCGAATAACCAGGCAATATGTGTTTTGAAATAATATTATAAAAGCTCAATTAATCATTCATGATTATTAATTGTATGTTCAACACCGTTAAATATTTTTAAGTCCATTTTAAAAGCCTAACTAGTTCTGAATATTTATTATTTTAATAAATATTTGCTTAATATTTATTGTTTTAATAAATATTTTCTTAAAAGCTTTTATTATTTTCTTTTACCCATAAATCAGATTTTTTACCTGGAAAATTCGATCTCCGGATTTTTAGGGATAAAAATGGCATCTTGTAGCACGCGTAGAATAAAAAACGAATATTCTGGAATATGCGCTGGACGCGGCGGCTGCGCTCAGCGCGCCACGTGCGTCCATCACATTGGCCAGATCGCGTCAGGCGCTCCAATGAGCGTCTCACACGTGGACTTGTAACTCACACAAAGTCCTGCGCCTGGCGCAAATCCTGTGTGAGACGCAAGATCAAATTTTATCTTTTTGAGAACGCGTTTCCACGTGCAACGTATTAACTAGACAGACCACGTCAGGCATGCCAATCTGCGCCTGACGCGTGTCCTCGCGCCTGCCACGTAGGCATGCGCCTGGCGCAGGGCTTGCGTGGAGCGCACGTCTTGATTTGCCTATAAATACGGGCTGATTTCCCGAATCAGAGACGGCTTTGAATTACTATTTTTACGCACACAAATACTCTCGAATACTCCGAAATACACTTCGAATACAAAACACTTAAACACTTTTAATCTGCCACATCAATTCTTATTCCTGATCCTATTATATTCCTGGTTCCAAGATTGCTTCGCCTGAAGGTCACTACGCTCTTCGATCTAAACCGCATATGTATAATCCTGAGGGCCCTTGAATAATTATATTTATTTTATTGAAGTTACTAACGTTTTATTGTCCTGATGTAGATTTCTAATTAATAATCGCGTCTCTTTGTAAATTCTAACCTCTTTTCTTCTATTTCATGTATATAATATTCTTGATATTATGATTGTCCTGCATGCCTTTTTTATCACCCACATGTTTGTGGTATCCGATTTTTGACTGTCTTAATTAACAGTCTGAATCCCACGAAAGTCTCTCATTGGACTATGAGTTTTAAAAAACTTGGAAGTCGCCACCCTATTAATATTTGAATATGGACAAATTTATTTAATACATCGTTTTAAAATCAATTTTAAGAAAAATCATTTAAAACGATGATGACTTCATATGGATAAGGCTTTTTTGAGAATTGGCCTTTCATACCGTGAGATAGGGTTCGGGGTTTAGGTTAAGTGGTGCAAACGTCTGGAACTCGTCTCCTCTTCAGTTCTAAAGAACGGGCTCTTACTAAATGTGTTATTTTCCATTTTAAAGTAATCATGGCTATTAAAAAGAAAGAAAATCACATAGTTTGTACATATACACATCAACCATTTTTATTTAGGACCAATATATCATTTGTACATGGTAGGTTTGAGCACTGAAGTTGCACTACGTACCAATCATTGTGGGATTGGAATCCACTCATGGATCAAAACCGTCGTAGTTCGAGCCTATGTCTCACCGTAAATGGCCAATTCCACTGGGGAAAGAAGAGGAGGGAATAGATTATGAATAACTCACCTTTAGAATTAAACAAATCTATCTGAAATGAGGTAATCACTCCAATTAGTGATTGAAATTGGATTGAGATAATCACTTTAATTAGTGATAAAATATGAAGGATTAAGATAATCACCTTAATTAGTGATTAAAAATCGAGGTTAAGATAATCACCCTAATTAGTGATTAAACTTAAAAGGAAAGATAATCACCTTGATTAGTGATTAAAAATAAAGGTTAAGATAATCACCCTAATTAGTGATTAAACTTAAAAGGAAAGATAATCACCTTGATTAGTGATTAAAAATGAAGGTTAGGAAATAATCATCCTAATTGATGATTATTCAAGGTTTAAGATAATCACTCTAATTAGTGATTAAATGAGAAAAATAATCGTCCTAATTAACGATTATTAAGGTTTTAGATAATCACTCTGATTAGTGATTAAAAATGAGAAGAATAATCGTCCTAATTAACGATTATTAGGATTTAAGATAATCACTCTAATTATATTAGTGATTAAATGAGAAGAATAATCGTCCTAATTAACGATTATTAGGGTTTAAGATAATCACCATAATTAGTGATTAATTAATGATTGGAGATAATCACCCTAATTAGTGATTAGAAGAAGTTTGAGTTAACTGCTCTAATTAGCGATTAATCGAGGATTGAAATAACCACCTTAATAGTGATCACGTTTATGATTTTCGAGAGGTCTTACAAGGTTTGCTTCCTAATTGAAGGCTTTTGAGAAATAATCTTTATTGATGATTATAAAGTCATTTGGAGAGAAATGATCAATTTGAGATCGAATTTGGAGATTTGTGTTTGGCTAATTGAAATTTGGCCATTTAAAGCGAGACACGTGAAACGGCCTAAAATCAATTTGGAGATCATAATTACCAATCTAATTATGTTAAATTATATGATTAATCCATTTGAATATGGAGAACACTTTTTTAAAATGTAAGATGGATCATCATACAATTTAACTTAGTTAGATTTGCAATTTTTCCTCTTAATTGAGATTGGGTCATTTGATTCATGTATTATGACATATTGGCCCAACATGCAATATTTGTAGCATTGGTTGCTCATTTTATTAAAAAGAATTGTGAAATTATTTATGAACATCATGCATAAACATCTCCATGTTTTTTTATTAATTGAGTGATGCAACAATTATTTACAAAGAAACTATTATTACAACAATATGTACAAAATCTATGATCTATACAAATCTTCAATCTTGATCTTCACCATGATGCTCCTTGATCTTCATCTCCTTGAATGGGCTTTGGAATTCATGTTTATTTGTGAATTTATGAAAGCTAAAGATTAATTAACTTCTTTGATTTTGATTTTTTATGACAATTTTTATTGATTTATATTTACAGGATAAAATGAGTCATTTTAAGAGAAACTTAAAAGTTCATGATTTTTTATTCACATTTTTCGTATGAAGAAAATATTTTTTTTTTAAAGGTGAGTTAATCACTTTATTTCATTTTCCAGATTGCAATTTTGTTCTTGCACTGAATTACAAAGATCATAACTTTCTGTATAAAGCGTTAAATTCAGAATTTGATACATCTATGGATAGATCATAACTAGTTTTTAGTGACCAATTGAATTATGGTGAATTTTATACTCAATCTGGTCAAAACAGGACCTTTATTCAAATTGTTCTTTGAGATCTAACTTATTGAACTCATTTTGAAGTGAATTTTAGTATGAACATTCTAGACACTTTGCAGAACTAGACTGGAAATTTTATTTATTTCCTTAACTGAAAGGAAAATGAATTTTCTAGAATTTAGTGATTTACATGAATGAGTTTGTAAAAATGATGTAAAATTGTACGAAATTCATATGAACATGATTTTTATATTTTTGTAAATCTACTGATGTTTTATTCAAACTTCATGTTTTTAGTTTTATATAAATGATTTTATTTTAAACTTTATTGATAGAACAAGCTTAGGTGGTACTGAACAAAATCAGTTTTGCACAACAAAGTTGTATGATTTTTAATTATTTACACAAAATTTATATTTTAGACATTCCAAAGCCCAGTTACTGGAAACATCTTGCAATTCATAAGAAAAATATTAAATCCTACAAACTACTCTGATAATACAGACGAAAAAATGGAATGAAATACGAAATTAAAACTGATTATAATTACAGCATCACATTTTCTTTTTTTATGGAGATGTTTATGCACAACTATCTTGAATTTTTTTTATGAAATCATTTTTGGTGATGAATAACAACTTGATTAAGGAAAATCACATAATCACATTATTTTCTAAGAGTCACCCCATTAGAGGTGACTATTCTAGGTGGGGTGATTTAAGGTTGGGAACCTAGTAGGACTTCCACATACACAAATCACTCCAAAGATTAAAAAATGATAAGAAGAAAACAAGGAAGAAGTTAGTAGATGATTAAGAAGATAATCAAAATAACAAGAACTTCAACTTGACCTTGCTAGCTCAATGATGCACTTCCATTTTGCAAATTTTTCTACCTTTTTTGTGATTTTTCTTAATTTCTAAGTGAGTTTCTAAATCTTCTTAATTGCTAACTTAAACTCTTTTTGTGTTTTTTCCTTTTGATGAACTTCTTTTACTTACTTATTAAGGCTTTTGCTTAAGTGAGATTTTTAGACAGAATGAGTAGAGAAGATGAGAGTGAAGTAGAATTGTGTTTTTTTCAACTTCTTTTACTTACTAATTAAGACTTTTGCTTAGATAGAAAGATTAAGGAGGAGAAGAGTAGTAGAGAGACAAGTTGTGAAGTTGAATTGTGTTTTTTTCAACTTGGTTTTGAAGTGAAAAGGGGAGGGTATTTATAGAGAAATGAGGGAGGTGGACTAGGGTTTCAAAGAGGGAGATAATCAGAATTTTCATCCAAAAAAATCTGATTTACTTCATCCCTAATTACCCTAATGACATCACTCTAATGACCTCACCCTAATGACATCATCAAATCTCTTTGGAAACATAAATATTCTTATTCTTTTTTTGATTTGCTCATTAATGAGGCAAGATCAGATTTTCAGAAAATATTCTTCCTAAAACATCTTAATATGCAAAAAAAAAAAATGCATTGAAAATCGTGCAAACGAAACTGACCAGAATGCTGCGCCTAGCGCAGGAAGCTGCGCTAGGCACAACACCTTGCGCCTGGCGCAGGGTCCTGCGTCTGGCGCAGGGCTAGCTTGTGCGCTAGGCGCATGATTGTGTGCTTGGCGCACACCTGACCTTTCCGGAAAAAATCCGGATTTCCCCTTCTTACACATGGGATTTGATTCTTATTCTCACATATTTTCATGATTTTTATTCTCTAACCAATGGATAAAGGATGTGTTTAGTGGATAATGAATATATTCTTATTCTTTATCCAATGAACAATGACTTGACCATCAAGAAAACTGATTAATGCCGGTTTTGGGTTACGACTAAAATCCCGACGCCTAATCGCGACTCGTTTTTTTTTCATTTTTCCGAAAGACTAACTTAAGACAATTAATGAAAACTCGTCAAATTAATAAAGACGAGCATGATTATACTACGAATCATTTTATTAAAACGGTGGTGGTAGTATTGACTATGACTCACGAAAATTATACTTCAAAGCCGAACCTGTATGATTAATACGCAAAAATGGAAAATCGTGCGACGGAATGAAACTCGCGCTCTGAGGTGCACGCTCCACGCTGCATGATGATTTTGTTATTATTATTTTTTCAAAACCTTTATTTATCCGAAAAAGGGGTTCAAAATTTGGTGTCTACAGAATGCCTCACATTGGTCGAATTTCGGAGAAAATGATGGCCAATGTTTGAAAAGACACAAAATTTTGACAGAAGAAAATAGTCATCATCAGTGTTATTTTGAAAACATGATTTGCGACTTCTGTTGACGCTTTAAGTAGAAATCCCAGTTAATTTTCTAAAATAGGAGATGCGACTTTGACGTCGTCTTTAAATAATGAAAAAACCAATTAATTTCCTAAAATTGAGAATGCAACTTTATTGTCGTCTTAGATAGAAAATCCCAATTAATTTTCTAAATTTTAAAAATGCGACTTTATCGTCGGCTTAAGTAGAAAATCCCAATTAATTTCCTAAAAGTTTTGAATGCGACTTTAATGTCGTCTTTAAATAGAAAATCCCAATTAATTCCCGAAAATTGAGAATGCAACTTTATTGTCATCTTAGATAGAAAATCCCAATTAATTTTCTAAATTTTGAAAATGCGACTTTATCGTCGTCTTCAGTAGAAAATCCCAAATAATTTCCAAAAAGTTTTGAATGCGACTTTAATGTCGTCTTAAATAGAAAAATCACAATTAACTTTCTAAAAGTTTTGAATGCGACTTTAATAGAAAATTCACAATTAACTTTCTTAAAGTTTTGAATGCGACTTTAATGTCGTCTTAAATAAAAAATCAAAATTAATTTTCTAAAAGTTTTGAAAATGAACTTTATTGTCGTCTTAAATAGAAAATCAAAATTAATTTTCTAAAAGTTTTAAAAATGCAACTTTATTGTCGTATCAAATAGAAAATCAAAATTAAATTTCTAAAAGTTTTGAAAATGCGATTTCATCATCGTTTCTTTTTTTTAGTCTTCTTAATTTGTCTTTTGGTGATGCGAGAAATTACGACAATTAACAGGTCGAGTCCAGTTTTTACAGTTTTTCATGGCCTTGATGACAAACAAGTTGTCAAGTCACCATTACTTACTTTTTATCATGTCACCTTAAATTAGGACATTGTCAGGTCATGTCACCTTAGAGTGATGCATTGTTAAGTCATGTCACCTTAAAGGGCTGACCAAAGGTTATTACCCTCTATGGTGGACCAAACCTCATATGGCAAAATTTTATCTGTTTTTTTCGAAATCTTTCAGAATTTTTTTTATGCATCATGCTTATTTGCTTTATCGGAAAATGATGATCACTATATAAAATAGATTGATCAAGGTCATTATTTTGAATGATCATTAGGAAAAGGGATTGTATCAATGTTCTTGATTCATCATTGACACAGCTTTTTTTATGTTTGGTTGTAGCAAAAAAAAAATTGTCATACCACAAATGCTTGGTCATTAGCCATGGTGAAGGATGCTCCTTATTATCCTATGGACAATACTCAAACTCATTATCCATTGCATAAATCATGGATGATCATCTTTTCCATCTATAAAAAGGGGCATGGTTCTTCATTTCCAAATGCACCACTTCCACTACTCCAATCTTTTCTCTAAATTTTCCTTTCACAAAAATGGTTCTTTCTTATGAAGAAGTTAATGAAATGCAGAGTCGGGAGAATAAACAACTCTCGGGGATCACAAGAAACTTGGAGCAACCAAGGCAATCTTTTTCCTCTCCCCGCTTCACTAAGGTGCTTATGTCTTTGCTTTCACTTTCTATTTGTTACGATATGATTCATGCTGCTTCTAAATTTTGGGATGAAACTCGCCATGTCTTCCGCTTTGGAGACCGGGAGATTGTGCCTCTTGCAGAAGAGGTCGAAGGTTTACTAGGCTTACCATCCAATGGTCTAGTTATTACACCTAGATCTCCTACAAGGATCTCGGGAGATTTATCAACGATCTTATATCTTCCCGAAAATCTTCATGGCAACTGCCTACAATATGGTGAGGTATTTCTTCTCAACTTATTGTTGACTTTTCAATTTGGCACTTGGCAATTCTCTAACAATGCCAACTATAGGATTGCTAGAGAAAATGCTTGCATTCTTATGATTTTGGGAAGTACCCTCACTAAATGGTCTTTAAATGCATGCCATGTTCGGTGTCTTTCACTTATTCCTCAAATTATTAGTGGGGGTCGTCTTGGACCACTTATTTTGGGGGAAATGTTCCTTGGCTTAGATGAACTCAAAAGAAACCCTCAAGGCTTTGTGAAGGGATGTCCATTAGCCCTTCATTTATGGCTATTAGAAAAAATTTCTCTCATGAAACCCCACAAGAGTCTTACCTACAAAACTAGTCATGTCTGGGAGAGAGGTCTTCTTCCTTACTTCTATCAACTTAGCAAAAATGGTGGGTGGGAGGATTTTTTCTTATATCAAGACATAAAGTGGGTCACAAGGCACCTTGGCATCAGTGCAATTGTATATTGCAAATTTGGTCGCAGAGGTGTACAATTACCCAGGCTTTGCCAAGTCACTTTCTACCTTCCCTGGAGATGTTTAAGGCAAATTGGTTGGAAGCAAGAGCACATTCCTGCCCTCCAGGTTCTTCCATCTTGTACCACTTATGAGGCTGATATGAGTGGTATATAGAGAATGCCTACTATATGGCAGGGAGCTAAAATTATATCAGTGCTACCAGAACCTTCCTTTCCACTGATTGATGAAGATTACCTTCAATGGCTTCTGGCAGATATTGGTCAAGACAAAGATTCAGATGGGCCTACCATGAAGAGGAGAAGGGTTTGAGAGAATTGTCATGTTTATTTTCTATGTTGTTTTTTTTTAAGTTTGTAGGAAATGTAGGCTTTATGTCTTTTTATGTATGAAATGAAGTACTCCAGTTGGGATGAATAAAAGATCTGTTTGTGAGAAATTCAATGTGAACACAATTCTAAACACATGCACACTTTAACATTAAATTTGACATGCAAATCATAATTAACTAATCATATGATACATAAAAGCATAACATATAAACCTTATCAATCGAAAACATGTTTCATCATTCTTCCTTTTCCTTTTTTTCTTTTTTTCATTTTTCTTCTTTTCTTTTTCCGTTTTTTTTTCTTTTCTTTTTTTTTTCCTTTTTTTTTTGCATAAATCATATGAATATCTTAAAAACTCATGGTATGTTTATTAAGAATTACCAGATAGGATACAAAACCCACAAACTGCTTGGTTACTTGATCATGACAATTACAATTACTCTGATGCCTAAACGTAATATTTCTTCAACTGATCAAGATTAGTGAAATGGGTGAACTCATTTCCATCAAAATCCATTAGCTTCACCGCTCCAGCCGTGGTGACATGCTTGACCAGGAATGGTCCAGACCAGTTAGGCTTGAATTTTCCTCGAGGATCATGCAACGGAGCTCTATTTTCTTTTAAAGCTAGATCACCTTCTTGAATGTCTCTATCTCGAACCTTTTTGTTAAATGCACGAGCAATCCTCCGCTGATAGAGTTGTATGTTATGCAATGCTTGTAGTCGGCGCTCATCTGCGAATGCAAGCTCATCATAGCTTGAGTTTTGTGCCACTTGGTCTTCCGAGATTTCACTTTCTGCTATGACCACCGAGAGATTGTATCTCCACCTCAACCGGTAGGATTGGCTCCATCCCATAAACCAATGAATACGGGGTTGTTCTGTTGGAGTCCTAATTGATATCCTATATCCCCCAAAGGGAATATGGTAGTTTGTCATGCCATTCCCTTGTCTTTTCGATCATCTTGGCAACAATAGTTTTGATTGTCTTATTGGTCGCTTCTACCGCTCCATTTGTTTGGGGACGATAAGGTGAGGATCGATGATGCTTGATTGCATATTTTGCATGAGTAGTCTTCAAATGACCCTCAAATTGTGATCCATTATCGGAGATGATTTCAAAAGGTATGCCATACCGAGGATGATGTTCTTAATCACAAATTTCGAGACTTGCTTTGCCCCTAACCCGAAAATGATGCGGCTTCAACCCACTTCGAAAAGTAATCAATTGCTACAAGAATATACTGATGCCCATTTGAAGCCTTTGGATGAATTTGTCCGATTATGTCAATGCCCCAACTTGAAAACGGCCAAGGAGAAGTCATATTATGTAATGACACAGGTGGCATATGATTGAGGTTAGCAAATATCTGACACTGCTTGCAGGCGCGGACAAAGCTGATGTAATCACCTTCTAGAGTGCTCCAATAGAAACCTGCTCGCAAAATTTTGCGAGCCAGCATTCTTCCATTCATATGGGATCCACATTCCCCTCCATGAACTTCTTCCATGATGTTTTGCTTTTCGCTGTCATTTACACAGAGTTGCAGAGTACCATCAAACCCTTTGTGATACAGTCTGTCTTTTAGTATAAGAAAATGAGCAGTTAGCCTTCTGATGGCTCTGCGGTACTTCTTGCCACTTCCCTCTGGATATTGCATTGTTTCCAGAAAATTCTTGATATCTTTGTACCAGACATCATCATCATCATCGTCTTGTTGAACCAGTGCGGAGACAATTTGTGCTACCGTCACTGTAGGCCCCTCTCTTTCTTCAATTAAAACTGACTGGATCTTTGTAAAATTTTCCCATGTTAAATTAACAGCGAGATTGGCTAAAGCATCAGTGAATCTATTTTATTCTCGAGGAAGATGTTTGAAGCTGATGTCATCAAAATAAGGGATCAACTCTTGAAGGTACTCAGTGTAGAGCTGAAGTCTCTCATCTTTAACCCTCCAAATTCCTATTGTTTGAGATATGATGAGATTAGAATCTCCATACACAGTGAGATGTCTCGCCCCTGCTACCAAGGCGACCTTTACTCCATATATACATGCTTCATACTCGATTGTATTGTTTGTTGTTGGGAAATCCAGCTTGACAGCAAATGGAATATGGACTTCATCAGGATCTACTAACAAAACACCTGCTCCATTACCTCTCCTATTAGAAGCTCCATCAAAGTACATGCACCATTGTGGATTGTCAATAAAGCATAAGTACTCATCAGGGAATGCATGATCATACTCATCTCCTGACACTGGTACTTCTGCTAAGGCTTCAGATATGGCTCGTCCTTTAACAGATTTCTGGCTGACACATTTAATATCAAACTCATAAAGCATAGCATGCCATCTTGCCAATCTTTCACTAAGAATGGATTTTTCAAACAGATACTTGATTGGATCCAGTCTTGAGATCAGTTAGGTAGTATGAGCTTGAAGGTGATGCCTCAACTTCTTCGTGGCATAAACCAGGGAGACACATGCTTTTTCCAGAGGGGTATATCTTGTCTCATACTCCAGGAATTTCTTACTGAGATAGTATATGGCAACCTCTTTCTTTGTTCCCTCTTGATATTGGGCTTAGAGAGCTCCCATAGCCGTTTCTGTGATAGTGAGGTACAGAATCAGAGGTTCTCCTGGTCTAGGTGGCATTAGAACAGGTGGATTTGAAAGGTATTCTTTCATAGAATCAAAAGCTTCTTGACATTCTTCATTCCACTCATGGGATGCCCCTTTTTCTGAGCAGCTTAAATATAGGTTCACATCTCAATTGATCAATTGAATTCTGCCAAGAAATCCTCTTACTTCTTTTTCTGTTTTTGGAGGAGGTAGCCCTTGAATAGCTTTTACCTTTTCAGAGTCCACTTTGATGCCGTCTTGAGTGACAATGAATCCCAAAAACTTCCCCGAAGTGACGCCAAATACACATTTTTGAGGGTTCAGCCTTAAATTGTATTTCCTGATTCTTTCAAAGAAGGACCTTAATGCAGGAATATGCCCCTCACGATCTTCACTTTTCACAATCATGTCATCTACATAAACCTCCACAATGTCGTGGATGAGATCATGAAGGATAGTGGTTGCAGCCCTTTGATATGTGGCTCCAGCATTCTTGAGACCAAAAGGCATAACTTGGTAGCAAAATGTGCCTCATGGAGTGATGAAAGATGTCTTTGTCATGTCTTCTTGAGCCATGAGTATTTGATTGTACCCTGAGAATCCATCCATGAAGGAAAACATTGCATGACCAGCCGTACTATCAACAAGAACATCAATGTGGGGGTAGAGGAAAGCAATCTTTTGGTGACGCAGCATTCAAATCTCGAAAATCGATGCATACCCGAACTCTCCCATCCTTTATAGGTACAACCACTATATTGGCGAGCCAACTTAGATGTTTTACAGCTTGGATGAATTTGGCATTAAGCTGTTTCTGGATTTCTTCTTTCACTTTCAGACTAGCCTCTGGCTTCATTCGGCGGAGCTTTTGCTGCTTAGGCTTGCTTTCAGGATGTAACGGAATACGATGTTCCGCAATTTCTCTATTAGCACCAGGCATATTAGCATAAGACCATGCGAACACATCTACATACTCTTTTAATAATGCAATAAACATAGATTGTTCAGTTGGGGAGAGGGAAAATCCTATTTTGACTTCTTTTACATCATTTTCTGTACCAATATTAATTACAATGGATTCTTCCATGGGTTTTATGTATGTTTTAGTTGTATCAAGTGATTCATCATTATTAAATTCACTGTCAGAAATAACATCTTGCATGTAAATGTATTTAGATAAAGGTTCATATTCAATTTCCTCACTATCGAGTCTTATTTGGGTATGCAAGGTAGATTGGCTGGAAGATGAGCTATCGGTATAATATCCATCAGAAGGAGGTGACAAGGTATTTTCATGAGATGGAGGTGGAGGATGGTTTCCTAAAAACATTTTAAGTTCTATAGGCCCGTCTTTTGCCTGACACTCAATACTCCACTTATGTTCAATGCTTTTGCCAAAAGGCATCATCAAAGACACCGGGTCAAAATCCCCTTCCCCAGAGGACTCAGAAGCGAAAAGCTTCTTAAGGACTCCATGTTCCAGATTATCCACCCAGTCATTTTCTTTTTTCATGTTTTGTGCTCGGACAAACCAACTTTTGATTAAGTCCAAATTCCTAGCTTCATTGAAGAATATCTCTAATCCCGGTAAAATATTCTGTTCTGTCCTACTAAGCCAAGGTTCTGGAAACTCATAGTATGGCTCAGTATCTCCTTGCAGGATGAACTGACCATTGAGGGTAGAAGAAGGTTTTTTGGTGTTTTGAGAAGTGCCGCCCAGATCATCTCCTAATCCATGTCGGTTCAGCTTGTCTACTACGGGGATTGGTTGCTTCATTTCCCTACCATCACGCCCTAATCCGACTCCTTGAGTATAACCCATCTTCATCATAATTTGAAATCCTTTGGACAGAGGTTGCATGGCAATCCCTACAGGCTTTTTGACAGCATTCGTGGGTAGGGCTGAGGCGTTTGTTTTCTGACGGTAATTGGTCATCCTTAGAGAAGGGACAAATTTCTTCTTTTTGGGCATATAGGTAGAGAAAAAGAATCAAAAGAAAAGAAAAGAAGGCTACACATTGCAGAATGCATTGTAGAGTATAGAAAATTTTCGGAAACAACTTTGCCATATCTTGACTGGAATGGTCCACCTTCGCAATTTTGTATTTTTTTTATTTTTTGACTTTATTTTGACCTTTAAATGATTTTACTGTCTTTGGGGTTGAAAACATATTTTTTCATTCTTCCATTCCCTGCTTAATATTTGAACAAAGACAGAAAATATAGAGATTAGGGCCTGTATCCCCCTTGATGCGTCAATTCAGCATTTTGAAATTTGCTCCTGTGATAACTGGCATCTTGAATTCTGATCACATTGCCTGAAATACAATGGTTAATATATTTGAGTCGAACCCAAAGGTTGCCTACATATCCCCATTGCTCCAAGTGCATTTTATCGGGAATCAGACTCAGCGTAGTTCTTTATTTCAGAAAGAATGAAAGTTTTTTATTTAATAAAGCAGTTGCACTCATATTGAGCTACATACGTACCCCAGGTGTTACATAGGTGGAGTGATCTCGCAGTGCAAGTGTAAGTGATAATGGGGACTCAAGCTACACGTAGTTCTCTGATACTAAGAAGCTGAAAGATTTCTTTTTTCTTCTTTTTTTTTTGCATATGGGCTGACCCCCTATAGGACTTTTACCAAAGATTTTTCTCCTTCTGTGAGACGCTCAAGTAGCCTTGCGGTAGACAAGAGCTATGTTGGTGATTTGCTTGATGCGATAACTGAGTGCATGACATTGGTTTGTGTCGTGACCATGCAACTGATGATATTGGCAGTACTTGTGAAGATCTGACCCTACTGGACTTGCCCCTGGGCGTCTGGGAAGTGGATGAATCTTACCTTGCTCAACTAGTTTGCGAAAAATATCGACTTGGGATTGCAATCGCGGACGTGATGACATCATCTTTGCAGGTATTTCTTTGTGGGTTGGATTAATGATGCCTCGATCAATCAGGCTTTGCACTTTGTAGTAAAGGTCATGGCATCGATCAGTTTTATGCCCAAATTGACGACAATAAGCGCAGAGTTTGCTCATATCTGTTCCAGGAAGGGGTAAACAGTGCACTTGCGCTGGAACCTGAAGTATACCTTGCCTCTTAAGACGATCATACACCATACTCAATGATTCGTCCAACTTAGCATATACCCTCGGATTTGTGTTGGGAATTTCAAAATCTTCTCGAGGTCGTTTTTCTTGCAATTTCAGAGCATCGATGTCAAAACCATGCTGTTCCATGTGGCTGAGGGAGGTGTATTTGATAGTAACCATGTTACGATAATAGAAATCGTTAAGGTTCCGTAGCAATATGAGCATGAATTCTCGATCAGTAATAGGGACACGAAGCTGGGCGCGAATGTAAGCGCATCTCGAACAAAAGTGTGAGAAAGTTTCCAAGGCGTTTTGACGCAAACTGACTAGCTTCAACTTCTTGAATTCAGTTTGTTTATGCTCGAGAGCCTAATTAACAAAGGCTTGGCTTGCATTTTCCCAACTAGCTCTATCTACACAATCTGAAGAATAGTACTTGTCCAGAGTTGGTCCTTCTAAACTCTTGTCAAACAACATGGGGTAATCTTCCTCTGGTATGCCCTATGGATGCAAGGCATTCACAAATCCCACTAAGTGGACAAAAGGATCACCGTTCCCATCAAATTTTCTGAATTAGGGTAATTCACGATAGTGATCTTCATGTTGATATCCTCGGAAAGAGAATCGGTGACTCGGTATGAACCTCTCGAACGGGGCATACTACATTAAAGTCCCGAGGTTAAAATCGTCGAGTCCTAGATCTCTTCTTTGAGTCATGATCGTCATTGTCTTGAGGATGGCCGATACTGAGATTCCTCCGGTGCTTCATTGAGGTATCATGAGTGTCAATGCTTGGAGCTCCTACTTCTTCCTCGTCATCCTCACTATAATCCGGTTCTATTTCTTCGAGCTTGTATACGGTGTGGCGGTGGCACCTCATTCATCCAGGAATTTTCGGGTCTTTGCTAGGATACGATGGATAGTGTAACCATCCAACCCGGTGCCCTCTACTTTGTTCAGATACAATACCGATTTTCCGACGTTGGAGATGGTCATAATTTCTAGATCAGCAGAAATAGTCACAGCACCCTGATCAGTGAGAAGCTTTACCTTCTGATGTAGAGTAGAGGCTACTGCTCTATTTTCATGCAGCCATGGTCTTCCTAATAAGAAGTTAAAACAGGCTTGTATGTCAATGACCATGAATTCCACCTTCCTTGCCACGGGACCACATTCAATGAGGAGGCTGATCAAACCCAATACTTCTCTCTTAGCATTATCGTATGCTCTGACCACCTGGTTGGATGGTACCAGATCCTCTTTTGAATACCCAAGCCTTGTTAGCACGTGCAGAGGGCAAACATTGATTGCGGAGCCATTGTCGATCAACACCCTAGGTATCTCCCATCCATTACAACGTATAGTGATGTGTAATGAATTGTTGTGGTTTATATTATCAAGGAGATCATTGTCTGTGAACATGAGAGTTCGATCTACCCCATGAATGAGCCCCACCATCTGGTCAGGTGTTATAGAAGAGCTTACAGAGGCTTCATTAAGATGCTTTAGAACAGCTGCCCTATGAGGCTGGGAATGCATTAACAATTTCCAGATGGAACCATTAGCATTTACTTCTTTCATGCGCTTGCTAGCATCATATTCCTTGTTACTTTCCTCTGTCATTGGCTCTTTACCCTTTTCTTTCCTTCTCAATACCACCAAAGGATTTTCATCCTCCAAATGGGATGGTTTAAAGTGGCGGCCTACTCTAGTCAAATGAGAGATATCCACATACTCCTCATCACTAAGATCATCGAGGCAGATGGGGCGCCGGTATGTATTTGGAGTGGTGGAATGTCCTCCAGTGTTCTTCTCCACAATTGCTAAGACCGAAGAGGCATCTTCATCAGCATCGGAGTCCAAAATGAAGAAGGCACCATCATAGTCCAAAGTTGCACATATGTCAGAGAATGGATCTTTGTTTAGAGTGAAGTTGGGGTCTTTACAAGACATCATTTTGACTTTTTCTTGAGTGGAATAGTCATAGACCAAGCACTTGTAACCTACGACTATCGGCATTTCATACATTTGAGGAACTGTCTTGCGGATTAACTGTACTGGATCGCATCCGTCCGAAGCAGTAGAGATGGCATTAATGGCGAATGAGGGTTTATGATTGGGAAGGGGCTTTTTTGTGATGTTAGGCTGAGAGTCATTTGGTTTATTGGAGATGGATCCCAGAGAAAGTTTTCCATCATCCATAAGATTTTGAATTTGATGCTTTAGAGCCGTGCAGTTTTCAGTATTATGCCCCGGGCTTTGATGATATTCACAGTTTTGATTTGGGTCATAACCAGGGTAAGGATTTTTAGGAGGTGGGCGCGGATTCAAGGGTTGAATGAGATTGGCCTTTTTTTAACTTGGAGAGAGCTTGGGAATAAGTCATGTTCAAAGGAGTAAAGTTCCTTTGTGGTCGCAAATGGAATGCAGACGATGCACCAATGGCATGGATGGCATTAGTTGTCTTAGGAGCTGTTGAATCATTGTTTGGGGCTCTTTTGTTATTTCCAAATTTCGCATTATAAGTAGCGCCGCCAATAGGTTCATCATTCTTGATGTCTCCCCTTTTCACAGCATCCTCAACTAAAGTTCCCGTAGCAATCAAGGCTTTGAAAGTCGGGAAATACTGGTATGCTATATGCTTCTGATAGACAGGAAGAAGGTTATTCACAACCATTTGCAGCTATTCCTCTTCATTAGGCCTACTCATCATTTTGGAAGCCTTGTTTCTCCATCGAGTGATGAATGAAGAAAATTTCTCATTGAGGTTTTGAGAAGTGGTATCCAGATCCCTTCTAGTAACATCAATTTCTTCATTATACTTGTATTGGTTTGAGAACTCTTTGACTATGTCAGCCCAAGTTGATTTATTTGCATTTTCAAGGTTGAGGAACTAATGTGCTGCAGCACCATCTAAGTATTGTTGAAATAATTGGGCCATCAAGGATTCTTCCACTCCCCATGGACTCATTGCCCCTACATACATTTTCAGGAAATTGGTGGGGCTCCCGGTTCCATCAAACCTTGTGATATTAGGCATTTTGAAACCATGGGGTAATCGTGCCTTCGGGAAAATAGTTAATCCATGAATATCCATCCATGGTTCAGCCTTAGTCATGCCTTTTAAGACTTCTTTAAGCTTAACTACTTCTTCCTCGAGCTTAGTAGCAATATCCATCCATGGTTTCTTTGACTTGTTATTCTTTTTTTTTAGACTTGGACCTTTTATCTACATTTTAAACTGCCACTCTTGGACTAATTTGTTTTGGGATAATCCACAAATATTTTTCAAAATCAATTTGATAATATCCTTCCATTTCCTGCTACTATAGAAATAAGAGAACAGAGGTATAACGAGGCCTGTGTCCTCATTTTGGCAAATTATAATGCCCCATATATCGTTCTTCTTTGTAGTGATTTGCATCTATTGATTGCTTCTAAGTGCTGAAACCACAAAAGAAAATATTAAATGCAAAAGGGGCCGCACCCGAAGGTTGCCTACGTATCTCCATAAGTGTATTTGGATTTGGGGAAGTTTTTTTCCTGTGATGATTGATTTTTTTTTGAATGGAGAATCAGGCCCAACGTAGTTCTAATATATATTAAATTTTACATAATTTTCCTCCTTTTTTTTTTGTTTTTGCAGCTGCACTCAGAAAATGAGTTGCCTACGTACCCCTTTTAGTACATTACATAGTAGTGAAACTAAGATAGATGCATACAACATTAGATTTTTTTGTTTTTTTTAGGGGATCAAGCCGCACGTAGCTCTACCTACAAAATACAATATAAAAGCGATTAAATGAATCAGGTACTTCCTTAACTTTCAGGCTTCAGTTTGCCGGGCGCCAAGTCATATGTTCTCCTGTTTGAATACGTCTGTTCCACCTCTTAGGATTAGACTAATGTGAAGTACTCGGGTTCTTCTCAACCTTTTTTCGAGTTCAGTTTGCTAGGCACCAGGCCATGTATTCTCCTGTTTGAATACGTCTGTTCCACCTTTTAGGATTAGACTAATTTGAAGTACCTGAAATGTACACACTAACAATGTTAGTCACAAAATAACGAATTTCGTTTATGATTCTTAGCAGGAAATGGAAGGATTTTTTTCTCTGTTTTTTTTTTTGAAATGTGATTATCCCTTTTGATTAGACACATTTTTTTTAGTCAATTTTTTTTAGACTAGACTTCTCGGGTTTTAGACTATACTGTTTTAATTACATTCTAATTCCTAAACATGACACGTTTTGAACTCGTGATTATGACTCTTTTTCATTTTTCATAATTTTTTTTTTATTTGGGATCATATTTTCAAAACAGGAATATTTTTTTTGCTTTCTTTTTAAAAAAATCAATTTTGTTTTTGAAAAAGAATAATGAAATAAATGTGATTTTTTTGAAAAAAGGGTGAGCACACATTTTTGTTTTATGAAACTGGTGATAAATAAACAAGAATACTCTTAATATTTCTGAAAATATCGACCGACTGAAAACGGACTGAGAATTTTTTTGAAAGTTTTTCACATTACTCAATAACTGAAATAAATAAAGGACATTATTTGTGCATTGATCCTTGTGTCCTAAAAGTCAACTAAAAGATGATTCATTTATGGAGAGATTATGTTAAAGTGGCCTCGAGTCACTTCCATTGTGTCCATCGAGGGTGGATGCTCCTGACAGAGCCGGTCGCAATAGCTCGCGGATGCAGGTTTTACGCCCTTAATTCACTTATTTGTCATTCTAAAATTCTGACCCTTGCCAGACAGAGTTATCAGACCTAATAAGAAAATAGTTAAAAAGAGAGTGCACGTGTATGGATCGATAAACTACCAAGCACACGTAATTTTCACATAAGCATGCTATATACAAAAAAAAATTGGGAATAGCCATGATTAACTTTTTATTATATATACATATGGAAAATATCGCATTGCTCAGGTTTAAACCTCTTGTTTCCCCAGTGAAGTCGCCAGCCTATGGTATCCGATTTTTGACTGTCTTAATTAACGATTTAAATCCCACGAAAGTCTATCATTGGACTATGAGTTTTTGAAAACTTGGAAGTCGCCACCCTATTAATATCTGAATAGGGACAGATTTATTTAATAAATCGTTTTAAAATCAATTTCAAGAAAAATCATTTAAAATGATGATGACTTCATATGGATAAGGCTTTTTTGAGAATTGGTCTTTCATACCATGAGATAGGGTACGGGGTTTAGGTTAAGAGGTGCGAACGTCTGAAACCCGTCTCCTCTTCCGTTCTAAAGAACGGGCTCTTATTAAATGCGTTATTTTCCATTTTAAAGTAATCATGGCTATTAAAAAGAAAGAAAATCACATAGTTTGTACATGGTAGGTTTGAGCACTGAAGTTGCACTACGTACCAATCATTGCGGGATTGGAATCCACTCATGGATCAAAACCGTCGTAGTTCGAGCCTATGTCTCACCCTAAATGGCCAATTCCACTGGGGAAAGAAGAGGAGGGAATAGATTATGAATAACTCACCTTTAGAATTAAACAAATCTATCTGAAATGAGGTAATCACTCCAATTAGTGATTGAAATGGGATTGAGGTAATCACTTTAATTAGTGATAAAATATGAAGGATTAAGATAATCACCTTAATTAGTGATTAAAAAAGAAGGTTAAGATAATCACCCTAATTAGTGATTAAGCTTAAAAGGAAAGACAATCACCTTGATTAGTGATTAAAAATGAAGGTTAAGATAATCACCCTAATTAGTGATTAAACTTAAAAGGAAAGATAATCACCTTGATTAGTGATTAAAAATGAAGGTTAGGAAATAATCATCCTAATTGACGATTATTCAAGGTTTAAGATAATCACTCTAATTAGTGATTAAATGAGAAAAATAATCGTCCTAATTAACGATTATTAAGGTTTTAGATAATCACTCTGATTAGTGATTAAAAATGAGAAGAATAATCGTCCTAATTAACGATTATTAGGGTTTAAGATAATCACTCTAATTAGTGATTTAATGAGAAGAATAATAGTCCTAATTAACGATTATTAGGGTTTAAGATAATCACTATAATTAGTGATTAAATAATGATTGGAGATAATCACCCTAATTAGTGATTCGAAGAAGTTTGAGTTAACCGCTCTAATTAGCGATTAATCGAGGATTGAAATAACCACCTTAATAGTGATCACGTTTATGATTTTCGAGAGGTCTTACAAGGTTTGCTTCCTAATTGAAGGCTTTTGAGAAATAATCTTTATTGATGATTATAAAGTCATTTGGAGAGAAATGATCAATTTTAGATCGAATTTGGAGATTTGTGTTTGGCTAATTGGAATTTGGCCATTTAAAGCGAGACACGTGAAACGGCCTAAAATCAATTTAGAGATCATAATTACCAATCTAATTATGTCAAATTATATGATTAATCCATTTGAATATGGAGAACACTTTTTTAAAATTTAAGATGGATCATCATACAATTTAAATTAGTTAGATTTGCAATTTTTCCTCTTAATTGAGATTGGGTCATTTGATTCATGTACTATGACATATTGGCCCAACATGCAATATTTGTAGCATTGGTTGCTCATTTTATTAAAAAGAATTGTGAAATTATTTATGAACATCATGCATAAACACCTCCATGTTTTTTTATTAATTGAGTGATGCAACAATTATTTACAAAGAAACTATTATTACAACAATATGTAAAAAATCTATGATCTATGAAAATCTTCATTCTTGATCTTCACCATGATGCTCCTTGATCTTCATCTCCTTGAATGGGCTTTGGAATTCATGTTTATTTGTGAATTTATGAAAGTTAAAGATTAATTAACTTCTTTGATTTTGATTTTTTATGACAATTTTTTATTGATTTATATTTACATGATAAAATGAGTCATTTTAATAGAAATTTAAAAGTTCATGATTTTTTATTCACATTTTTCGTATGAAGAAAACATTTTTCTTTTTTGAAAGTTGAGTCAATCACTTCATTTCATTTTCCAGATTGCACTTTTGTTCTTGCACTGACTTACAAAGATCATAACTTTCTGTATAAAGCGTTAAATTCAGAATTTGATACATCTATGGATAGATCAGTGAGTTCTTTATGTTGTGTCAAAAGTTCACTAGTTTTTAGTGATCACATGAATTATGGTGAATTTTATACTCAAACTGGTCAAAACAGGACCTTTATTCAAATTGTTCTTTCAGATCTAACGTATTGAACTCATTTTGAAGTGAATTTTAGTATGAACATTCTAGACACTTTGAAGAACTAGACTGGAAATTTTCACTTGAATTGGACACTTTTAAGAGCTTTTTTATTTATTTCCTTAACTGAAAGGAAAATGAATTTTCTACAATTTAGTGATTTACATGAATGAGTTTGTTAAAATTATGTAAAATTGTACGAAATTCATATGAACATGATTTTTATATTTTTGTAAATCTACTGATGTTTTATTCAAACTTGATGTTTTTAGTTTTATATAAATGATTTTATTTTAAACTTTATTGATAGAACAAGCTTAGGTGGTACTGAACAAAATCAGTTTTGCACAATAAAGTTGTATGATTATTAGTTATTTACACAAAAATCGTTTTTTATAAATTCCAAAGCCCAGTTACTGGAAACATCTTGCAATTCATAAGAAAAATATTAAATCCTACAAACTACTCTGATAATACAGACGAAAAAATAGAATGAAATACGAAATTAAAACTGATTATAATTACAGCATCACATTTTCTTTTTTTATGGAGATGTTTATGCACAACTATCTTGAATTTTTTTTATGAATTCATTTTTGGTGATGAATAACAACTTGATTAAGGAAAATCACATAATCACATTGTTTCCTAAGAGTCACCCCATTAGAGGTGACTATTCTAGGTGGGGTGATTTAATGTTGGGAACCTATTAGGACTTCCACATACCCAAATCACTCCAAAGATAAAAAAATGATAAGAAGAAAACAAGGAAGAAGTTAGTAGATGATTAAGAAGATAATCAAAATAACAAGAACTTCAACTTTACCTTGCCAGCTCAATGATGCACTTTCTTTTAGCAAATTTTTCTACCTTTTTTTGTCATTTTTCTTAATTTCTAAGTGAGTTTCTAAATCTTCTTAATTGCTAATTAACTTACACTCTATTTGTGTTTTTTCCTTTTGATGAACTTCTTTTAATTACTTATTAAGACTTTTGCTTAAGTGAGATTTTTAGAGAGAAGGAGTAGAGAAGATGAGAGTGAAGTTGAATTGTGTTTTTTTCAACTTCTTTTACTCACTAATTAAGACTTTTGCTTAGATGGAAAGATTAAGGAGGAGAAGAGTAGTAGAGAGACAAGTTGGGAAGTTGAATTGTGTTTTTTTCAACTTGGTTTTGAAGTGAAAATGGGATGGTATTTATAGAGAAATGAGGGAGGTGAACTAGGGTTTCAAAGAGGGAGAAAATCAGATTTTTCATCAAAAAAAATCTGATTTACTTCATCCCTAATTACCCTAATGACATTACTCTAATGACCTCACCCTAATGACATCATCAAATCTCTTTGGAAACATAAATGTTCTTATTCTTTTTTAGATTTGCTCATTAATGAGGCAAGATCAGATTTTCATAAAATATTCTTCCTAAAACATCCTAATA
>CANSZD010003011.1:2505000-2744505 GCA_947648045.1 Beta corolliflora | reverse complement strand
CGACCATAATAGCTCTATCCCGTCGTACGCCATACCATAATAGCTCTATCCCGGTCGTGAGCCTAATTCATAATAGCCTCTATCCCGTCGTAGCCTGACTATATTAGCTCTATCCCGTCGTGCGCCTGACCATAATAGCTTTATCCTGGCCGTGAGCCTGGACTATAATAGCTCTACATATCATCAACACTCGAGCGGGGCCATAATAGCTCTACACTTCATCAACACCCCGAGCGGGACCATATTGTTCTATCCCTACCGCGAGCCGACCATAATAGCCTGACGACTTCTTTCACCTATATCATTTCATTTTTGCAAATTTACATATATTTTGCAAATTTGTTTCATATATGTTAGTTCCTAAAACTTTTGCTTGTTTTACGTATCAATGGCGTAAAGAGTGATTTCGGGATTGCAGCAATCCAAAATCATTCTCCGTCCCGACACGTGTATTTCGACTTTCTGGCTTACAAACCTCGCCAAAGCTGGGCTTATAGACACATAATTGTGTCTCCCATTTATGGGTCCAATGATGAAATATACCGCTGACTTAGTTGCACGGCCTAAATGGAGGAGCAAATCAATAACTGTGCAATATGTGTTTTGAAATAATATTATAAAGCCCAATTAATCATTCATGATGATTAATTGTAAGTTCAACACCGTTAAATATTTTTAAGTCCATTTTAAAAGCCCAACTAGTTCTGAATATTTATTATTTTAATAAATATTTGCTTAATATTTATTGTTTTAATAAATATTTTCTTAAAAGCTTTTATTATTTTCTTTTACCCATAAATCGATTTTTTACCCTTAAAATTCGATCTCCTGATTTTTAGGGATAAAAATGGCATCTTGAAAGCACGCGTAGAATAAAAACGAATACTCTCGGGAATATGCGCCGGACGCGCGCGCGCCGCCCGCGCCACGTGCGTCCATCACATTGGCCGTATCGCGTCAGCGCTCCAATGAGCGCCTCACACGTGACTTCCAGGACCGCACAAAGTCCCGCGCCCGGCGCAAGTCCTCAGTGAGACGCAAGATAAAAATTTTATCTTTTTGAGAACGCGTTTCCACGTGCAACGTTTTAACTAGACACCACGTCGTAAAGCTACCCGCGCTTGACGCGTGGAGCGCACGCCTTGATTTGCCAATAACACGGTGGATTTCCGTAATCGAGACTGCTCAATTACTATTTTTACGCACACAAATACTCCGAATACTCCGAAATACACTTCGAATACAAAACACATAAACAGCTTTTAATCTTCCACATCAATTCTTGTTCCCGATCCTATTATATTCCCCGGGTTCCAAGATTGCTTCGCATGAAGGTCACTACGCTCTTCGATCTAAACCGCATAGGTATAATCCCGAGGGCCCTTGAATAATTATATTTATTTTATTGAAGTTACTAACGTTTTATTGTCATGATGTAGATTTCTAATTAATAATCGCGTCTCTTTGTAAATTCTAACCTCTTTTCTTCTATTTCATGTATATAATATTCTTGATATTATGATTGTCCCGCATGCCTTTTTTATCACCCACATGTTTGTGGTATCCGATTTTCGACTTTCTTAATTAACGGTCCGAATCCCACGAAAGTCTCCTCATTGGACTATGAGTTTTAGAAAACTTGGAAGTCGCCACCCTATTAATATCTCGAATAGGGACAGATTTATTTAATAAATCGTTTTAAAATCAATTTCAAGAAAAATCATTTAAAACGATGATGACTTCATATGGATAAGGCTTTTTTGAGAATTGGTCTTTCATACCATGAGATAGGGTTCTAGGTTTAGGTTAAGAGGTGAGAACGCCTGGAACTCGTCTCCTCTTCCGTTCTAAAAGAACGGCTCTTACTAAATGCGTTATTTTCCATTTTAAAGTAATCATGGCTATTAAAAAGAAAGAAAATCACATAGTTTGCATATATACACATCAACCATTTTTATTTAGGACCAATATATCATTTGTACATGGTAGGTTTGAGCACTGAAGTTGCACTACGTACCAATCATTGTGGGATTGGAATCCACTCATGGATCAAAACCGTCGTAGTTCGAGCCTATGTCTCACCCTAAATGGCCAATTCCACTGGGGAAAGAAGAGGAGGAAATAGATTATGAATAACTCACCTTTAGAATTAAACAAATCTATCTGAAATGAGGTAATCACTCCAATTAGTGATTGAAATGGGATTGAGATAATCACTTTAATTAGTGATAAAATATGAAGGATTAAGATAATCACATTAATTAGTGATTAAAAATGGAGGTTAAGATAATCACCCTAATTAGTGATTAAACTTAAAAAGGAAAGATAATCACCTTGATTAGTGATTAAAAATAAAGGTTAAGATAATCACCCTAATTAGCGATTAAACTTAAAAGGAAAGATAATCACCTTGATTAGTGATTAAAAAATAAAGGTTAGGGAAATAATCATCCTAATTGATGATTATTCAAGGTTTAAGATAATCACTCTAATTAGTGATTAATGAGAAAAATAATCGTCCTAATTAACGATTATTAAGGTTTTAGATAATCACTCGATTAGTGATTACAATGAGAAGAATAATCGTCCTAATTAACGATTATTAGGGTTTAAGATAATCACTCTAATTAGTGATTAAATGAGAAGAATAATCGTCCTAATTAACGATTATTAGGGTTTAAGATAATCACTATAATTAGTGATTAAATAATAATTGGAGATAATCACCCTAATTAGTGATTAGAAGAAGTTTGAGTTAACCGCTCTAATTAGCGATTAATCGAGGATTGAAATAACCACCTTAATAGTGATCACGTTTATGATTTTCGAGAGGTCTTACAAGGTTTGCTTCCTAATTGAAGGCTTTTGAGAAATAATCTTTATTGATGATTATAAAGTCATTTGGAGAGAAATGATCAATTTGAGATCGAATTTGGAGATTTGTGTTTGGCTAATTGGAATTTGGCCATTTAAAGCGAGACACGTGAAACGGCCTAAAATCAATTTGGAGATCATAATTACCAATCTAATTATGTTAAATTATATGATTAATCCATTTGAATATGGAGAACACTTTTTTAAAATGTAAGATGGATCACCATACAATTTAACTTAGTTAGATTTGCAATTTTTCCTCTTAATTGAGATTGGGTCATTTGATTCATGTACTATGACATATCGTCCCAACATGCAATATTTGTAGCATTGATTGCTCATTTTATTAAAAAGAATTGTGAAATTATTTATGAACATCATGCATAAACATCTCCATGTTTTTTTATTAATTGAGTGATGCAACAATTATTTACAAAGAAACTATTATTACAACAATATGTACAAAATCTATGATCTATACAAATCTTCAATCTCGATCTTCACCATGATGCTCCTTGATCTTCATCTCCTTGAATGGGCTTTGGAATTCATGTTTATTTGTGAATTTATGAAAGTTAAAGATTAATTAACTTCTTTGATTTTGATTTTTTATGACAATTTTTATTGATTTATATTTACATGATAAAATGAGTCATTTTAAGAGAAACTTAAAAGTTCATGATTTTTTATTCTCATTTTTCGTATGAAGAAAACATTTTTTTTTTGAAAGTTGAGTTAATCACTTTATTTCATTTTCTAGATTGTACTTTTGTTCTTGCATCGACTTACAAAGATCATAACTTTCCGTATAAAGCGTTAAATTCAGAATTTGATACATCTATGGATAGATCAAATGAGTTCTTTATGTTGTGTAAAACGTTCACTAGTTTTTAGTGACCACTTGAATTATGGTGAACTCTTTGAGATTTAACTTATTGAACTCTTTTGAAATAAATTTTAGTATGAACATTCTAGACACTTTGAAGAACTAGACTCGAAATTTTCACTTGAATTGGACACTTTTAAGACCCTTTTTTATTTATTTCCTTAACTGAAAGGAAAATGAATTTTCTGGAATTTAGTGATTTACATGAATGAGTTTGTAAAAATGATGTAAAATTGTACGAAATTCAAATGAATATGATTTTTATATTTTTGAAAATCTACTGATGTTTTCTTCAAACTTGATGTTTTTAGTTTTATATAAATGATTTTATTTTAAACTTTATTGATAGAACAAGCTTAGGTGGTACCGAACAAAATCAGTTTTGCACAATAAAGTTGTATGATTTTTAATTATTTACAAAAAAATTGTTTTTTAGAAATTCCAAAGCCCAGTTACTGGAAACATCTTGCAATTCATAAGAAAAATATTAAATCCTAGAAACTACTCTGATAATAGAGACGAAAAAATGGAATGAAATACGAAATTAAAACTGATTATAATTACAGCATCACATTTTCTTTTTTTATGGAGATGTTTATGCACAACTATCTTGAATTTTTTTTATGAAATCATTTTTGGTGATGAATAACAACTTGATTAAGAAAATCACATAATCACATTATTTTCTAAGAGTCACCCCATTAGAGGTGACTATTCTAGGTGGGGTGATTTAACGTTGGGAACCTATTAGGACTTCCACATACCCAAATGACTCCAAAGATTAAAAAATGATAAGAAGAAAATAAGGAAGAAGTTAGTAGATGATTAAGAAGATAAACAAAATAACAAGAACTTCAACTTTACCTTGCTAGTTCAATGATGAACTTCCTTTTTGCAAATTTTTCTACCTTTTTGTGATTTTTCTTAATTTCTAAGTAAGTTTCTAAATCTTCTTAATTGCTAACTTAAACTCTTTTTGTGTTTTTTCCTTTTGATGAACTTCTTTTACTTACTTATTAAGACTTTTGCTTAAGTGAGATTTTTAGAGAGAAGGAGTAGAGAAGATGAGAGTGAAGTTGAATTGTGTTTTTTTCAACTTCTTTTACTTACTAATTAAGACTTTTGCTTAGATGAAAAGATTAAGGAGGAGAAGAGTAGTAGAGAGACAAGTTGTGAAGTTGAATTGTGTTTTTTTCAACTTGGTTTTGAAGTGAAAAGGGGAGGGTATTTATAGAGAAATGAGGGAGGTGAACTAGGGTTTCAAAGAGGGAGAAAATCAGATTTTTCATCCAAAAAATCTGATTTATTTCATCCCTAATTACCCTAATGACATCACTCTAATGACCTCACCCTAATGACATCATCAAATCTCTTTGGAAACATAAATATTCTTATTCTTTTATAGATTTGCTCATTAATGAGGCAAGATCAGATTTTCAAGAAAATATTCTTCCTAAAACATCCTAATATGCAAAAACAAAAATGCATTGAAAATCGTGCAAACGAAACTGACCAGAATGCTGCGCCTAGCGCAGGAAGTTGCGCTAGGCACAACACCTTGCGCCTGGCGCAAGGTCCTGCGTCTGGCGCAGGACTAGCTTGTGCGCTAGGCGCACAATCATGCGTCTGGCGCATGATTGTGTGCTTGGCGCACACCTGACCTTTCCGGAAAAAATCCGGGTTTCCCCCTCTTACACATGGGATTTGATTCTTATTCTCACATCTTTTCATGATTCTTATTCTCTAACCAATGGATAAAGGATGTGTTTAGTGGATAAAGAATATATTCTTATTCTTTATCCAATGAACAATGACTTGACCATCAAGAAAACTGATTAATGCCGGTTTTGGGTTACGACTAAAATCCCGACGCCTAATCGCGACTCGTTTTTTTTCATTTTTCCGAAAGACTAACTTAAGACAATTAATGAAAACTCGTCAAATTAATAAAGACGAGCATGATTATACTACGAATCATTTTATTAAAACGGTGGCGGTAGTATTGACTATGACTCACGAAAATTATACTTCTAAGCCGAAACTGTATGATTAATGCGCAAAAAATGGAAAATCGTGCGACGGAATGAAACTCGCGCTCCGAGGTGCGTGCTCCACGCTGCATGATGATTTTGTTATTTTTATTTTTTCAAAACCTTTATTTATCCGAAAAGGGGTTCAAAATTTGGTGTCTACAGAATGCCCCACATTGGGTCGAATTTTGGAGAAAATGATGGCCAATGTTTGAAAAGACACAAAGTTTTGACATAAAATTTCTTTTTGAGATAACATATTCTCCGTAGAAAATAGTCATCATCGTTGTTATTTTGAAAACATGATTCGCGACTTCCGTTGACGCTTTAAGTAGAAAATCCCAGCTAATTTTCTAAAATAGGAGATGTGACTTTGACGTCGTCTTTAAATAGAAAATCCCAATTAATTTCCTAAAATTGAGAATGCAACTTTATTGTTGTCTTAGATAGAAAATCCCAATTAATTTTCTAAATTTTGAAAATGCGACTTTATCGTCGTCTTAAGTAGAAAATCCCAATTAATTTCCTAAAATAGGAGATGCGACTTTGACGCCGTCTTTAAATAGAAAATCCCAATTAATTCCCTAAAATTGAGAATGCAACTTTATTGTCGCCTTAGATAGAAAATCCCAATTAATTTTCTAAATTTTGAAAATGCGACTTTATCGTTGTCTTAAGTAGAAAATCCCAATTAATTTCCTAAAAGTTTTGAATGCGACTTTAATGTCGTCTTAAAATAGAAAATCCCAATTAATTCCCTAAATTTGAGAATGCAACTTTATTGTCGTCTTAGATAGAAAATCCCAATTAATTTTCTAAATTTTGACAATGCGACTTTATCGTCTTCTTAAGTAGAAAATTCCAATTAATTTCCAAAAAGTTTTGAATGCGACTTTAATGTCGTCTTAAATAGAAAATCACAATTAACTTTCTAAAAGTTTTGAATGCGACTTTTAATAGAAAAATCACAATTAACTTTCTAAAAGTTTTGAATGCGACTTTAATGTCGTCTTAAATAAAAAATCAAAATTAATTTTCTAAAAGTTTTGAAAATGCAACTTTATTGTCGCCTTAAATCGAAAATCAAAATTAATTTTCTAAAAGTTTTGAAAATACAACTTTATTGTCGCCTTAAATAGAAAATCAAAATTAATTTTCTAAAAGTTTTGAAAATGCGATTTCATCACCGTCTCTTTTTTTTAGTCTTCCGAATTTGTCTTTTGGTGATGCGAGAAATCTTGACAATTAATGTGTCGACTCCAGTTTTACAGTTTTCATGGCCTTGATGACAAACAAGTTGTCAAGTCACCATTACTTACTTTTTATCATGTCACCTTAAATTAGGACGTTGTCGGTCATGTCACCTTAGAGTGATGCATTGTTAAGTCATGTCACCTTAAAGGGCCGACCAAAGGTTATTACCCTCTATGGTGGACCAAACTTCATATGGTAAAATTTTATCTCGTTTTTTCCGAAATCTTTCGTAATTTTTTTTATGCATCATGCTTATTTGCTTTATCGGAAAATGATGATCACTATATAAAATAGATTGATCAAGGTCATTATTTTGAATGATCATTAGGAAAAGGGATTGTATCAATGTTCTTGATTCATCATTGACACGCTTTTTTTATGTTCGATTGTAGCAAAAAAAAATTGCCATACCACAAATGCTTGGTCATTAACCATGGTGAAGGATGCTCCTTATTATCCTATGGACAATACTCAAACTCATTATCCATTGCATAAATCATGGACGATCATCTTTTCCATCTATAAAAATGGGCATGGTTCTTCATTTCCAAATGCACCACTTCTACTACTCCAATCTTTTCTCTAAATTTTCCTTTCACAAAAATGGTTATTTCTTATGAAGAAGTTAATGAAATGCGTAGTCGGGAGAAAAAACAACTCTCGGGGATCACAAGAAACTTGGAGCAACCAAGTCAATCTTTTTCCCTCTTCCCGCTTCACTAAGGTGCTTATGCCTTTGCTTTCACTTTCTATTTGTTACGACATGATTCATGCTGCTTCCAAAATTTGGGATGAAACTCGCCATGTCTTCCGCTTTGGAGACCCGGAGATTGTGCCTCTTGTAGAAGAGGTCGAAGGTTTACTAGGCTTACCATCCAATGGTCCAGCTTATTACACCTAGATCTCCTACAAGGATCTCGGGAGATTTATCAACGATCTTATATCTTCCCGAAAATCTTCATGGCAACTACCTACAATATGGTGAGGTATTTCTTCTCAACTTATTGTCGACTTTTCAATTTGGCACTTGGCAATTCTCTAACAATGCCAACTATAGGATTGCTAGAGAAAATGCTTGCATTCTTATGATTTTGGGAAGTACCCTCACTAAATGATCTTTAAATGCATGCCATGTTCCTGTCTTTCACTTATTCCTCAAATTATTAGCGGGGGTCATCTTGGACCACTTATTTTGGGGGAAATGTTCCTTGGCTTAGATGAACTTAAAAAACCCTCAAGGCTTTGTGAAGGGATGTCCATTAGCCCTTCATTTATGGCTATTAGAAAAAATTTCTCTCATGAAACCCCACAAGAGTCTTACCTACAAAACTAGTCATGTCCCAGGAGAGAGGTCTTCTTCCTTTCTTCTATCAACTTAGCAAAAATGGTGGGTGGGATGATTTTTTCTTATATCAAGACATAAAGTGGGTCACAAGCCACCTTGGCATCGTTGCAATTGTATATTGTAAATTTGGTCGCAGAGGTGTACAATTACCCAGGGCTTTGCCAAGTCACTTTCTACCTTCCCCTGGAGATGTCTAAGGCAAATTGGTTGGAAGCAAGAGCACATTCCCGCCCTCCAGGTTCTTCCATATTGTACCACTTATGAGGCCGATATGAGTGGTATACAGAGAATGCCTACTATATGGCAAGGGGGCTAAAATTATATCGGCGCTACTGTAACCTTCCTTTCCACCGATTGATGAAGATTACCTTCAATGGCTTCTAACGGATATTGGTCAAGACAAAGATTCGAGACGGGCCTACCATGAAGAGGAGAAGGGTTTGAGATAATTGTCATGTTTATTTTCTATGTTGTTTTTTTTTTAAGTTTGTAGGAAATGAAGGCTTTATGTCTTTTTATGTATGAAATGAAGTACCCCAGTTGGGATGAATAAAAGATCTGTTTGTGAGAAATTCAATGTGAACACAATTCTAAACACATGCACACTTTAACATTAAATATGACATGCAAATCATAATTAACTAATCATATGACACATAAAAGCATAACATATAAACCTTATCAATCGAAAACATGTTTCATCATTCTTCCTTTTTCCTTTTTTTCTTTTTTTCGTTTTTCTTCTTTTCTTTTTCCGTTTTTTTTCTTTTCTTTTTTTTTCTTTTTTTTTTGCATATATCATATGAATATCTTAAAAACTCATGGTATGTTTATTAAGAATTACCAGATAGGATACAAAACCCACAAACTGCTTGGTTACTTGATCATGACAATTACAATTACTCTGATTCCAAAACGTAATATTTCTTCAATCGATCAAGATTAGTGAAATGGGTGAACTCATTTCCATCAAAATCCATTAGCTTCACCGCTCCGCAGTGGTGACATGCTTCGACCGGGAATGGTCCGCACCCGCTTAGGCTTGAATTTTCCTCGAGGATCATGCAACGGAGCTCTATTTTCTTTTAAAAACTAGATCACCTTCTCGAATGTCTCTATCTCGAACCTTTTTGTTAAATGCACGAGCAATCCTCCGCTGATAGAGTTGTATGTTATGCAACGCTTGTAGTCGGTGCTCATCTGCGAATGCAAGCTCATCATAGCGAGTTTTGTGCCACTGGTCTTCCGAGATTTCACTTTCTGCTATGACCCTGAGAGATTGTATCTCCACCTCAACTGGTAGGATTGGCTCCATCCCATAAACCAAAGAATACGAGGGTTGTTCCCGTTGGAGTCCTAATTGATATCCTATATCCCCAAAGGGCATATGGTAGTTTGTCATGCCATTCCCTTGTCTTTTCAATCATCTCGGCAACAATAGTTTTGATTGTCTTATTGGCTGCTTCTACCGCTCCATTTGTTTGGGGACGATAAGGTGAGGACCGATGATGCTTGATTGCATATTTTGCAAGAGTAGTCTTCAAATGACCCTCAAATTGTCATACCGACAGATGATGTTGTTAATCACAAATTTTGAGACTTGCTTTGCCCCTAGCTTCGAAAATGATGCAGCTTCAACCCACTTCGAAAAGTAATCAATTGCTACAAGAATATACTGATGCCCATTTGAAGCCTTTGGATGAATTTATCCGATTATGTCTATGCCCCAACTTGAAAAACAGCCAAGGAGAAGTCATATTATGTAATGACACGGATGGCATATGATCGAGGTTAGCAAATATCCGACACCGCTAGCAGCGCGGACAAAGCCGATGCAATCACCTTCTAGAGTGCTCCAATAGAAACCCCCCCGCAAAATTTTGCGAGCCAACATTCTTCCATTCATATGGGGTCCACATTCCCCTCCATGAACTTCTTCCATGATGACTTGCTTTTCGCCGTCATTTACACGTAGTTGCAGAGTACCATCAAACCCTTTGTGATACGATCGCCTTTTTTAGTATAAGAAAATGAGCAGATTAGCCTTCCGATGGCCGTGCGGTACTTCTTGCCACTTCCCTCTGGATATTGCATTATTTCCGAAAAATTCTCGATATCTTTGTACCGTACATCATCATCATCATCATCTTGTTGAACCAAGGGCAGACAATTTGTGCTACCGTCACCGTAGGCCCCTCTCATTCTACAATTAAAACTGACTGGATCTTTGTAACATTTTCCCATGTTAAATTAACAGCGAGATTGGCTAAAGCATTAGTGAATCTATTTTATTCTCGAGGAAGATGTTCGAAGCCGATGTCATCAAAATAAGGGATCAACTCTTGAAGGTACTCGGTGTAGAGTCAAGTCTCTCATCTCTAACCCTCCAAATTCCTATTGTTTGAGATATGATGTGATTAGAATCTCCATACACAAATGAGATGTTTCGCCCTCGCTACCAAGGCAACCTTTACTCCATATATACGGGCTTCATACTCCTATCGTATTGTTTGTTGTTGGGAAATCCAACTTGACAAGAAATGGAATATGGACTCCATCGGATCTACTAACAAAACACTCCGCTCCATTACCTCTCCTATTAGAAGCTCCATCAAAATACATGCACTATTGTGGGTCGTCAATGAATAATAAGTACTCATCGGGGAATGCATCATCATATTCATCTCCCGACACCGGTCCTTCCGCCGGGGCTTCGAATATGGCTATTCCTTTAACGTTTTTCGGCGACACATTGAATATCAAACTCGAAAAGCATAGCATGCCATCTCGCCAATCTTTCACTAAGAATGGGTTTCTCAAACGATACTTGATTGGATCAAGTCTCCGAGATCGATAGGTGGTATGAGCTTGGAGGTGATGCCTCAACTTCTTCGTGGCATAGACCAAGGAAACACATGGTTCTTCCAAAGGGGTATATCTTGTCTCATACTCCCGGGAATTTCTTATCGAGATAGTATATGGCCACTTCCTTCTTTGTTCCTTCTTGATATTGGGCCAAGAGAGTTCCCATAGACGTTTCGTAATATTGAGGTACAAAATCGAGAGGTTCCCCTAGTCTAAGCGGCATTAGAACATGTGGATTTGAAAGATACTCTTTCATGGAATCAAAAGCTTCCCGACATTCCTCGTTCCACTCATGGGATGCCCCTTTTCCGAGCAACTTAAATACGGGTTCACACCTCATAGTGAGTCGTGAGATGAACCCGCCGATATATTGAATTCCCGCCGAGAAATCCTCTTACTTCTTTTTCTATTTTTGGAGGAGGTAGCCCTTGAATAGCTTTTACCTTTTCAGAGTCCACTTTGATACCGTCTTGAATGACAATGAATCCCAACAACTTCCCCGAAGTGACGCCAAATACACACTTTCGAGGGTTTAGCCTTAGATTGGACTTCCCGATTCTTTCACGTAGGACCTTAGTGCAGAATATGCCCTCACGATCTTCACTTTTCACAATCATGTCATCTACATAAACCTCCACAATGTCGTGGATGAGATCATGAAGGATAGTGGTTGCGGCCCTATGATATGTGGCTCCAAAGATTCTTGAGACCAAAAGGCATAACTTGGTAGCAAAAAGTGCCCCATGGAGTGATGAAAGATGTCTTTGTCATGTCTTCTTGAGCCATGAGTATTTGATTGTACCTTGAGAATCCATCCATGAAGGAAAACATTGCATGACCAAACCGTACTATCAACAAGAACATCAATGTGGGGTAGAGGAAAGCAATCATTTGGTGACGCAAAGATTCAAATCTCGAAAATCGATGCATACCCGAACTCTCCCATCCTTTATAGGTACAACCACTATATTGGCGAGCCAACTTGGATGTTTTACAGCTTGGATGAATTTGGCATCAAGCTGTTTTTGGATTTCTTCTTTCACTTTCACACTAACCTCTGGCTTCATTCGGCGGAGCTTTTGCTGCTTATGCTTGCTTTCAGGATGTAACGGAATACGATGTTCCGCAATTTGTCTATTAGCACCAGGCATATCAGCATAAGACCATGCGAACACATCTACATACTCTTTTAATAATGCAATAAACATAGATTGTTCGATTGGGGAGAGGGAAGATCCTATTTTGACTTCTTTTACAAAGATTTTCCGTACCAATATTAATTACAATGGATTCTTCCATGGGTTTTATGTATGTTTCAATTGTATCAAGTGATTCATCATTATTAAATTCACTGTCGAAATAACATCTTGCATGCAAATATATTTAGATAAAGGTTCATATTCAATTTCCTCACTATCAGAGTCTTCTGACTGGGTATGCAAGGTAGATTGGCTGGAAGATGAGCTACCGGTATAATATCCATCAGAAGGAGGTGACAAGGTATTTTCATGAGATGGAGGTGGAGGATGGTTTCCTAAAAACATTTTAAGTTCTATAGGCCCGTCTTTTGCATGACACTCAATACTCCACTTATGTTCAATGCTTTCGCCAAAAGGCATCATCAAAGACACCGGGTCAAAATCCCCTTCCCCAGAGGCCTCGTAAGCAAAAGCTTCTTAAGGACTCCATGTTCCAGATTATCCACCCAAGCCATTTTCTTTTTTCATGTTTTAGTGCTCTGACAAACCAACTTTTGATTAAGTCCAAATTCCTAGCTTCATTGAAGAATATCTCTAATCCCGGTAAAATCTTCCTCGTTCTTTCCTACTAAGCCAAGGTTCCGGGAAACTCATAGTATGGCTCGGATCTCCTTGCAGGATGAACCGACCATTGAGGGTAGTAAAGAAGGTTTTTTGGTGTTTTGAGAAGTGCCGCTCATATCATATCCTAATCCATGTCGGTTCTGCTTGTCTACTACGGGGATTGCTTGCTTCATTTCCCTACCATCACGCCCTAATCCGGCTCCTTGAGTATAACCCATCTTCATCATAATTTGAAATCCTTTGGACAGAGGTTGCATGGCAATCCCTACAGGCTTTTTGCCCGCATTCGTGGGTAGGGCTGAGGCGTTTGTTTTCTAACGGTAATTGGTCATCCTTAGAGAAGGGAGAAATTTCTTCTTTTTGGACCTATAGGTAGAGAAAAAGAATTAAAAGAAAAGAAAAGAAGGCTACACATTGCAGAATGCATTGTAGAGTATAAAATTTTTTTGGAAACAACTTTGCCATATCTTGACTGGAATGGTCCACCTTCGTAATTTTGTATTTTTTTAAGTTTTGACTTTATTTTGACCTTTTTAAATGATTTTACTGTCATTGGGGTTGAAAACATATTTTTTCATTCTTCCATTCCCTGCTTAATATTTGAACAAAGACACAAAATATAGAGATTAGGGCCTCTATCCCCCTTGATGCGTCAATTCAGCATTCTGAAATTTGCTCCTGTGATAACTGGCATCTTGAATTCTGATCACATTGCCTGAAATACAATGGTTAATATATTTGAGTCGAACCCAAAGGTTGCCTACATATCCCCATTGCTCCAAGTGCATTTTATGGGGAATCAGACTCAGTGTAGTTCTTTATTTCAGAAAGAACTAAAGTTTTTTATTTAATAAAGCAGTTGCACTCATATTGAGCTACCTACGTACCCCAGGTGTTACATAGGTGGAGTGATCTCGCAGTGCAAGTGTAAGTGATAATGGAGACTCAAGCTGCACGTAGTTCTCTGATACTAAGAAGCTGAAAGATTTTTTTTTTCTTCTTTTTTTTTTTGCATATGGGCTAACCCCCTATAGGACTTTTACCGAAGATTTTTCTCCTTCTGTGAGACGCTCAAGTAGCCTTGCGGTAGACAAGAGCTATGTTGGTGATTTGCTTGATGCGATAGCTGAGAGCATGACATTGGTTTATGCCGTGACCATGCAACTGATGATATTGGCAGTACTTGTGAAGATCTGACCCTACTGGACTTGCCCCCGGGCGTCTGGGAAGTGGATGAATCTTACCTTGCTCAACCAGTTTGCGAAAAATATCGACTTGGGATTGCGATCGCGACGTGATGACACCATCTTTGCAGGTATTTTGTTTGTGGGTTGGATTAATGATGCCTCGATCAATCGAAGCTTTGCACTTTGTAGTAAAGGTCATGGCATTGATCAGTTTCATGCCCAAATTGACGACAATAAGCGCAGAGTTTGCTCATATCTATTCCAGGAAGGGGTAAACAAAAGGCACATGCGCTGGAACCTGAAGTATACCTTGCCTCTTAAGACGATCATACACCATACTCAATGATTCGTCCAACATAGCATATACCCTCGGATTTGTGTTGGGAATTTCAAAATCTTCTCGAGGTCGTTTTTCTTGCAATTTCAGAGCATCGATGTCAAAACCATGCTGTTCCATGTGGCTGAGGGAGGTGTATTTGATAGTAACCATGTGACGATAATAGAAATCGTTCAGGTTCCGTAGCAATATGAGCATGAATTCCCGATCAGTAATTGGGACACGAAGCTGGGCACGGATGTAAGCGCATCTCGAACAAAAGTGTGAGAAAGTTTCCAAGGCGTTTTGACGCAAACTGACTAGCTTCAGCTTCTTGACATCAGTCTGTTTATGCTCGAGAGCCCAATTAACAAAGGCTTGGCTAGCATTTTCCCAACTAGCTCTATCTACACAATTTGAAGAATAGTATTAGTCCAGAGTTGGTCCTTCTAAACTCTTGTCAAACAACGATGGGGTAATCTTCCTCTCGGTATGCCCCATGGATGCAAGGCATTCACAAATCCCACTAAGTGGACAAAAGGATCACCGTTCCCATCAAATTTTCTGAATTGGGGTAATTCACGATAGTGATCTTCATGTTGATATCCTGGAAAGAGAATCAGTGACTCAATATGAACCTCTCGAACATGGCATACTACATTAAAGTCCAGGTCAAAATCGTCAGTCCTAGATTTCTTCTTTGAGTCATGATCGTCATTGTCTTGAGGATGGCCGATACAGGATTCCTCTGGTGCTTCAATTGAGGTATCGTGAGTGTCAATGCTTGGAGCTCCTACTTCTTCCTCGTCATCCTCACTATACTCCGGTTCTATTTCTTCGTAGCTTGTATCGGTGTGGCAGTCGGCACCTCATTCATCCGGGAATTTTCAGTGTCGCTAGGATACAAAGGGATAGTGTAACCATCCAACCCGGTGCCCTCTACTTCGTTCGGATACAATACCGATTTTCCGGCTTTGGAGATGGTCATAATTTCTCGGATCACCGTAAATAGTCACAAAACACTCCGATCGAGTGAGAAGCTTTACCTTCCGATGTAGAGTGGAGGCTTACGCCCCTATTTTCATGCAGCCATGGTCTTCCTAATAAGAAGTTAAAACAGGCTTGTATGTCAATGACCATGAATTCCACCTTCCTTGCCACGGGACCACATTCAATGAGGAGGCTGATCAAACCCAATACTTCTCTCTTAGCATTATCGTATGCTCTGACCACCTGGTTGGATGGTACCAGATCCTCTTTTGAATACCCAAGCCTTGTTAGCACGTGCAGAGGGCAAACATTGATTGCGGAGCCATTGTCGATCAACACCCTAGGTATCTCCCATCCATTACAAAGTATAGTGATGTGTAATGAATTGTTGTGGTTGATATTGTCAGGGAGATCATTGTCTGTGAACATGAGAGTTCTATCTACCCCATGAATGAATCCCACCATCTGGTCAGGTGTTATAGAAGAGCTTACAGAGGCTTCATTAAGATACTTTAGAACAGCTGCCCTATGAGGCTGGGAATGCATTAACAATTTCCGGATGGAAACATTAGCATTTACTTCTTTCATGCGCTTGATAAAGCATCATCTTCCTTGTTACTTTCCTCTGTCATTGGCTCTTTACCCTTTTCTTTCCTTCTCAATACCTCCAAAGGATTTTCATCCTCCAAATGGGATGGTTTAATGTGGCGGCCTGCTCTAGTCAAATGAGAGATATCCATATACTCCTCATCACTAAGATCATCAAGGCAGATGGGGCGCCGGTATGTATTTGGAGTGGTGGAATGTCCTCTAGTGTTCTTCTCCACAATTGTTAAGACCGAAGAGGCATCTTCATCAGTATCGGAGTCCAAAATGAAGAAGGCACCATCATAGTCCAAAGTTTCACATATGTCAGAGAATGGATCTTTGTTTAGAGTGAAGTTGGGTTCTTTACAAGGCATCATTTTGACTTTTTCTTGAGTGGAATAGTCATAGACCAGGCACTTGTAACCTACGGCTATCGGCATTTCATACATTTGAGGAACTGTCTTGCGGATTAACTGAACTGGATCGCATCCGTCCGAGCAGCAGAGATGGCATTAATGGCGAATGAGGGTTTATGATTGGGAATGGGGTTTTTTGTGATGTTAGGCTGAGATTCATTTGGTTTATTGGAGATGGATCCCAGAGAAAGTTTTCCATCATCCATAAGGTTTTGAATTTGATGCTTTAGAGCCGTGCGCTTTTCGATTATGCCCCTAGGCTTTGATGATATTCACGCTTTGATTTGGGGTCATAACCATGGTAAGGATTTTTAAGAGGTGGGCGCGGATTCAAGGGTTGAATGAGATTGACCTTTTTAACTTGGAGAGAGCTTGGGAATAAGTCATGTTCAAAGGAGTAAAGTTCCTTTGTGGTCGCAATCGGAATGCGAACGATGCACCAATGGCATGGATCGCATTAGTTAGTCTTAGGAGCCGTTGAATCATTGTTTGGGGCTCTTTTGTTATTTCCAAATTTCGCATTATAAGTAGCGCCGCCAATAGGTTCATCTTTCTTGATGTCTCCCCTTTTCACAGCATCCTCAACTAAAGTTCCCGTAGCAATCAAGGCTTTGAAAGTCGGGAAATACTGGTATGCTATATGCTTCTGATAGACAGGAAGAAGGTTTTTCACAACCATTTGCAGCTATTCCTCTTCATTAGGCCTACTCATCATTTTGGAAGCCTTGTTTCTCCATCGAGTGATGAATGAAGAAAATGTCTCATTGAGGTTTTGAGAAGTGGTCTCCAGATCCCTTCTAGTACATCAATTTCTTCATTATACTTGTATTGGTTTGAGAACTCTCTGACAATGTCAGCCCAAGTGGATTTCTTTGCATTTTCAAGGTTGAGGAACCAATGTGATGCAGCACCATCTAAGTATTGTTGAAATAATTGGGCCATCAAGGATTCTTCCACTCCCCATGGACTCATTGCCCCTACATACATTTTCAGGAAATTGGTAGGGCTCCCGGTCCCATCAAACCATGTCAGATTAGGCATTTTAAAACCATAGGGTAATCGTGCCTTCGGGAAAAGACTTAATCCATGAATATCCATCCATGGTTCAGCCTTAATCATGCCTTTTAAGACTTCTTTAAGCTTGACTACTTCTTCCTCGAGTTTAGTCGGAATTTCTCTCTCATTGTTCAGAGGCTCAAGATGAAAAGGCGAAGCTACTTCCGACTCTGGAGGAGGAGGAGGAGGAGCCATCTGGGCGCTTTGGCGCATTATGCCTAACACAGTTTGCTCAATATTATCCTGTCGGTCAAGCATGGCCTGGACAAGTCCTCGGAGCTCAGTCATTGGATCAGGTGGAGGGGTAGAGTTTTGTTGGTGCTCGTTGTTAGGAATTTCAGACATGTTGTTGAGACGTGTAGTAGAGAATACAGAGAACGTTCACTATGGTCAGAACTTCGGCGAATCAGCCTAGATCCTGAGCGGGCCCAGGCAGAGTTCCTGTGAAATGAGATGAAAAGTTAATACGGAAGTTTATCTAGACTTTGTTTCTTTTTTTTACCCCAATTTCAGTTAGTATCATTTATTAAAAGGTGTAAGACCTTGACTTTATCATTTGTTTTGGATTTTTCATTGGGTTTCTTTGACTTGTAATTCTTTTTTTTTAGACTTGGACCTTTTATTTACATTTTAAACTGCCACTCTTGCACTAATTTGTTTTGGGATAATCCACAAATATTTTTCAAAATCAATTTGATAATATCCTTCCATTTCCGGCTACTATAGAAATAAGAGAAAAGAGGTATAACGAGGCATGTGTCCTCCTTTTGGCAAATTATAATGCCCCATATATCGTTCTTCTTTGTAGTGATTTGCATCTATTGATTGCTTCTAAGTGCTGAAACCACAAAAGAAAATATTAAATGCAAAAGGGGCCGCACCCGAAGGTTGCCTACGTATCTCCATAAGTGTATTTGGATTTGGGGAAGTTTTTTTCCGGTGATGATTGATTTTTTTTTAATGGAGAATCAGGCCCAACGTTGTTCTAATATATATTAAATTTTACATAATTTTCCTCTTTTTTTTTGTTTTTGTAGCTGCACTCAGAAAATGAGTTGCCTACGTACCCCTTTTAGTACATTACATAGTAGTGAAACTAAGATAGATGCATACAACATTAGATTTTTTTGTTTTTTTTAGGGGATCAAGCCGCACGTAGCTCGACCTACAAAATACAATATAAAAGCGATTAAATGAATCAGGTACTTCCTAAACTTTCAGGCTTCGGCTTCGGGCGCCCCAAGTCATATGTTCTCCCGTTTGAATACGTCCGTTTATTCCACCTCTTAGGATTAGACTAATGTGAAGTACTCGGGTTCTTCTCAACCTTTTTTCGAGTTCAGTTTGCTAGGCGCCAGGCCATGTATTCTTCTGTTTGAATACGTCTGTTCCACCTTTTAGGATTAGACTAATTTGAAGTACCTAAAATGTACACACTAACAATGTTAGTCACAAAATAACGAATTTTTTTTATGATTCTTAGCAGGAAATGGAATAATTTTTTTCTCTGCTTTTTTTTAAATGTGATTATCCCTTTTGATTAGACACATTTTTTTTAGTCAATTTTTTTTAGACTAGACTTCTCGTGTTTTAGACTATACCGTTTTAATTACATTCTAATTCCTAAACATGACACGTTTTGAACTCGTGATTATGACTCTTTTTCATTTTTCATTTTTCATCATTTTTTTTTGATTTGGGATCATATTTTCAAAACAGGATTTTTATTTTTTCGCTTTCTTTTTAAAAAAATCAATTTTGTTTTTGAAAAAGAATAATGAAATAAATGTGATTTTTTTGAAAAAAGGGTGAGCACACATTTTTGTTTTATGATACTGGTGATAAATAAACAAGAATACTCTTAATATTTCAATAATCATTTCGGCAGCAATTCAGCTACAGTTAATAATTACTGAAAATATCGACCGACTGAAAACGGACTGAGAATTTTTTTGAAAGTTTTTCACATTATTCAATAACTGAAATAAATAAAGGACACAAGCTTTTGTGACGGATGCTATGGCCTTACATCATGGAGTGCGACTGGCGCTACAACATCAGATTACAAATCTCTACATTGAAGGTGATTGTCTTTTAGTTATCAACGCTCTCAAACAAGCGTGGGCGACACCTTGGCAGATTGATCTCATCATCAAGGATACTATTTTACTCCTTCGGCAATTTCACTCTGTTCATATTCAACATGTCTATCGCGAAGCAAATAGGGCAGCAGATTGGATGGCTAATGTTGGTCACTTAGTGGATGATTTCTTTCAGTTTACCCCGTGTAACAATTCTGTTTTACATCAAATTCTTGTAACTGATACATTGGGAGTTCCCCTCGTGAGGAGGGCCTCCTAATTTCCTTTTTTCCTTACCATTATAAAAAAAAAAAATTTGTGCATTGATCCTTGTGTCCTAAAAGTCAACTAAAAGGTGATTCATTTAAGGAAAGATTATGTTAAAGTGGCCTCGAGTCACTTCCATTGTGTCCATCGAGGGTGGACGCTCATGACAGAGTCGGTCGCAATAGCTCGCGGATGCAGGTTTTACGCCCTTAATTCATTAATTTGTCATTCTAAAATTCTGACCCTTGCCAATAGACAGAGGTATCAGACCTAATAAGAAAATAGTTAAAAAGAGTGCACGTGTATGGATCGATAAACTACCAAGCACACGTAATTTTCACATAAGCATGCTATATACAAAAATTAAATTGCAAATAGCCATGATTAACTTTTTATTATATACTTCCTCCGTTCCAAAATAAGTGAAACACTTATCTCAAAAAGCTCTCACATAAATGAGAGAAGTGTTTCACTTATTTTGGAACGGAGGAAGTATACATATGGAAAATATCGCATTGCTCAGGTTTAAACCTCTTCTTTCCCCAGTGAAGTCGCCAGCCTATGGTATTCGATTTTTGACTGTCTTAATTAACGATATGAATCCCATGAAAGTCTCTCATTGGACTATGAGTTTTTGAAAACTTGGAATTCGCCACCCTATTAATATCTGAATAGGGACAGATTTATTTAATAAATCGTTTTAAAATCAATTTCAAGAAAAATCATTTAAAACGATGATGACTTCATATGGATAAGGCTTTTTTGAGAATTGGTCTTTCATACCATGAGATAGGGTTCGGGGTTTAGGTTAAGAGGTGCGAACGTCTCCTCTTCCGTTCTAAAGAACGGGCTCTTACTAAATGCGTTATTTTCCATTTTAAAGTAATCATGGCTATTAAAAAGAAAGAAAATCACATAGTTTGCACATATACACATCAACCATTTTTATTTAGGACCAATATATCATTTGTACATGGTAGGTTTGAGCACTGAAGTTGCACTACGTACCAATCATTGCGGGATTGGAATCCACTCATGGATCAAAACCGTCGTAGTTCGAGCCTATGTCTCACCCTAAATGGTCAATTCCACTGGGGAAAGAAGAGGAGGGAATAGATTATGAATAACTCACCTTTAGAATTAAACAAATCTATCTGAAATGAGGTAATCACTCCAATTAGTGATTGAAATGGGATTGAGATAATCACTTTAATTAGTGATAAAATATGAAGGATTAAGATAATCACCTTAATTAGTGATTAAAAATGGAGGTTAAGATAATCACCCTAATTAGTGATTAAACTTAAATGGAAAGATAATCACCTTGATTAGTGATTAAAAATGAAGGTTAAGATAATCACCCTAATTAGTGATTAAACTTAAAAGGAAAGATAATCACCTTGATTAGTGATTAAAAATGACGGTTAGGAAATAATCATCCTAATTGATGATAATTCAAGGTTTAAGATAATCACTCTAATTAGTGATTAAATGAGAAAAATAATCGTCCTAATTAACGATTATTAGGGTTTAAGATAATCACTATAATTAGTGATTAAATAATGATTGGAGATAATCACCCTAATTAGTGATTAGAAGAAGTTTGAGTTAACCGCTCTAATTAGCGATTAATCGAGGATTGAAATAACCACCTTAATAGTGATCACGTTTATGATTTTCGAGAGGTCTTACAAGGTTTGCTTCCTGATTGAAGGCTTTTGAGAAGTAATCTTTATTGATGATTATAAAGTCATTTGGAGAGAAATGATCAATTTTAGATCGAATTTGGAGATTTGTGTTTGGCTAATTGGAATTTGGCCATTTAAAGCGAGACACGTGAAACGGCCTAAAATCAATTTGGAGATTATAATTACCAATCTAATTATGTCAAATTATATGATTAATCAATTTGAATATGGAGAACACTTTTTTAAAATGTAAGATGGATCATCATACAATTTAACTTAGTTAGATTTGCAAATTTTCCTCTTAATTGAGATTGGGTCATTTGATTCATGTACTATGACATATTGGCCCAACATGCAATATTTGTAGCATTGCTTGCTTATTTTATTAAAAAGAATTGTGAAATTATTTATGAACATCATGCATAAACATCTCCATGTTTTTTTATTAATTGAGTGATGCAACAATTATTTACAAAGAAACTATTATTACAACAATATGTACAAAATCTATGATCTATATAAATATTCAATCTTGATCTTCACCATGATGCTCCTTGATCTTCATCTCCTTGAATGGGCTTTGGAATTCATGTTTATTTGTGAATTTATGAAAGTTAAAGATTAATTAACTTCTTTGATTTTGATTTTTTATGACAATTTTTATTGATTTATATTTACATGATAAAATGAGTCATTTTAAGAGAAGCTTAAAAGTTCATGATTTTTTATTCACATTTTTCGTATGAAGAAAACATTTTTTTTTTGAAAGTTGAGTTAATCACTTTATTTCATTTTCCAGATTGCACTTTTGTTCTTGTACTGACTTACAAAGATCATAACTTTCTGTATAAAGCGTTAAATTCAGAATTTGATATATCTCTGGATAGATCAGTGAGTTTTTTATGTTGTTTCAAGCGTTCACTAGTTTTTAGTGACCACTTGAATTATGGTGAATTTTATACTCAAACTGGTCAAAACAGGACCTTTATTCAAATTGTTCTTTGACATCTAACTTATTGAACTCTTTTTGAAGTGAATTTTAGTATGAACATTCTAGACACTTTGAAGAACTAGACTGTAAATTTTCACTTGAATTGGACACTTTTAAGACCCTTTTTTATTTATTTCCTTAACTGAAAGGAAAATGAATTTTCTGGAATTTAGTGATTTACATGAATGAGTTTGTAAAAATGATGTAAAATTGTACGAAATTCATATGAACATGATTTTTATATTTTTGAAAATCTACTGATGTTTCTTCAAACTTGATGTTTTTAGTTTTATATAAATGATTTTATTTTAAACTTTATTGATAGAATAAGCTTAGGTGGTACTGAACAAAATCAGTTTTGCACAATAAAGTTGTATGATTTTTAGTTATTTATACAAAATTCGTTTTTTAGGAATTCCAAAGCCCAGTTACTGGAAACATCTTACAATTCATAAGAAAAATATTTAATCCTACAAACTACTCTGATAATACAGATGAAAAAATGGAATGATATACGAAATTAAAACTGATTATAATTACAGCATCACATTTTCTTTTTTTATGGAGATGTTTATGCACAACTATCTTGAATTTTTTTTATGAAATCATTTTTGGTGATGAATAACAACTTGATTAAGGAAAATCACATAATCACATTGTTTCCTAAGAGTCACCCCATTAGAGGTGACTATTCTAGGTGGGGTGATTTAAGGTTGGGAACCTATTAGGACTTCCACATACCCAAATCACTCCAAAGATTAAAAAATGATAAGAAGAAAACAAGGAAGAAGTTAGTAGATGATTAAGAAGATAATCAAAATAACAAGAACTTCAACTTTACCTTGCTAGCTCAATGATGCACTTCCTTTTAGCAAATTTTTCTTTTTTTTTGTGATTTTTCTTAATTTCTAAGTGAGTTTCTAAATCTTCTTAATTGCTAACTTAAACTCTTTTTGTGTTTTTTCCTTTTGATGAACTTCTTTTACTTACTTATTAAGAGTTTTGCTTAAGTGAGATTTTTAGAGAGAAGGAGTAGAGAAGATGAGAGTGAAGTTGAATTGTGTTGTTTTCAACTTCTTTTACTTACTAATTAAGACTTTTGCTTAGATGGAAAGATTAAGGAGGAGAAGAGTAGTAGAGAGACAAGTTGTGAAGTTGAATTGTGTTTTAAACTTGGTTTTGAAGTGAAATGGGGAGGGTATTTATAGAGAAATGAGGGAGGTGAACTAGGGTTTCAAAGAGGGAGAAAATCAGATTTTTCATCCAAAAATATATGATTTACTTCATCCGTAATTACCCTAATGACATCACTCTAATGACCTCACCCTAATGACATCATCAAATCTCTTTGGAAACATTAATATTCTTAATCTTTTTTAGATTTGCTCATTAATGAGGCAAGATCAGATTTTCAGAAAATATTCTTCGTAAAACATCCTAATATGCAAAAAAAAAATTGCAGTGAAAATCGTGCAAACGAAACTGACCAGAATGCTGCGCCTAGCGCAGGAAGCTGCGCTAGGCACATCACCTTGTGCTAGGCGCATGATTGTGTGCTTGGCGCACACCTGACCTTTCCGCAAAAAATCCGGATTTCCCCCTCTTACACATGGGATTTGATTCTTATTCTCACATCTTTTCATGATTCTTATTCTCTAACTAATGGATAAAGGATGTCTTTAGTGGATAAAGAATATATTCTTATTCTTTATCCAATGAACAAGGACTTGACCATCAAGAAAACTAATTAATGCCGGTTTTGGGATACGACTAAAATCCCGACGCCTAATCGCGACTCGTTTTTTATCATTTTTCCGAAAGACTAACTTAAGACAATTAATGAAAACTCGTCAAATTAATAAAGACGAGCATGATTATACTACGAATCATTTTATTAAAACGGTGGTGGTAGTATTGACTATGACTCACGAAAATTATACTTCTAAGCCGAAACTGCATGATTTATACGCAAAAACGGAAAATCGTGCGACGGAATGAAACTCGCGCTCCGAGGTGCGCGCTCCACGCTGCATGATGATTTTGTTATTTTTATTTTTTCAAAACCTTTATTTATCCGAAAAAGGGGTTCAAAATTTGGTGTCTACAATGTTATTATGCTAAATAAGACCTAAAGAATTATTCTCATTAATTCAGATAATTTGGACAACCTGTTAGGAACCTTGTAAAATGATTGTATAATAACTGATCACTAAATAATTGTTTGATTATTCAATTATATAAAATTTGTTGTGAATCGTTATTTAGTAGAGGTCGTGATAAAGCAATATAGTTTCTGACTATATTGTACCCTCACCCTCGAACTCACTTTTTGGTTCCTGACCATCTATGGAGTCATGACGGGGAAATCTACATTGGATAAGCCCCTAAGATGTCCCTTCCGTTTCAATAACCAATTAGGTTTATGATTCTACCTCTAATGAATTGTTGGCGACTTCTTTCAAAATATATTTTTCAATAAAACCTTAACAATGGGGTAGTCAAATAAACGCGCTCACACCACGTGTAGGCATTAAAGGAATTCAAAATCCACGCCTACAAGGTCCAACACGCAGATGTTGGGTGTCCATTCCCCTGGTGGTACTTGCAGTAGGCATTAGGATCCGACCTCTTGGATCTATTTTCGGGAGCAGGGTCTGGAGTAGGGACCAATAGGCTAAAGTGCTCCCTTTGCATGAAGTCTAGTGAAGGCTTCTTCTAAGGACATGCCTAAAGGTCAGAATGTTCTTAGAGGCTTTTGATCACCTCTCTTATCAGTTGCTATGGGGCTAGAAGGGCTATTGTTACTCTTCTTGAAAGAGTTGTTGTTGTTGAAACCCTTGTTCTTGTTGGCCTGTATCTCTTCTTCAATTAGCAGGCCTACCTTATAGAGCTTCGTGAAAGACTCTATAGGTTGGAATTTGATATGATCCCCATACTTCGGCTGCAGGTTACGGATCACCAGTCGGACCTGATCCTCCTAAGATGGCCTGTTAATCATTTGTGCAGCTTTATGCCTCCATCTGTTAAGGAAGGTGACAAAGTCTTCGTTGGAGTTTTGCTTAGTTAACTCCAACTCACGAAGGCCAATGTTAAGCTGAGTATTGTAGATGTATTGTTTGTGGAACTCTTCTCTGATATAGTCCCAGTCATTCAGCTTGGCTTTGTTCAGTGACCTGAACCACTTGGATGGATGTGCATCCAAGGTTAAAGGAAAGACATAAGCAAACAGGTCCTTGCTCATGCCCTTGAGAGCCATAGAGATGGAAAATGCTCTCAAGTGGTCATCTGGGTCTTCGACCCCCTTGAATTTTGGGAGGTCACCCAAGGTTACCTTTTTAGGGAGTTTTTCCCATAGTTCAGGATCAATGATGTCATGGCCATGAGCCTGACTCTCGAGCGCAGGAATTGACTGGATTAATTGTTCGAGCTTTTCGAATCTCAATTCTGTGTCGGTTTTGAATGGTGGTGGAGTGTCGCCTTGCTCGTGCTCTTCAGTTAGCTTCTCCCTCAGTGCCTTAATCTCTTTGTCTTGTTCCTCAAGACGAGAGTTCATCGCAAGTGAGTTGAGCCATAATGGCACCGGAGTTGTTCATTAGTTTCTCCCATTTCAGATGATGCTTCATAAGAGTCAGAGGATTCGTCTGAAAAAGTGAGGATGCGCTTGACGAGTCTGGGAGTAGGTCGACCTTATTGCCTCTCTTTCGGACGTTCCCAAGTTATGATCTCACGATCCGTCCTGAACAGAAATCCAATGGACCTCGTAAATTATAAGAAATAATGTTTTCGAAATGAGAAATGGAGTGGAGAAATGGGAAGTTGGAAATGAGAAGTGGAAATGAAAACGGAATTGAAAATGGGAAATGAAAATGTAAAATGATTTTGAAATGGAAATGAAAATGATTATGGGTTTTGGACTAGTATAGACTAGACCATGATGGAGACATGGGCCTAACTATATGCAAATGCAGACATGGACTAGACTGGACCATGCAAGCAGACTGGACTCCACGATTGAGTTTAGGAGAGACTAGACTTTGAACTTACCACTAGTAGAATAAATGCTTATTGCTGGTCATTAAGTGGCCTATTGCGGCGGTTTTGACCGTGCATCAATTAACGGCGCAACAATAGGTAATTAAACTGTTGCTGCGGTTTTAAACCGCAACAATATTACAACATATTGCTGCGGTTTCAGGGAAAAACCGCTGCAATATTCTTTTTTTTTATTATAAAAATAAAGAATATTGCTGCGGTTTTTCCCTGAAACCGCAGCAATATCTATTTTTTATTATAAAAAATACAGTATATTGCTGCGGTTTTGGAGAAAAACCGCAGCAATATACTGATTTTTTTTAAAAAAATTATTTTATATTTACGTATGTTCCACCAACCTCCTCTTGCAAGAAGTAGAATATTTTCTGCATAAATTTCGGCAGAGCTCCGTTTGTAAATTGGATAAACCCATAATTGGGAATTAACCTGTATAATATTATATGCAACAACCATCCATCCATCATCCAATATTCATCCAACATCCATCCATCATCCAAAATTCATCCAACATCCAACATATAATCCAAAATTCATCCAACAACCAACAACCAATATCCATCATCCTCTAAGAACCAATTTTCCTCCAACTTCCACGCACAATCCAAATTCCAAGTTCAACAAAAAATAAATACGATTCAATCCAACATAGATATCATGCGAATCCAACATATATATATATGATGAAATCCAAGTAAATACGATAATCTTGGTTGGTACAAGTTGCACTAAATTATATTCGTTGTAAGGATAAGAGAAACAAAGAAAAATAACATTAACTAACCTACGCAATGCAATTGTCAATAAAGTATCTTGCCCACTTATTTGTCACCTCATTGATTTGATCTTCTGTATAAGGATCGCGGGTGAAGGTACGAGCAACCTGAAAATAATTCACCAAAGTTAGCATTAAATAGTTAAATATATAAAATATGAAATGAATAATAAGTGAACAAAAACTTACTTCATCGAAATCCTCCGAGCCAGAATATAAAGTGAGTACGTCAAAAAAATTGCGCATGGCAAAATAACCGCACTCCGTGCCTCCTTGTTGTTGTGAGCACTTTATCAAAAGTTTTAAGAAAATGAGGAAATTTATCGCATAATGAGAATGACATATGCTTTTAATTGAATAAAATAAGTCTATTATACCTGAACACAGCTCCAATGAAGCTTGTCCCGACGAACTTCGTTTCCGCTCATCCGAGACCTCCTAAAAGCACTACATAAAACAAAATCAAATGATTTACACTTTATTTGCTTTATATTATAATTTAAATTCATTTAAAATATATCAAAACGATCAACTTACGCTATCATAGGCAGTCTGATCTTTAACTTCCGCTCCTTGTGATAGCTAGCGGAATCGAAGACATAAATTATCCCGAGGTTGGGACGTATGACAAGGAGCATCCAATGACGGCTATTGTAAGATTGAATAATAATAATTACTTCAAAAATTCACATGTCATGCAACAATCAATATTTGTAAAACTATTAAGATAGAATATTACTCTTGAAAGATTGGCGCGAAGATGATACTAGCACCAGCAACGACGGATCCAGTCAAAGCACACTGAATGTAAGTCGTTATATTCTCCAATGCATGCACATCCGCGGTACTCTCCGGGCACATCCAACAAACTCGAACAGCAGCCTCAAATCCATCCAAGTCAAACTGCGTTGCCCAAAAAAAAATAGACAAATGTAAATTTTATGTGGAAAATACAACTATCATACAATCAAATGTAAAAAAAAATCATAACTTTGATTATTGTTACCTCATGTACACTTGGATAATAGAAATATTAAGCATCTCCCCTTTCAGGAACTGAGCAATATCCTCCTTGGTCAGATAAGCGGTGGCATCTTCTGAATAATGGAACAATGAGCTCGGCAAGGTTACAGCAACGGTATCATCGTCTACGACGGCAAGGGCAAGTGTATCTGCTAACTCCTTACAGTCTTCAGTGAGGGATTCCAAGAACGATACATCATCGACAACTGGACTATAACAAGTAGCCGAACCGGCTGAAAGCTGCTGGCTAGGACATCTAACAGCCTCCCCCGAAATCCCCTTTTGTTTTTTAGGTGTCGGTGTAACCTAATAATAATATTTGAGAACGCGCATAAGATTATGTAATTTTTAAATTTAATCCTATTATTTTTACAAAAATGGATAAAAATTGAACAATTACCTCATCACCTAATATTTGCACTAATTTTTTTGGCCATTGCACCCACGTACCCAAAGCAGTTTCTGTAGTGTCGATTTCATATGCAGGGACGGGGACAGGTAGTGGCAAATGACCATACTTCTCTACAAAATGATGAATTTTCACTCGAAGGAGATCATTCATCATTCTAGACCCATGAACTGTAGTGGTCTCATCAAAAGCATAAGAATGTGCATCTGCCACTAGACAAGTCTTTCCACTAGTTGGATCTATCAAATACAATCGACATGGAGTCTCGTCCTAACAATAACGTAAAGTTCTAATTATGTAAGATAATTATTTGTATAAAGCACATGTATATATGATAATTATTTGTATAAAGCACATGTATATATGATAAATATATGTACCTTCAACTGAGGAGAATGAGTGTCGAAAAATCCAGATAGTGGAGTACGTAGCTGAGTGGGCTGTGAAGTTGATGGCCCAGCAGATGGTGAAGGAGCTGATGGAACAAATGGTGAAGCAGATGATGGAACAAATGGCGGAAAAGGTAGTTGAGTGGGCTGAAAAGTAGCTGGCCCAGTAGATGGTGAAGCAGATGATGGAACAAATGGTGCAACAAATGGTGGAGTATGTAGTTGAGTGGGCTGTGAAAGCGCCGCATTCTCCATATATGTGGCAATGTCATTTCTCCACCTTTCAGTCATTTTCTGCATGAATGCTTCCTCTTGTTCCTGACTCGAGCTCCAATAGTTTCTAGGAGGTGGACGACCAAAAGCCTTCCTATAGCCAACATTGTACCCTCCAAAACCATAACAACGACCCGAGTGATCTAGCTTCTCTCCAAGAGCCATAAAAAGGGCGTCTTTGTTACGTACCGGAGTGAACTCACCCTTGGCTTGCTTCTCCTTGTACTCCAACTGCCCAAAAAATAAGTTACAAATAACAAAAAAGTATTTAATAAAGAAAAAACATATATATGTCAAACTAAAAGTTATAGTGATATACATACGTATTTATCAGCTGCAATCTTTGTTTCCTCAACTGGAATAAATCGCTGTTTAGTGACTGGATCTTTCTTATGCATCGCGCACCACCAGCTATCACCCCGATTAACATGAGAGGACACCGAGGAGGATGGTGTACTAGATGACGATCCAGAATCAAAACTAGGTGGACAGAAGTTCTCCAGCTTCCACAACTCTCTAGCATTCCCATAGTTCCTTTGACCTAAGTGGTGATGATGTGTATTCTTTTTTGCACTCTCGAGTGCCTTTTCTCGCTTTTTCTGCAATTAAAAAGACATTAAGTTAGTAGAATATAATTTAAGTTAATAAAACCAAGTTAATTTGATTATAAACTTACTACAGCCTCATCTGACGTCATAGCCTCTTTGAAGGTAAGCCAATCCTCCATCTTGATGTGCTTGTATACATCTGGCGGAGTATCACCTAGCTTCTCTTTCTTTGATCTGACTCTAGTCATTGTGATCCAACCAGATACCAATTTGCTCTTAAAATCCCTCCATCTAGAGTTCACAGCAGTCAAGTAGTGCCTCCTATAGCTTATCTCGTCCGGAAGGTGAAACATATTCTGTTTTCCATCATAAACAAATAAATAAGCACGTTAGCTCAGCATTAGAACAATAAATCCTAATATTGTAGATGAAACATATCTTACCATAGTGTCTGTCCACATCAAATCCAACAGGGCAGGAGAAATGTTTTTCCATTTCCAATTGATGTTAAGCCTGCGTATAGAAAGACCCACCCAAATACCATACTTGGCTCGCCACGTGCCTAATAGAAAAAACCATTAGAAATCCAAACATTAAATCGTAAGCATGATAAATTATAACTATCTTACAATCAATAATTACCTGTTGGTCTCCCCAATTCATCAAATTGTAAGTACATATCTTATGTGTTGTGGAGATTCATCGTGGGACCTCTTTTACTCTTTCTAGATGCCTTTGTCTTCCCACATGACTTCTTCCCCCTCCCTCGTGCACCATAATATGCAAGCCGACTTAAGCACAAAACGTGGCCCCAAGCCGACTTAAGCATCGCGAGTCGCGATACTGATCGTGAGTCGCGACGAGTACTCTGTCTTCCCGCACAAAATGGCTTGGAAAAGGGTCGCGAGTCGCGAGGGCAGGGTGATCGTGAGTCGCGAGAAACCTCGTGGGTCGCGAGCTGCTGGGCTTCGAGCGCTGCTGGGCTCCAAGCGCTGTTGGGTGATGATGCTGGCTGTGCTGCCGAGCTTGCGGTGCTGCTGAGCTTGCTTAGGCTTGCGGTGGAGTTTGGTTGTGTGCTGCTTGGCTTGGGCTTGCGGTGGAGTTCGGTTGTTGTTGGTGAGATGGCAATGGCACAATGTTGTTGAGCCTCTCGAACACTTCCAAATATATCGCTCAAACCCATTTTACCATAAAAGCTCGGAACATAAGACATTAACACAATTTAACTCACAAAACTCCGAACTTCCGCTAAGGATAATATATATGCAAACGTCAACAATTATAAACGAACTCCTTAGCAAAGTGCACCCAAAATAACGTAAATACTACGTATAACTTGGGCTTATCAAATACCCCCACACTTGAACTTTACTCGACCTCAAGTAAACTCAAAAGTGAGAATCACCAAATAAATCATCACCCAAGCTATCGACACCAAACTACACTCTCCATCAACTATATCATCATCATCACATCTTAACAACATCCGCTCAAAATCTAAACGTAAGGGACAATAACTCCCCCACACTTAGCTTCGAGCTCACCTGAAAAATACAAAGACGCGACAACAATAATAACCAGCAACACCAACAAGTTTAACCAGCAACACCAACAAGAATCAAAATGTCAGCTCACGACACACTAAATTATCAGCTCTCCCAAACCTCAAAAAATGATCTAAAACTACTACTACTAGTACAACCAACCTAGATAAGCAAGTCATGGAACAAAGACAAAAAGGGATAAATTCCATGCTTACTCCTAAAAACAAACAATCAACCAAAAGAATGTGAAAACCAACTTTAAATAGATCTTCACAAAACAAAGGATGAATTCACTAACCCAACCCGAAGACACCTTCCGCCTTATGACACCAACTCCGACAAATGAGTTTTCCAAATACATAATTCTCTCTTAATCTCTCATTTTGCCTAGGAGCCCTTTCGGGTTTTCATCCTAGCTTCTCACATTTTTTTTTTCTTTTCTCTCTTCTTTTTCCGGCTCATAAAACTCACTCGCTCAACTAGCCCTTTTTTGCATAGGCCGCCCTTCCGGGTTTTCGACCTATTCGAGCCCCCAATTTTGCCCGAGTCGCCCGCCCTTGCGGGTTTTCAACTCAGCGGGATTCATTTCATCACTTTTTTTTTTAATATTTTTTTTTCATTTTTTTTTTCTTTTTTTCAAATTGAAAGTAATAAATACAACATAGATACATGAGAATGAGAATACCCTCCCCCCTACTTAAACTACACATTCTCCTCAATGTGACGACAATTAGAAGAAAAAGTAAACTGAAAATGGGGGGAAAAAAACGAAAATCGGGTAAATCGAAGATCGAAAGCTCAAAACTCATGACAAACAATCCGTCAAACTCAAATTTCTTAACAACACCAACTCAAATCTCATAAATCAACTCACAACCCGCTCCCTCGAATCACTCAAACAAATGACAAATTCAAATTTTTAAATTTTTGAGATTTGCACCTAGGTTATGAAATCGAAAAGATTCATTAACAATCTCAACCCTCTAGTTGTACCAACTCCTAGCTATTAAACTCCTCCCTTTGTGGATTTTGGTTCCAAGTGGATTAAGATTGGTTGTGGATCTTTTTAGTGGGTGGGCGGTGGGTGAAAGAAAATTTGTTGTGGTGGTGGAAATTTAATGAGAAATAAAGGAAAAGAAAGAAAATAAAAAGGGTCTCGGGTTGCCTCCCGAGAAGCGCTGTTGTTTAAAGTCGTTAGCTCGACTTAGTACCTTAAGCTCAATCATTGGGCTTGTGCTCCATGTGTGACAATGGTGGTTCCATGTCAATCTCCACTTCAAGTACCTGCAAAACTGATTGAGAAGAACTCTTGCAATGCATCGTCAGTGCTATGAGTGTCAACCAAAAACAAAGAGCACAAACAATACCATCCAAAAATCACGCTAAATACAAACAAGTAACACCGTTTCTCCGGCAACGGCGCCAAAATTTGGTGCGGCGCTTGTCGTGTACACCTAACCAAAGATAAATTTCTCCTACTCTCATGCACACTAAGCAAGTATAATGGAAGTAGGGGTCGTATCCACAGGGAAACAGGGACGAGCTTTATATTTAGCGGGATCCAATACCTAGATTAAGCTAAGGACCGAAAAACCTAATAACAAGGGGGGTTTCAAGTAGATTATAAACAAACTAAAATTAACTAGCATAATTAAATAAAATGAGAAATCAATATGGAAAGATCTTGAATCCGATTAACATCCACTTCAATTCATTATCGATCATTGAACCTCAACTCTAATTATTTCCAAGATTATCTATTGTTGAGAATTAATCTCGCATTCTCCTTATTCTTAGTTGAATAGCACTATCAGCGTGACTATAAAACCCTAACTAAAGGATAACCTAGTACGATCAGCGTCTAAGTTCAATCCAATAGCAGCAATAAACACAGAGAATCAATAGACCTGCTAACGTCATACAAGCGATAAACATTCAACAGTTGATTCAATTTCCCCAAGAAATAACCAAGACGATCAGCATCTAAGTTACTCCCTAGTTTGCTACAAATTGATAAAAGAATAAAACAATCCGATTCTATTCTTAAATCTAGCATTAGATTAATTACACAATCAAACTAGTAACGTTCCTAGCATAATTATGCAAAAACCATAGAAAACAATCATAGAAATTAAACCATAATCAAAGAAACTAAATAGAGAGGAAAGATCTCACAATAATGCTTGAAGCTTCATGTTAATCTCGTTCAAGAACAATTCAAGCTACAATCGGCATAGCATAAGCCAATTCCATAATTGAAATCTCAAAAAACTAAACTAGAAAATGAAAACTAAAAAGAGAAGATAATAAGAGAAGAGCGGAGTTTTGGAGACTCCCTCTCCTTGAGGCTGCTGCCTCACCTCTCCTTCCTTTCAGCTCTGCTCCTCTCCCCTTCCTTCCCCCAAATATTAGGTTTTAGGAAGCTTTTAAACCCCGCACAAAACGTGGCCCCAAGCCGACTTAAGCATCGCGAGTCGCGATACTGATCGCGAGTCGCGACGAGTACTCTGTCTTCTCGCACAAAATGACTGGGCAAAGGGTTGCGAGTCGCGATAGGCCTCGCAAGTCGCGAGGGCAGGGTGATCGTGAGTCGCGAGAAACCTCGCGGGTCGCGAGCTGCTGGGCTTCGAGCGCTGCTGGGCGATGATGCTGGCTGTGCTGCCGAGCTTGCGGTGCTGCTGAGCTTGCTTAGGCTTGCGGTGGAGTTTGGTTGTGTGCTGCTTGGCTTGGGCTTGCGGTGGAGTTTGCTTGTTGTTGGTGAGATGGCAATGGCACAATGTTGTTGAGCCTCTCGAACACTTCCAAGTATATCGCTCAAACCCATTTAACCATAAAAGCTCGGAAAATAAGACATTAACACAATTTAACTCACAAAACTCCGAACTTCTGCTAAGGATAATATATATGCAAATGTCAATAAGTATAAACGAACTCCTTAGCAAAGTGCACCCAAAATGACGTAAATACAACGTATAACTTGGGCGTATCATTAATCCTCAAATCTTATAACTAATCATATATATACTTTATACTAAGCATTTTAAACTACTATTTAAGCCAAATTATCCATTAAAACACTATTAATTAAGAAAACAACAAAATTAAAAAAAAATTATGAAAAACTAACCTAATATGACAAGGAGAGGGTGGCACCGGCGGTGAAGTACGAAAGTGGAGGAGGAAAGCGGTAAAAAACCGAACCAACCAAGCAAGAAGCGGAGGAGAGGGGCGAAAAACCGAACCAACCAAGCAAGAAGTGGAGGAGAGGAGCGAAAAACCGAACCAAAAACCCTTATCGCCGGATAAACGCGAGTAATGTGAACCCTTGTCGCCGGAAACAGGAACCTTTTCGCCGGAAATTGTAAGAGAGTGAGAGGGTGTGAGAGTAGAGAGAGAGAGTGTGTGAGTAGAGAGAGAGAGTCGATAGAAACAGTGAAGCAAAATAAAACAAACCCGTGTTTTTTTTAGATCTGGCGCAGATATTACTGCGGTTTCTGACAGAAACCGCAGCAATATCTGCGCCAGATCTGGTAAAAAATATTCCACTTTTTTCAGGCTAGACAATTACGAGTGAGCAATATCTGCGCCAGATCTACGAGTGAGCAAGCAGGCTAGAAGGCTGGACAATAACAGAGACCAAACTCTTAACTTAAGGCAAGCTGGCTAGGCATCTAGACTTTGATCTTACGGGTGAGCAAGCAGGCTAGACAACTAGACATCGAAACTTACATTAAACTAAGCAGGCTAGACTAAAAAATTATCTATGGACTTAAGGAATGCTAGACCTTGAACTTACGGGGGAGCAAGCAGGTTGGACTTTAGAGGAATTTGGGCTATTATGAACTTTTGAAGGAATTGGACTTGCCTAGGGCCTACATGGAGATGCAAACTAGACCTAGGATATGAATTGGGCCTAAATGGACTTAAGTTTCGACTAGATTAACATATAGGTTTGATATAGACTTAGAGATGCATATGGGCTTGACAGTGGAAATAGACTAGGATTGGACTTAGAATGGAATGGACTGAGACTAGATTTGGACCGGGCTTGACATAAACTGGGGTTCACGTAAAGATGCAAATGGACCAAGATTTGACATGAGCTAGACTTATATGGGCCTAAGATGGACTCTAATGAATGCATGGACTCGAATTAGATGGACCCTATATGAATGCAAAATGGACTGTAATGCACATGGGTCTAGAATGAATGCAAGTGAATCAGATTGATTGGATTGGATTCGATGAAGGTGTTTGGATTGGGCTTAGAATTTTCGAAATTCGTTTTTGAAAGGAACCCCTTGTTTTATCTTTTGTTAGGAAAAGATGATGGATTGACATTGAATTTTTTTTTTTTTTTTGAAATGTCGTGGTATGATGGTGATTAGTAAATGCTTTTTGAAAAAGGTAGAATAGACATGGGTGTAGGATTGATCTTGAAAAGATGTAAGTTTATTTTTTTAAATTGATTGAATATGGTAGGGTAAGATTGACAGGGAAGATTAGTTGAACAGCAGGGAGAAAGTGGGAAGAGGTAGACATGCATGATGACTCTAACTCTACAATGACCAGTTTTCTAATGCACTTTTTAGAACAGGCTCGACCTTGCATGAAAAGACTGAGTTTTTTGAATTAGGCAAGACCTTTAATTAGACCATGCACTATGCGAATACCGACAGACAAACATAGGACTGAACGTAGGATCAATCATTACAACGACTAAATCGACGAAAAGTGCGCGATGCATAGACTGCGTGCCTCGCAGTATTGCTGCGCGCGGCGCACAGCCGTGCGTCTGGCGTGGGAGTGGTGCGCCAGGCGCAACTTAATGCGCTTGGCGCACTACTCCTCGACATGTTTTTCCGGGATTTAGGCGACGTATTGGCCGATTGAAGAATTTTTTTTTGCTTGTTAGACGCGATTTTAGGAACGACGCATAATAATGATAAATTGACAGGAAAATTGCAATCACAAGCAAATGTCATATAACATGGATGCAAAAGTTCCAACCTAAAGTCCAGTTCTATGATTGAAACTATTGGTCAGGTTTAGGTTCAGGTTTAGGGTCCATGACTAAGAGATTGATCCCACGCTTCGTACCCCTGCTTAAAGGGGTGGCCACGTGTAAGACGCACTCCAGTCTCAAGTCAGGAACAAGAGAACAATGCCATGGTTGGGTAGGTTTGCTTATGACTAAGATCCAACACTATCGCTCAGGAAGCTTCTTGGAAGGACAAAGCGCAAACCCCCCGGGGTGACCTCACACATAGAACATGTGCTAATGAGGCAAGGTAGATTGTCCTTATGGTGCCTGAACAATAGCCATGCATATGCAAAACTGTATATTATTCTAAGGCATAAAAATAAGAATGAATCGTATTTTTCAAGTTTCACCCACTCATTTAAAAATAATTAATTTTATAAAATCCTCCCCAGTGAAGTCGCCAAATTGTAGGCGTGTTTTTATTTTGCCTACACGGGATGAGCACGTATTATATTTGACTACCCCACTGTTAAGGTTTTATTGAAAATTGTTTTGAAAGAAGTCGCCAACAATTCTTTTTAGGAAGAATCATAAACCTAATTGGATATGGGAAAACCGTAAGGACAAATTATCCAATGTAGATTTCCCCGGCCTGACTCCATAGATGGTCAAAATGAACCAAAGATTGAGTTCGGGGGTGAGGGTACGAACACGGTTATAATGAACCACATTCACCCAAAATTGGCCTCTACTAAATATCGATTCATTACAGATTTTATGCCAAATAATAATCATATAACGTTTTAAACAACCTAAAAATAATTAGTCTAAATTGATTCAGGAAACACATAAAAAGACTATTTTTTAGTGATATGTTATTAGGCAATCGATATTACAAGGAACCTAACAGGTTGTCCAAATTAATCTGATTAATATTAGAGCAATTCTTTAGGTCTTTGATTAGCAATAAATAACATGTGGGTGATAAAAGCAATAATGCACGGACAATCATATAATATGAACAGAATGATCAAGCAGGCATATAATATACAAAATTAAATAAAAAGAAAGAAGGAGGTTTAGAATGTACAGTAGAGCAATTTTATATTAAAGATCTACATCATGAAATAAATGGTTAGTAACTTCAATATAAAAAAAAATTATTCAAGAATCCTCAGGATTATACCTATGCGGCTTAGATTGAGGAGCGCAACGATCTTTAGGCGGAGCAATCGTGGAACCAAGAACGCAGTGTGATTAAGAATTGATTGAAAGTATTGAAAGTATTTGAGTTTTTGAGTATTTGAGAATTCGAAGTGTATTGTTTTTATATTCGTAAGTTTTTGTATTCGTGAAACAATAATATGAAAAGCCATCCGTAATTCATGAAATTACGTATATTTATAGGAAAAACTAAACTTGTGCTCCACGCAAGCCCTGCGCCAGGCGCAAGCCTACGTGGCAGGCGCAATTCCAAGCGTCAGGCGCACATTGGTGTGCCTGACGCAGCCAGCACAATCAGGCTTAGGAATGTGTAAACGCGTTTTGAAAAGATAAAAAAGAATGTTGCGTCTCACACAAGACTTGCGTCAGACGCAAGACTCTGTGTGAGTCACAAAATCTACGTGTCAGGCGCTCATTGGCACGCCTGACGCGATACGACCAATGTGCTGGACGCACGTGGCGCGCTGAGCGCAGCCCCCGCGTCCGGCGCATATTCTGGAATATTCGAGCATATTCCATTGCACGTCTTTCGAAGATGCCTTTTTTATCCCTAAAATTCCGGAGATAGAATTTTACGGATTAAAAATCTGCTTTATTTATCAAAGATAATAAAATATTTACGAAAAATTTCTATTAAAATAATAAATATTTGATTGGGCTTTTAAAATGGATTTAAAACATTTTATGGGCTTGAAATACAATTAATCATCATGAACAATTAATTGGGCTTTAGATTATCATTTCAAAACACATTTTGGATTGGTTTTTTAGATTGCTCTTCCGTTAGGTCGCACCAACTAATGTCACGGTATGTTTCATCATCGGATCCTTAAATGGGGAGACACGATTATGTGTCTACACCAAGCATCTCAAAGGCCTTTAGGGCCTAGCTCTGGGACGGGTCAATGACTTCATTAAGAGCCTCCTTGGCGTCATTGAAAGCCTTGGCCGCCTCCTCTTTCAGATGTTCATTTTTGGCTCTTAGAAGGATGTTTTACCTTCTAAGCTGAATGACGGCCACGAGAGCAGTATTTCTCTCTTCCTTTAGTTCGACCGAGACGGTGTCCAAGGCCAATTGCCACTGAGTCTTTTCCTTAAACAGTCATTGATCGTGACGAGGTACTTCTTGTTTTTTGCCTCCAATTCGTCCGACCGTTTTTCCCATGCCTCCCGGGATTGACGATGAAGAGTCTCCGCCAGCTGAATGTCATACATGGCCTTGTCCTCGGCCGTTGTAGCTTGATGGACGAGGTGCTTATTCACCTTCCTAAGCTCTCTCGCCCAGTCTTCAATTACAATGCTGCGAGTAAAAGGCTGAAATAACGAAGATCAAACAAGTCAGTAGACGAATTAAAAAACAAAAAAGTTACAATTACCAAAAAAAGACGTCAATGAAGTGTACCTCGGCAGCAAGCTGAGACATGTAGCCCACATGTCCACATGATGCACCCCTCAAGCCCTTTAAGTAGGACTCAGTGTTGCATTTGAACAGCTCCGATCCTGCTTGAGCCTCTCTTGTTCAGCCTTTGACATCTTAGCAAAGGCAGTAGAAGACTCATCGTCTGAGTCTACTGGTAGAGCAGCAGAAGCTGAAGCGGGTCCTTTATCCTTATCTGGAAAGGGGGGAGAGTCATTTCTCTTGATGGGGGAGACTACTGCTTGTCTGTTGGACGGACTCATTGAACGTCCACCAACTCTCAGCGTCCTAGCTATGTTGGGGTAGTACGACTCACCCGAGGATAAGGAAGCAGATCTGAATGCTGCTGACCCTTCTTTAACAGCCGCGTCCGGTTGACCCTTTGTTTCATCAGCCATCTCAGGCTGGTTCTGAGCATTATCAGCCGCGTCCGGCTGCTTGACGACAAGAGGGGTAGAGGTTAGGGTCGACCTCTCCCATGAACGGAATGATGGCCAAAGAATCGTCCACCATCAGAGGTTTGCCAACCGACAGAGGGTTGGACTTATCTCCCTTCCCTTGATTGAAGGGAGTAGCCTTCTGAGCAGACGGACGATCCGTCTTCTTTTTGGTCGTGAAGCCTTTGGATTTTTTTGAGGGGGTTAATCCCCGGTAGCTGATGGCCGCTTCTTTGAAGCATCTGGTTTTCCAGACAACACCTTGGACGTTGGGGCATTCTTCTGCATTAAAAAAGAATCAAGTTAGAATCAGGATAGTCCAGAGAAAAAAAAAACAGGGTATTTAAGATCTTGGGCGCTCCCTACTTGCTTAAGGAAGCCGGCTAGAACAGCCGATTCTAGATACTCGTCTAGAGGAGTCCTAAGACTCAGACGAAGGCCACCCGTAGAAGGAAGCCGGCCAAGTACAACCGTTTCCTTTCCTTGGCGGGAAGGTCCTCGTCCAGAGACATAATAGACTTTTCAGAGTTGGAAGAGATTCGCTCACTGTTGGAGTTCGGCCAAATCAAACATGGCTGCCATCCGTTTGTGACGCATCTTCATCCAGAAACCTAAAAGGACTTCGATCCTTGACGAAGAACCTTAGCAGAGAAAGGTCGGCCTGTTCTAGCCGCCTTCCTTCTGCAAAGGACCTTCGTCCAAAAACCCCAGTAAACGGGGGCGTCCAGAAACAAAAAGAAATATGTTTTTGGATGAAGGTCACTTAAAGAAGGAAACCGGTCAAGCTTAGCCACTTTCCTTCCGCAAGGGACCCCCGTCCAAATCAAGGTGGACGAACGGCCAAAGCTAGCCGCCCTTCATAAAAATAATAATAATAATAATAATAAGTGTAAGGACTAACCAAGGCATCATCTCTCTTCTAAGAGCCGGTCTTGTTGAATTATTTCCAAAGAGTATCGGTGAACTTAGACATTGGTATGTCTCCTATCGAAGATCTCTTGAGGATGGCCTTGGCAGTGGCTGCAAAAAAGGAAAAGCCAACAAAAGAATTAGTAAAACATGAACCTTGAACGGGGAATTTTACTTAGGAGATTTGGTGCTATACCTCTATCCTCGGCCAAACGCAAGCCAGTGGCGGCCAAAAAATTATCAGCATAGAACATCTCTTTAAAGGGAATCCAGTTGGACGGTCCCTTAAAAGACGAGTAGTTTGATTTAGAATACTCGGCTACTTTGAAGTATTCTACCAGTTCCTCGTCCGAGTTACTTTCCAGCTCCAAGAAGGATGCTGTTCGTCCGGGGTTAGTCGGTGCTCGGCTGTGATAGCGGTAGCGCCTGGCCACGACTTCATTGGGAGCCCGGACGAATATGAACTCGACCTTCCAGGAGTGCATCTTGGACGTCTTATCCCAGGCCGTAAAATAACCTAGGCGATTGCAGACGTTGAACCAAGCCCCGTCCACAGTTCTCGGGACCTTATATACATAATGTATCTGGGTAAAGGCCGGCAGAGAAGGGGTAGCCCCTCGCAACTCGCAGACGGCGAGGAAGGTAAGGATGTTCTGCCATGAATTCGGTGCCAATTGGTTATGGCCAATGTTGTAATACTGCAGCACTTGGCCAATAAAAGGGTGAAGGGGAAACCTTAACCCCGCATCCAAGGCCAGCAGACATACGACAGAGTGACCACTTGGGGCACTCAAGATTGTGGCATCTTTGCCCGGAATAATAAAAGAATAGCCCGGCCTAGGCATAGCAGAGGATAACTGACTAGGGTCAGCACCTACTTTTCCTAGCCAGTTATGATTGGCCAATATGAAACGTGGGTCAGAGAGGGGACCTAAACGTCTTCTAATTTCGGACGAAGTGGTAGATGGGTCGTACGATTCATCAGGGGAGCTAGGCTCGCCCTCGTCATTATCATTTTCGCCCATCTCAACGTCTCTCCCAGACGGACTGGCCTCTGGGTTTACTTGCTCAATTTCTTCTTCTCTAACGCTACAAGAAGAAGAAGGCGCATCTGCTAGCCGAGCACTTTGGGTCTCGCGTTCCCCCTCTTCGGGAATTCGTCCAGTTGATGTCTCCATCTCAGAACTGGAGGTTGGGAGTACAATTCCGCGTCTAAGACGGACAGTTTGCTTGACGCGCGCCAGATTACCCTGCACAGGTAAAGATTGGGTCGTCTAACTTTGTCGGCCAAATCCATAATAAAGATATGCATGACCGGCCATAATAGGCCAAACCCTAGAATGTGCCGAAGAATAAAAGGTATCGGTTCTAGCGTCCAGGCAAACTCTTGAACGGCCGGGATTATTTGACGAAGAAGAAGAATTCATTTTTATTGATTTTTTAAGAAAAAATAAAGAATAAAGGAAAGCAAAGAAGAAAGAGGGGATACCTGACGAGCGACTCGGACGTTCGGTGGAGAAAACGGAAGTTGGACGAACTCACTCTCTCTAGAAAATCAAGAAGGATGCAGAGCCTCTCTCTCTCTAGAAAAATTCTCTAAAGGTGTGAAATGATTTCAGAAAGGACAAAAGGACATATATATAGGGGGGTGAAAAACCTTCTAGACCGGTTATTGTAAAACCGATTAAAGATGAACGGTAAAATCCTAAAAAAGGTGCGTCTTTGCCTCTTTTTGAAAATGAGGTAACTTCCTCAAGGAAAAGGGAATTAACCGTCTTGGAGCCAACAGTAAAATCTCCTTTTAGGGGCAAATGTTGTAGCCTAAACAAATCAACGACTCCTCAGGAGACACGAGGAACCATCCAGATCGTCCACGTGTCCCCTCCAAAAGAGTAAAAAAGAGGCTTAAACTATGAGTTTTACTGAACAAAGAGTAAAAGCCCACCTTTTGGCCTGAAAGAATATTTAGGGCCCAAATCCCAAAAAACGGCTGCATATGATTTGCTGGTGTTTATTACCCAATCATTGTCTGCCACGTGTCGAGTTCTGATTGCCTAGCCAATCAGGTGCCCTTAAATTAGGGTGACCTCAAAAGGCTGCAATCAGATCCCAAACACTATAAATACTCCCCTTGAAATCAGGTTAAAGGTAACTTTTTGAACAGTGTGCCCATACTCTGTAGAAATTCTCTCTCACTTTTTCTCTCTATCTCTACTTTCCCTTTTCACTCCTGATACCTGACTTAAGTTTCAGAGGGGGACCCACCATCCAAACCTCCAGGGTGGGTCCTTTTTTTGCAGGTTTGGGAACGGAGTTCGGGGTCGGATCTACCAGATTTGGACATCGTTGCACAAGTCTCCATTTAAAGAACATCTTGAGGGATAATAGTTTACTTGCCAGCCAAGGAGACTAAACAGAAAGGGTGACCTATAGAAAGATTATTAAGGAGAAGGGAATGAAGATAATGTCTGCAACGAGAATTCAAACTTATGTGGGGAAGAGATGTTGTTAATCTTATATGGAGTTTAGAGGATTGAAAAGGAAGACAAGAATAGGGAGGTTCCAATTGTATCTGAGTTTCCTGACGTGTTTCCTGATGAGATACCGGGTATGCCACCTGTGAGAGATCTTGAGTTCACTATAATTTGATGCAAGGAACCAGACCTATTTAAGAGGTTCCATATAGAATGTCTCCAGCTCAGATGAAAGAATTAAAAGTTCAGTTGGAGGAGTTGTTGGAAAAAGGATATATATGACCTAGTTCGTTTCCTTGGGTTGCACCTGTATTGTTCGTGAAAAAGTAAAATGGTAGTTCAAGGTTGTGCACTGACTATCGGGAGTTGAACAATGTAACGAATAAGTACTCGCTTCCGAGAATAGATGATTTATTTGATTAGTTGAAAGGAGCAAGGATTTTCTCGAAGATAGATTTGAGATCAGGTTATCACCAACTAAGGATTGCTGAGAATGATATTCCTAAAACTGCATTTAGGACGTTATAGGCGTGTTTTTATTTCGCCTACGCGGTGTGAGCGCGTATTTGACTACCTCATTGCAAAGATTTTATTGAAAACTATTTTGAAGTCGCCAACAAGTCTTTCGAGGAAGACTCATAAACCAAATTGGATATTGGGAAATCGTAGGGACAAATTAGGGACTTATCCAATGTAGATTTCCCCGTCCTAACTCCATAGATGGTCAATGAACCACAGATTGAGTTCGGGGGTGAGGGTACGAACACGGTCATAATGAACCACATTCGCCCAATGTTGGCCTCTACTAAATATCAATTCATGTTAGGTTTTATGCAATAGAATAACCAAATAATATTTTCATGCACCCTAAAAATAATTTAGTCTAGGTTGGTTCAGGAAACACATAAAAGACTATTTTTTTAGTAATATGTTATTATGCAATCAAAATTATAGGGAGCCGAACAGGTTGTCCAAATTATTTGATTAATATTAGAACAATTCTTTAGTTCATGATTAGCAAAAATAACATGTGTGGGGATGAAAAGCATTAACAAGACAATCAGGCAAGCATATGATAATAAAAACAAAGAGTAGAGATTAGAATGTACAAGAGGAACGATTTTTATATTAAAGATCTACATCAGGAAAGAAATAGTTAGTAACTTCAATATAATAAAAATTTATTCAAGGACCCTCAGGATTATACCATGGCTTGGGTCTGAGAGATTGACAACTAACCATCGGGACGAGCAATCATGAAGCCTCATGATTAATATGAATGTGTATGTATGTCTGAAAGTATGTATTTGTATTTGTAGATTTGAAAAGTATAAGTTTCGTAGAGAGGTTTTGTAATTGTTTTCGTAAGTGTCAAAGCTATAAAGTTGAAGTGTTATGTGAAAATCCGTTTTTAATCTGGAAAATGGAAGCCTATTTATATGGAAAAGGAATTGGCGCTTCACGCGCCAGCGGCGCCAAGGCGCAAGTGGTTGTGTGACGCACAATCACACGTGTCAGGCGCACATTGGCGCGCCTGACGCGACATGACCAATAAAATGAGTACACGTGGTGCGCGCTTTTAAAAAAGATAGAAAAGACAGGCTGCGTGACACACAGATCCACGTGTCAGGCTTGTGCGCTTGGCACACTACGGTGCGCAAGGCGCACGCTAGTGCGCTCGGCGCTCGCCTTGCTTTTGACACACTTTGACAGGTTTTTTCGTAAAACGCGTTTTAACGATTTTCTTTTATCTTTTAACTCTGGAAATCTGATTTTACGGGATAAAATCCGATTTTAATTATAAAAATATTTTTCAAAATATTTATTTTATTTAAATAAAATAATTAATTATCGATGAATAATTAAATGGGCTTTTCAAAGAGTTGGGCTCGAAATACAATACGATTTTGGATCATTAAAAATACGCTTTTAAAATAGTTTTGGCTCTTCGGACTGCTCTGCCCTTAGGTCGGATCGATTAAGACAGCGGTATATTTCATCATTGGGCCTTAAATGGGGAGACACGATTATGTATCTACAGAAACCCCCACTTTGACTGAGGTTCAGGAAACCAAAAGTCAAAGTATACGGTGTCGGGACAGAGAACGATTCTAAACGCTCTGCAGCTTAGAACTGATTTATATACGCCGGTCGCTGCAAAACAAAGTTAGTATGCACGATAGTAACTACAAGCAATCTGATTACCTGCAGAAGAAGATGTTAGCAGATAGGTGCAAACAACTCACATAAAGCACATAATGATGCAAATAATGCAAACTCTCTAAGGATGCATGAGACGCTATGCAAGGATTAAGGATATGCAGAGCTAAGGAAGATAACATGTCATGCAAGGTCAGGGTTACGCAAGACTAGAATGTATGAAATGCAATGCAAGGTTAGGGTTTTGCAAGGTTAGGAAATCTGGATATGTAGAATGATCAGAAATAGATTAAATGATTTTCGAAAACTGTTTTTAGTAAATAATCGGGGTGCGTAAACGAGGTCCCCATATTACAACTTTTCGGAGTTTGATTTGATTTGTAGTAACCACCACATATATAGGATGCCCCCACATTGGGTAAGCTTGTCTTAAATTAGGCTTGAGCCTTGATTGAAATGTAGTTGATCTGTCTTCAGCGTTCAGAGTTTTCACTGGGGATTGCACTAGGTCTTCTTCTTTGGGAAGTTGATTTAGGCAAAGTTAAATATCGCCAAAGACCATGGAAGTGACGGAGAGTCCTTCAGGGATAAGGAGATTTGGGAAAAAAAATAAAAGGTTTATATTTGTGACTCAGATTAATGTAGGTGGTAAAAGGCTTTGACTTAGCTAGGTTCAGACTGGAGTCTATGTCGGGATCAAGAAAGAGTATGCTCCTGAATTCTAAAAAGTCAATCATTAGACCTTGATTAATTTTATTTATTGATGCGGTCGGACCTCGAGATAAGGATTCCTACGTATCCTTGCGGAATCACACCATTCGTAGTTCTGGATCTGATTTCTTTTATTATAATTAATTTTTTTTGTGCCCTAACTTTTGCCTAGGCCGCCCAATTCGGGTTTTCAACCTAGCGTGCTTGGACATACCTTAGAGAAGGAGTTATGGTTGGATATGAAAGGTTTAATGCTTGAGGTTTGAGGTTTTGATGAATTGAAGGAATTTGAATGAGGGATGAAACTTGTGTGCAAGCCCCCTAGCTTGACTTTTTTTTTGCCTTTGGCTTTTCCTTTTTGCATTTTTTTTTTCTTTTTGCTTTGTGCGTTTTATTTTGCTTTTGCTTTTTTCGCACTTTGAATTTTTTCACTTTTTTTTATTTTTGCCTGGCATTAACTTTTTTATTTACTGAGGCTTGCACACATGCTTTTGGTTTTAGGTATTGGAGGGTTTAAAGGATATATGTGGAGCTTTGATTTTTAAAGGTTATTTGGCTAATGGAGATGATGGTTTATGAGATATTTTTTTTTTGTTGAGAATGGTTTATTGAAGGTTGATGGAAGGGAGAGGGGAATAACTCCTCATCCAAAGCATGTCCATTTATTATTTTTCTCTTTTTATTTTTTATTATTTTCAGATTTTTTTGCACGAGAGGCTAAAGTGCTCCTTTTGCACGAAGCCTAGTGAAGGCTTCTTCTACAGACATGTCTAAAGGAGTGAATGTTCCTTGAGGCTTTTGATAACCCCTTTTTTCAGTAGTTAGGGCATTGACGTTGTTGCTTTTGGTGCTATAAGGGTTGTTAATACTCTTCTTAAAAGAGTTGTTATTATAACCCTTGTTCTTATTGGCTTGCACCTCTTCCTCAATCAGTAGACCAACTTTGTAGAATTTTGTGAAAGACTTTATAGGTTGGAATTTAATATGTTCTCCATATTTAGGCTGTAGATTACGGATCACCATTCAGACTTGGTCCTCTTCAGGTGGCCTGTTAGTCATTTGTTAAGGAAGGTGATAAAATCTTCGTTGGAATTCTATTTAGCTAATTCCAACTCACGGAGACCAATAGGAAGCTGAGTGTTGTATATGTACTGTTTGCGGAACTCTTCTTTGATGTAGTCTCAGTCATTCAGCTTTATTTTATTCAGTGATCTGAACCACTTGGATGGATATGCATCCAAGGTTAAGGGAAATACATAAGCAAACAGGTCCTTGCTCATGCCTTTGAGAGCCATAGAAATGGAGAAAGCTCTCAAATGATCATCTGAGTCTTCGACCCCCTTGAATTTTGGGAGTTCACCCAATGCAACCTTTTTAGGAAGCTTTTCCCTCAGTTCAGGATCAATGATGTCATGGCCATGAGCATGACTCTCGAGTGCAGGAATTGATTGGATCAATTGCTCGAGTTTTTCGAACCTTAAATATCTCGCGAACTTGATAGGTGGTGGTGGTGGTGGTGAAGTGTCATCACGCTCTTCTTCCTCAGTTATCAGCTTTTCTCTCTGCGCCTTGATCTCTTTGTCTTGTCCCTCAAGACGAGAGTTCATCAGTTGGAGCTGAGCCATGATTGCATTGAGTTGTTCAGAAGTGTCTCCCATCTCGGATAATGATTCAGATGATTCAGAAGTTTCCGAAGACTCGTCAAGAAAGATGAGAACTCGTTTGATGAGTCTTGGAGTAGGTTAACCATGTATCCTCTCCGTCGGACGTTCGTAAGTTATAATCTCACGACTTGTCCTAATCAGAAATCAAATGGACCTCGTAAATTTTAAGAAATGAATTTCGAAATGGAAATGGAAATGAGGAATGAAGAAGTGGGAAATGAGAAATGAGAAATGGAAAATGAAAATTTGAAATGGGAAACGAAAATGGGAATTGGACATGAAAATGGGAAACGGAAATAGGGAATGGGAAATGAAAATGGAAAATGACTTTGAAATGGAGGATTTGGAAATGGTTATGGGTTTTTGAATAGGATGGGGCTTGACCACGAGGGAGACATGTGCATAACTATATGCAAATGCAGACATGGACTGGACTGGACTATGCAAGCAGACTATACTCAATGACTGGGTTTTGGTGATGATAGGGGAGACTAGACTTTGAACTTACGGGTGAGCAAGCAGACTTGACTCAAAAGGATTGCCTTTGCGGACTTAGTGAATGCTAGCTTCGCTAGACTTATGGGTGATTGGCTTCGCCAGACTCAATGATTTGGGGTTGTTATGGATCTAAGATGGACTAGCTTCGCTAGACTCAAAGGTTTTGGGCCATTATGGACTTAGGGTAAATTAGCTTCGTTAGACTAGATGATTTGGGTTGCTATAGATGTAAGGTAGGAGTAGCTTCGCTAAACTCGATGAATGCCTTTACGGTCATAGGGTTTACTAGCTTCGCTAGGTCAGAGGGTGTCATTATGGTCTTAAAAGGTGAGTAGCTTCGCTAAACTCAGAGGGTGCCTTTATGGTCGTAGGGATGACTAGCTTCGCTAGGTCAAACAGTGTCGTTATGGTCTTAAAGGGTTTGTAGCTTTGCTAAACTGAGAGGGTGCCTTTATGGTGTTAAGGAATAACTAGCTTCGCTGGGTCTGAAGGGTGCCATTATGGTCTTAAAGGTGAGTAGCTTTGCTAAACTCAGGATTTGACTATGTCGTCTTTATGTAATGCTGGCTTCGCTAGACTTAATGGTTTTGAGTTTTAGAATTTGGACTTCGTCCTACATGGGTTTGGAATTGGATTTGATTAGACTTAGGGTATGAATTGGGCCTTATATGGACCTAATTTTGGATTAGTCCTATATTAGTTAGACTTGACACTAAAAATGGACTAGGTTTCGACTTAGATTGAAATGGACTGGGATTAGACTTGGAATGGGCTTGACATAGGCTAAGGTTCACATAATGATGCAAGTGGGCCTAAATTTTGACATGAACTAGACTTATATGGGCCTTAGAAGGACTCTAATACTACTGGGCCTAATATGAATGCATGGAATCAAATTTAGATGGGCCTAGGACAAATGCAAAATGGACTCTAATGCAAATGGGCCTAGAATGAATGCAAATGAATTAGATTCATTGAATTGTATTGAATGAAGGTATTTGGACTGGGCTTAGAAATTTCAAAATTCGTTTTTGAAAGGAACCCCTTGTTTTTATCTTTTATTAGGAAAAGATGATGGATTAATTTTGAAAATACACTAGTGGAAAAAACATTACGTCACAAGTATACTATTCCGGTTCTTTAAAAATCGGATCAGTTACAAGTAAACTGATCCGGTTATTTAAAAACTGAATAAGTTTTTATTGATTTTTGGAGCGAAAATTGTCAAACATTAAACTGATCTGGTCCATATGAGGAACCAGATCAGTTTGGGCTTGAACAACATATATAAGCGCGGTCCATGAGTCGTATCCAATCAAATCTCCTAAATAAACCCATTCTCCCTCTCTTTCATCAGCCCACCCCCCCAAACCCTAACTCTCCTCTCAACCCCCCCAAACCCTAACTCCCCTCTCTCCTCTCAACCCCCCAAACCCTAACTCCCCTCTTTCCTCTTCTAATCTCCTCTTCTGATCGAGTTCAACATATTTTTGGATCGAGTTTGGATCGGGTTCAACAATGATTTTTTCTGCAAATCGATGGCTGAAGATGAAAAGTCGACTAAGACTTCACTCGTTCTTGTCATCTTCACTCATTGAGAATTTTCCTTGTTCATTCGCGATTTCGCATCATTAAGCTCGCTGCTTCTGAAGGTCAACGATCCAATGAACGACGACAACGAGAAAAGATGAAGCGAAAAGACGAAGCGAAGAAGGCAAACAAGCACTAACCCATTCGCGATTTCGCTTGTAACCCAGATCTAGGTTTTTTATTTTTTATTGTTTAGATTTCTTCAGATTTTTTTTCCTTCATCTTTTGTACAAAGTTTCATTTTCTAATTTTATGTATTACATGATATTTCGTCCTTTTTATTTCGTCGTCTATAATTGATTTGTTGTAATATATTATATTTTAATTTTGTTTCGTTTTGTATTTTCTTAATTTACGTTTGTTCAATTTTTCGTCCTGATATTTGTTTCATTTCGTCCTTAATTTGCATTTTGTTGAAATGTCATTGAATTGTTGTTGTTGTTGAAATGTTGTTGTTTAATTGTCGTTGTTGTTGTTGAATGTTGAATCGTTCTTTTTTAAAAAAAACTTTCCCACACTTATTGTCCGGTTCTTATTGAAAACCGGATCAGTTCCTAGATAACTGATCCGGTTTTCAACCGCATCAGTTGACTTTAGTCAACTGCTGCTAGCCCACCCCATCCGGATCAAAACCGGAGCGGTAAACCCAATTTTGACCGGATCAGATGGGCTTTTTTCCACTAGTGATATATATATATATATATATATATATATATATATATATATATATATATATATATATATATATATATATATATATATATATATATATATATATATGTGTGTGTGTGTGTGTTTGTTTTTTGAATAGGTGGTAAGATGATGATTAATAAATGTTTTCCAAAAAGATATAGAATGGAAATGGGTGTAGGATTGATTTTGAAAGATGTAAGTTTTTTGAAATTGGTTGGATATGATTGGGTAGAATTGATAGGGAAGATTAGTTGGACAGCATGGAGAAGGTAGACATGCATAACAATTCTAGCTCTACCATGACTACTTTTCTAGATGTACCTTTATTAAACAGACTCGACCTTGCATGAAAAGACTGATTTTTTGTTTGAATTACGTAAGACACCTTAAATGACCATGCTTTTACGTGAATGCAGACGGACCGAACATAGGATCGACCACCACGACGGCTAAATCGACAAAAACATGCGATGCACTGACTGTGTGATGTAGACACCAAAATTTGAACCCTGTTCTGCATAAAATTTTAAAATAAATATTTTTTAAAAGAAATAAAAATAACAAAAATCGTCATGAATCGTGGAGCGTGCGCCCCGTCAAAGGCATGTTTCATCTCGGACCGCGAGTTTCATTCCGTCATATGGTTTTTAGTTTTGCATTTTAGTCATACAATTTCGGTTTCGAAATACAATTTTCCGTAAGTCGTAGTCAATAACTACCGGTTTTAGTAAACTGATTTGTTGTAGAATCATGCTCGTCTTTACTAATTTAACGAGTTTTCGTTAATTCGTGAATTTCGGTTTAGAAATACAATTTTTCGTAAGTCGTAGTCAATAACTACTGGTCTTCATCACTTGGGTTTCCTATAAATACCCCCCTTCTTTTTCATTTTCGAAAACAACTTCTTAAAAACTCAACAAAAAAACACACAACAACTTCACAACTTCCTCCCTACTTCTCCATACTTCCTCCCTCTAAGAAAAATCTCATTCATAAAAGAAAGCAAAATTTATAATTAGCAAGTAAGAATTTCATCAAATAAAACACACAAAAAAGTGATTTATTTAGTAATTAAGTGGATTTAGAAACTCGCTTAGAAATTAAGAAAAATCACAAAAAAAGTACGAAACTTTGCAAAGGATGTGCATCATTGAGTTAGCAAGGTAAAACTAAGTTCCTCTTATTTTTCTTAATTATCTTCTTAATCACATACTAACTTTCTCTTTGTTTTCTCTTATCTTTTTTTTAATCTTTGGAGTAATTTGGGTATGTGGAAGTCCTATTGGTTCCCAACCTTAAATCACCCCACCTAGAATAGTCAATTCTAATGGGGAGACTCTTAGGAAATATGTGTTTATGTGATTTTTCTTAATCAAGTTGTTTTCATCACCAAAAAACATGTTTTCATAAAAAATTCAAGTAGAGTTGTGCATAAACATCTCCATAAAAAGAAAACGTGATGCTGTAATTATGGTCAGTTTCAATTCGTACTTCATCTCATTTTTCGTCTGTATTATGTGAATAGTTTATGGGATGTAATATTGTTCCTATGAAGCTCAAGACGTTTCCAGCAACTGAGCTTTGGAATTTCTAAAAAACGAGTTTTGTACAGTTAATTAAAAATCAGACAAAATTGTTGTGAAAAACTGATTTTGTCCAGTACCACATGAACTTGTTCTTTCAATAAAGTTCAAAATAAACTCATGTAGATAAAACCAAAAACATCAAATTTAAACTAGACATCCGTATCTTTCCAAAAACATAAAAATGATGTTCATATGAATTTTATACAATTTTGTCTCATTTTGACAAAAATGATCATACAAATCACTAAATTCCATAACACTGATTTTCTCTTCAGTTAAGGAAACAAATAAAAAAGGATATTAAAAATGTCCAATCTAAGTGACAATTTTTAGTCTAATCTTTCAAAGTGTCTAGAATGTTCATACCAAAATTCAATTCAAACTAAGTTCAGTAAGTTGGATTTGAAAGAACAGATTGGATAAAGGTCCTGTTTTGACCGGTTTTAGTATAAAATTCACCATAATTCGAGTTGTCACTAAAATCTTGTGAATTTAAGACACAATGTAAATAACTCACTGACCTATCCATAGGTGTATCACATGCTCAATTTCACACTTTTCATATCTGGAAAATGAAATAAAGTGATTAACTCAATTTCCATAAAAATGTTTTCTTTTCATACGAAAATGTTAATTAAAAGACATGAAATGTTAAGTTTCTATTAAAATGACTCATTTTTATTATACAAATAAAAATCAATAAAAATCATCATAAAACAAATAAAATTAAAGAAGTTAATTAATCTATAATTTTCACAAGTTTACAAATAAGCATGAATTCCGAAGCTCATTCAAGAGGATGAAGATCAAGAAGCATCATGGTGAAGATCAATATTGAAGACTTGTATAGATCATAGAATTTGTACATATTGTTGTAATAATAGTTTCTTTATAAATAGTTATTACATCACTCATTAATGAAAAAATATATGGAGATGTTTATGCATAATTTTCATAAATAATTCACAATTCTTTTTGAATAAAATAAGCAACCAATGTTACAAATATTGCATGTTGGGCCCAATACATCATAGTATATGATTTAAATGACCCAATCTCAATTAAGAGGAAAAATTGCAAATCTAACTAAGTTAAATTGTATGATGATCCATCTTTCATTTTAAAATTGTTCTCCATCTTCAAATGGATCAATCATATAGCTTAACATAATTAGATTGGTAATTATGATCTCGGAATTGATTTTAGGCAGTTTCACGTGTCTCACTTTAAATTGCCAAATTCCGATTAGCCAAACACAATCTCCAAAATTTATCTCAAATTGATCATTTTTCTCAAAATGACTGAATAATCTTCGATTAAGATTATTCCTCATCCATCCAAAAGCCTTTAATTAGGAAGCAAACCTCTTTTCCTAAGACCTCTTGAAAATCATAAGTGCGATCACTAATTAAGGTAGTTACTTCAATCATTGGTTAATCGCTAATTAGGGGGATTAACTCAAACTTTTCATTTAATCACTAATTAGGGTGATTATCTTAAACCTTGGTTAATCACTAATTAAGGTGATTAATTTGACCCTTCTCATTTAATCACTAATTATGGTAGTTATCTTAAACCTTGGTTAATCACTAATTAGGGTGATTACTTTAACCTTTCCTATTCAATCACTAATTAGGGTGATATCTTAAACCATTTTTAATCACTAATCAAGGTGATTATCTTTCTTCTTAATGCTAATCACTAATTGAGGTGATTATCCTAACCTTCATTTAGTCACTAATCAAGGTGATTATCTCTCCTCTTAAGTTTAATCACTATTTAAGTTTTAATTGCTAATTAAGGTGATTATTTTGACATTCATATTTAATAACTAATTAAGGTGATTATCTTAACCCCATTTCAATCACTAATTAGAATGATTACCTCATTTCAAATAGATTTGTCTAATTCTAAAAGGTGAGTTATTCATAATCTATTTTCCTTTCTTTTCATCCCCAATGGAATTGGCCATTTAGGGTGAGACATAAGATCGAACTATGATGGTTTTGAACCAGGAGTGGATTCCAATCCCGCAATGATTGGTACGTAGTGCAACTTTAGTGCTCAATCCTACCGTGTACAAATGATATATTGGCCCTCTTAAAAATGATTGATGTGTATATGTGCAAATTATGTGATTTTTCTTTCTTTTGAATAGTCATGATTACTTTAAAATGAAAAATAACATATGTAGTAAGAGCTTGTTCTGTAGAACGGAAGAGAAGACGACTTCCAGATGTTCGCACCTCTTAACCTAAACCCCGAACCCTATCTAATGGTATGAAAGACCAACTTTCAAAAAAGCCTTATCCATATGAAGTCATCATCGTTTTAAATGATATTTTTGGAAAATTGATTTTAAAACGTCTTATTAAATAAATATGTCCCTGTTCAGATATTAATAGGGTGACGACTTCATTGTTTTCAAAAACTCATGGTCCAATGAGAGACTTTTGTGGGGTTCTGGCTGTTAATTAAGACAGTAAAAAATCGGGTACCACAGGCTGGCGACTCCACTGGGGATGATACTAATGTCCTTTATTTATTTCAGTTATTAATGTAAAATGTTTTCAAAAAAATCCTCTATCCGTTTTCAGTCAGTCAATATTCCACTAATCATTAACTATAGCTGAATTGCTGCTAAAATGATTATTGAAATATTAAGAGTATTCTTGTTTATTTATCGTAAGTGTGTGCTGTTGCATTTCCAAAAAAAAAAATCTCACATCTAATTCACAATTCTTATTTGTTCAAATTTATTTTTTCAAAAAAAAAAGTAAAAAAAAAAATTGCTTTAAAAAATCATGTTTTGAAAATGTTATCCCAAAATAAAACAAAAAAAATATTGAAAAAATGAAAAGAGTCACATTCACGAGTCTAAATCTTCTCATGTTTAAAAATGTAATTAAAAATGTGTAGTCTAAAATACAAGAAATTAGTCTAAAATTTTTGAAAACAAGTAAAAAAAAACAAAAAATTATGTCAAAACAAAAAGGGATAATCATTTTTTGGAAAAAATAGAATAAAAAAATCCTTCCGTTTCCTGTTATAAATAGATACAAAAGGCTTTAATTATTCTATTATTAATATTATTAGAGTATACATTTCAGGGACTTCACATCTTTACAAAAAATGAACTAAAACCTGCATCAGTTCACAATGTCTGACTCGTGAAAGCCAACTCAAACTGAAGTTTCGGTAAAGGGTAAAGGTTGTTGGAGGTCTATCAGTCAAATTTATGTAGACATGGAGGAACCTTTGAGGACCATGTATGGTCTTCTGAAAAGATAGGGTCTACTGGAACCAAAACATCATTGTTACACTTTGCCACCTCCAAGGGTTGATACGGGTGTATACTGCAACTTTTTTCATCAATATGAACATAAAACAGACCGGTGTATTGTGTTGATCTTCGACATGCCATTCAACAATTAATAGAAGATGGAAAAATCCACATTCCTCCAACGTGGATGCCTCCAATGATATCTTTCACTAAGGCTGATCTTCCTAAGGATTTTGATCCTCACCAGGCTTTGTACATCACCATAAAATGCAACGGACGTGAATTGACAAATGTGCTAGTAGATGATGGATCAGCATTCAACGTTTGCCCCAAAGGAACGGTTTATGAGTTGGGATATAACAATGTGTCATTGAGCCCTACTGTTACAGTATTGGGAGCATATGATAACTCTTTAGGAAGGACTATTGGGATGATTTGTCTTCAATTGAGATATAAAGACTGGGTTTGTGATGCGGATTTCGTAGTCGTCGAAGCTTTAACTTCATTTTTTTTGTTGTTGGGACGATCGTGGCTCCATGCAAACAAAGCTATTGCTTCTCCAGCACACCAAAAGCTCAAGTTTCCAACAACCATTGGAATAATAACAATCCATGGGGCTGGGATCCGGCAAAACCAAGAAATATTACCCCTGAACCCCCAACTGTAGAGGATGAAGCAGATCTTCAAGGAAGTTCTCTAAACCCCTGCATGTTAGGGGGAAATGTTCCTTCAGTACCAAAAGGATCAAATTCAGAAGCTATTTACAACATTCCAGTGACAATTGATCAGCTCATCGCTTATGCCGACATAGGTTGTGCCCAGAATATGCCCGTAGCATCTCTCAATACAAATCAGGCCGAAACCACTACTGCCATAACCTTCTCCGATAAAGATCTTCACGATAACCCAATTCATAACAATGCCTTATATATCGTTGTAGATCATAGTGTCAGACATCTCAGTACCCTAAATTGGCTCGGGTGTTCTTCCCAATGAGAGGCCTCCATAAGAACCATAATTGCATATGACGGTTCAACACGGGAAATCATAGGGGTAACAACTATGATCCTGCGCATTGGAGCAGTCATACGAAAGGTCGGTTTCATGATCATAGATTGTGAAGCTCCTTTCATGCTATGGTTGGGACAACCATGGCTCCACGAGAATCAGGCTATCATCTCAACATACACCAGAAAATAAAGATGGTAACTCCAAATAGGGTAATCACAATCCCAGGAGATATAGCAATGGGAATGGCAATGCAAAAATCTCGTGTACCTCATGTATGTCACCTAAATCACAAAAAGAACGGCGACAATCACACAGAGATTACATTAAACATACTACCCTTCAAACTGGTGAATTACTATTTCCACTGGCCAATTCACGAGCAGGATCGTGATCAACCGGATTGGAAACAAAATATGGGAGAGGTTAAGAGGATTGATAAGAAATTTCATTGGCTTTACAAAGAGTCCTGGGCCGTTCAGTGTGAATTAAGGAGAAGAAATTCAAGCACACAAGGTTGCTGCCATTCAATCTATCATGGAACCTTACATCATCCTCGACGAAATTGATTATGATACAAGAGCCTCTTGCATGCTTGTGTGAAAGGCATGGGCATCATGGCTTCTCAATCGAGAAAACAATCCTTTATATGTCAATAAGAAAGATGAAAGGTGGAACAAACGTCTTCAGACAGGAGAACACATGGCCTGGCGCCCAGCAGACAAAATTATGAAAAAGTTTGGGAAGAACATGAGTAGTTAATTGCTTTTATATTGTACTTTGTGGGTAGAGCTACGTGCGGCTTGATCCCCAAAAAAGAAAAAAAATCTAATGTTGTATGCATCTATCTTAGTTTTCTTTACTATATAATGTTCTAAAAGGGGTACGTAAGCAACTCATTTTATGAGTGCAACTGCAAAAAGAATATATATATATATATATATATATTTCATTTTCAATATATCAGAACTATGTTGGGCCTGATTCTCCATTCAAAAAAAATCACAAGAAAAATTTCTTCCCCAAATCCAAATCTACCTATGGAGATACGTAGGCAACCTTCGGGTTCGATCAATTTGCATTTGATGTTTTCCTTTATGGTTTAAGCGCTTAAAAGCAATCAACACATGCGGATCACCAGAAAGAAGAACACTATCTAGAGCATTATAATTTGCCAAAATGAGGACACAGGCCTCGTTATATCTCTTTTCCCTTATTTTTGTAGCAGCAGGAAATGGAAGGATATCAATTATTTGATTTTGAAAAATGTTTGTGTCTTATCCAAAAAAATACTAATCTAAAAATGGAAGTATAAAATATAAAATAAAAAGGTGTTTTAAAATAAAATAATAAAATAATAATAATAATAACAAGTCAAAGAAATCTAATGAAACCCAAAACAAATGATAGAGTCAAGGTTTCACACCCTTTAATAAATGATAACTGAAATTGCGGTTAAATTTTTCTTCTTCTTAAATATATCATTTCTTTCATTCCCTAAAAAAAACAAAAGAAGAAACAAAGTTTGGACAAATTTTTGTGCTAAAGTTCATCTCGTTTTACAGGAACTCTGTCTAGGCCCGCTCAGGATCTAGGCTGATTCGTCGAAGTTCTGACCATAGTGAACGTTCTCTTTCGGTAGTACTGCCATCCCTGTCTACACCAGCTGTATTCTCTGCTACACGTCTCAGCAATATGTCTGATATTCCGAACAACGAGCACCCACAGATTTCTACCTCTCAATCTGATCCAATGGCTGAGCTCCGTGGACTTGTCCAGGCCATGTTTGACCGACAGGATAATATTGAGCAAACTGTGTTGAGCATAATGCGCCAAAGCGCCTAGATGCACTAGTGGAAAAAATGTTAAATGACACAAACAAACCGATCTGGTTGGGTCCTAAACCGGATCAGTTAAATCATTATTTTTGCGCGCAAATGAAAGGGTAAATTAACTGATCCGGTTTTGTGCTGGACCGGATCAGTTAAATGATCGAAGTTGGTCCAAAAACACACAGCCCAATTTTAACACCACTCCTCTTTTGCTCTTTCATTTCCCCACTCCTGTGTTCGTTTCCTCTCTCCTCACTCCTTACTCCTCACTACTCTCTCTACTCTCACACTCGAACCCTAAACCAACCACCACCGTCATCTCTCATCCTCTCTCCACCACCGTCGAACCCTAAACCATTTGTCACTTTTCCATTAATTCTCTCCCATCCATTCACGACCACCCTCAAACATCCACGAAAACACCCACGAAGCCCTGATTTTTTTAATTCTTCCACGAATTTGTCTGGGTTCGTTTCTTGCTAGGTTGCCGGCGAAAAAATGAGCGATAAGGAAAACCTAAAACGTCGAAATCTGTATATGAATTTTTCTATTGTTAGAATTTTCAAGCTTCCATAACACTGGTTTGTGTTTGTCAAATATCTCTCCATCTTTTTCTCTCTTTCTTTAATTATAATTTCATCTTTTTCTTGATTTTTATATTTCTTTTATGTGTTCTGATCATACTTTCAAGAGGAGAAGTGGAAGTCGCAACAAACACGGACGTCGTCTTGTCAATTTCATTTGCTACTCCAATTGCAGAAAATGTTGCCCTAAGGTATTTTGAAAATTTAACCTTCTCTCAAATTTGCTAAATTTTGATGTTTATATCATTTTAATGTTTTTTTTATATTTGATTATCAATTTGGTTAATTGTTTGTGAATTATCACTCAACTTTCATGTGATTGTTAATGATTCTTTTAAAAATGCAATGGTTTAGAGAAATATTTAGATCATCAACATGAATTTTGGAGTCTAATTTGGTTTTTTTGATTGAAAAATGTAAATTTTTTGGTGGAAATTATAGTTTTGAGAAACCTAGATGAATGAAAAAAAAAATTATTCCTTGAACTGTTGAACATAACGAAAATATTTTCATGAGCAAGGATTTTATTTCTATATAAATGTTGGTTGACCTGATGAACATTTTGTCCTTGTGTGATTGGGGAATCCGATGAATGGGGAGCTATGACTCTTTTTCTTTATTCCAGCGTAGATTTTGCATCTATTTGACTTCAAGAGAGTCAAATATAGCTAACTAATAGTAGTACATTATATCTTTAAATGCCTCAGTGCCAAGAAAAGCATGCTTGCTGAGTTGCTGGCACTTAACTGTTTACCATCATTATATTGTGTTGGTTTAGTTGATACTATATCAAAATTGTGGTACCCTTGAAAAACATGCTTTCTTGGCACCTAATTGTTTAATAATCATATTGTGCTGGTTTAGCTGATACTATTTCTCTATTGCAGTACCCTTTTTCCTATGAATGTCATGTTCTTTTGGTGTCAATCACATAGTAGGGTACTTTGTTATTGTAACCGAGTAGCCATTGTTGGGTTGAGACAATGGTTGTTCTACAATAAAGGCTTATATTCTTAGTTATTAGTTGATATGGATGCCAATATTACTATCTTTCCACTAATATATATTTGAAATGCACGGATTCAGTATGAAGATCTAGGGCAGCTGTGTAGACATCCAAGAGCAAATGTTGTAGTTCTCTCTGAGATGGATGCTTCGAGAAGGGAGGCCAACGTAAGTTCTATTCTTATTTGTTCCAACTTGGCAACTAAGAATTCTTTTCTAACTTATCTTCATGGCACTACACTCAGTTGAGAGGGTTTGAGTTCGTGAAAGCTGTTACCTTGGTACCTGAACCATTTACTGTGGAAAATGGCCGTCTCACTCCAATATTTAAGGTAGTCCTCTTCCTCCTCCTATGTGTTTGCTGCAGTACAAATAGGAATTTACATTTTTCCTGTCTACGAACTTTGAGGATTTTTTTTTTCATTTTTGCCTTTTTAGCTCTTCTCATATGGTGATAATGAGTTGATTTCATCTTGACCTTGGCGAGCTCCAAAACATAAGGCTCGGTTCAAAAGTCAAATTAAGTAATCTGAACTTTAGTTACAAAGTCACAATGTTTCCATTCTAAACCTTTTGCTAAAATTAGATTTCATCACAATTAGGTTGGACTCCTCATAACCATTCGTCACAATCTAGCCTAGAGAGAGCAAACCAAGTAGGTTGGACTCCTCATAACCAGGCTAGAAAAAACAAGCTATACACTTCTATTTTTTACAGTTTCCAATCAAGCACTATGTGTACCGCTAAAGTTGTATATAGTTCAATTTTCATGTCTAGATAGATTCACACACTTTTCTTTTATAAGACATAACCCTATTTTTTTTCTTTATATGTCCAATTTCCAGATCTAGTTAATTCGCATTTCAGATGTTTAGAATACATGGAGAGATAGAGCTCATTCTTTTTTTGAACTTTTCTGAAGCTGTATGTGTAACACCCAGATAATTCTCTCTTTTTTCAGAAATACCTTTTCAATATAAAACTTAGAGAATTACCCAAGTATTATCGCCCGTGTGATAACGTATCGGCTTATTCAGAATTTTGCAGCGGAAAACAACTAACTAAACTTTATACTTTATTATCATAAATAAATAAATAACTAAGTACTTCAAAAACAATTACTCTATAAATGTCTACTCAAACAAACTTATTAAAATATGTTCCTACTAATGCGGAAACATGATAAATTAAATTACACAAGCTCTCCATTCCCTGATTCCCAATGATGCTACATCTGCGAACCTATAAATGTCAATGCTCTAGAGAATCTGCTCACCAAAATTGGGTCATCACAGGATCAATAAGGCAAAGCCATGATCAACACATACAAACAAAGCACGTAATCAGCAAAGCTGAGTACTACATAATAATACATAAACTTTCCTAACATGATACTAAATAAATAACATGCAGGGATAAATAATAATATAATCATATAACATTCTGCAGACATCTTTTAACTGAACTAACTCCAAACACCTTTTTATTACTCAAATGGAATAGTTATTGGACCTGAGTTGTCTTATCTACTAAAGCCTTCATTACGAAGACGAAATACGGGAGCTACCACGTATTCCAGAAATGACCTGTGATATCGAGGAACCTTTGCTAACTGAAAAAGGGATGGTGATCAATCCATCTCCTGTAAAAAGCCATGGCTCGCTCACCATGTACCCCAACTCCTAATGTCCCACTCTAGACGTGCACCAGTCTAAAGTCTATAACCATCCATGTTTCACTTTACGTTCTTTACAAATTATTACTTGTTATGACACACACACAAGCAACACAGAAACAACAATTCAACATTCACAACTGAACTTCTTTTATCTTAGGATTTAATAAGTGGTCACAACTTACAACCCAAGACTTACTTTCTTTTAATCTTAACTTTCTCATTTGTTGAACCTAGCCAACAATCAAACTTACCTTTAAAAGGCATACTTATCAACTTACCAAATAAGGCCCACAGTCCTCATAAAGTAGTGAAAATAATACTTGTAAGGGAACACATGAATAATCATGAATCAATCTTAATAACATATTAATTCCCCCATGTGAATTAATAATTAAAGTTCCCATCCACATGCTTGCATCAATCAATCCATACAAACATGACAATTCTTTACTCATAGTAAATCTAGTAATTAACATGCTTGCTCACAGGCATAAAACATGTAGAAATCAATCATACTAAAAATCATATATGAACTTATAAAGTTCCTATTCATGATACTACAACTTTTTCCTCCTTAAATCATGATACTAATCATATAATCACACAAGTATGTACGTACCTTGTGTAAACTAGTCGGCAGGCCACTTTTAGCCCTTTAAAAGTCTCCTACAGAATACTCTCCGCCTATAAATCAAATATAACTAAAATCAATACTCTTAAATAAAAAGACAGCAACTTTAAAATATTTAAATTCCCTTTAAACATTTTTAAAAGTTGATTTTACTATGAAAACTTCAATTACTTTTAATTCCTAGCATAGTACTACCATACTAGTAATTAAAATCCTTAAAACTCCGTAAATAAAATACTTTCTGAAATTCCAGTAACTTACAAAACCATAAAACCCTCTTTAAACATATGCAAACATGTTTAAATTCATAATCTAATCCAATCTCATAGTATACAGCATGCTACTATGGTTTTCTAATAATTAACACCCTAAAAATCCATGCTTTAATAATTAAAACTTCAATCTAACAATAATAAATAAATCTGAATTTTTATTCTTATAATATATAATATACATAAATCATGATTAATCATTAAAACAGTAAATTAAAGTTATTAATCATGATTAGTACTAAAATAAAGCATACAATATAGTCTTTAATGGAAACTTGAGGAAGAAGAAAAGAATTAAACCAACACAAGAGAAAAGTGGAATGATGCGCCGGCCAAGGAAGAGCAGCGGCGGTGCACTGGTGTTCGACGGTGGTGGTGACGTTTCTTAGCGAAGAAGAAATCGTTACTTGAAGAAGAAGAAAGAAAACTTGAGAGGAAAATTGAAATTTACGTGGAAGAGGAAGAGAGAGAAGAGTGCCGTGAGTTTTGAGAGAGGAGAGAGAAAAATAATCTTTATGTGGGGTAAAATAATTGGGTGTAAGGTATTTATAAGTAGGGTTTTCTTTTGGGCTTAGGAAAAGGAGATTGAGTTTGAATAGAATTTGATGACAACTAGGATTGATAATTTAGAACTCCTAGCATCAATATAACTCCTTTTTCCTAATCTACTTAGAATTTGGGTTCCTCAAGTCCACTTAGACTTCTTTTCCAAATCAAATTCGTATTTCAAACCTTTTTCAAAGCATGCCTAATTAAAATATTTTCAACTTCCATAAATCCTTAAAATAATTTCATTTGACTTTTAAAATAGTTAACCTTCTTTAAATAATAAAATCATTTCAACTAAAATATAAATATATGAATGATAAAATATATTTATAAAATCCTTTAAAATTATGGGGGATTACAATCTACCCCCCTTAAAAGAAGTTTCGTCCCGAAACTTGACACGAAAACTCATATATTTTTCAAAACTTGAACTCTTCTTTTCAAAAGTTTACAAAGAATTGTGCAACTTGTGCACACTTTTGCTAACTTAAAACACTTGTGTTACTTATGAACACGCTTTCTTATGCGGAGAATCTACTTCTTTAGCACTAACATGTGCAAATTGCCCAACATAGGCGTACATATGCATAAAAATCTCATAAAAATAAACAAAAAGCGCGAAATTTATCGCATTCTATCCCCCTTAAAGAAAACGAGTTACGCCCTCGTAACTCACCTCAAGGAACAAGTCTGGATACTTCTTTTTCATCTCATCTTCGGCTTCCCACGTTGCCTCTTCAGATTCGTGGTTAGACCAAAGTACCTTCACGATGTGGACGTCTTTATTGCGTGTACTACGCACTTTTCTGTCGAGAATATTGACAGGCCTTTCCTCATATGTGAGGCTACTATCGATCTGAATTCGCTCAGGCTCTAGGACATCACGTTCATCAGGGATGTAACGCTTAAGTTGGGAAATATGGAACACATCATGCATCTTTTCAAACTCCATTGGCAAAGCCAATCGGTAGGCTACTTTCCCAATTCGCTCCAGAATCTCATATGGGCCTACATACTTAGCACTTAACTTGCCCTTTTTCCCAAATCTCATGACGCCCTTAGTGGGTGATACTTTCAAGAATACCTTATCACCTATAGCAAACTCATCTTCACGTCGCTTCAAGTCAGCATAATCTTCTGTCTATCTTGCGCAGCTTGAATTCTAGCCTGAATCAGTCTGACATTCTTGACAGTTTCTTCAATAAATTCTGTCCCCAAGACTATATTTTCACTAAAGTCATTCCAATAAATGGGGCTTCTACATTTCCGTCCATAAAAAGGCCTCGAAAGGTGCCATCTTAATGCTCGCATGGTAACTATTGTTATAAGAAAACTCGATCAGGTCTAATTGGTCCTCCCAACTACCTTGAAAATCAATAGCATCAGTCGCAGAGTGAAAGGGTGTACTCATCTTCAATGTTGTCCCAAGGTTTAATTGGACTTTTTTCCAAAATTTCGAAAGAAACCTAGAGTCACGATCAGAAATGATATCCTTTGGAACTCCATGTAGTCTCACCACATGCTTAACATACGTCTTCGCAAGTTGCTTCTTCTTCCATGTCTCTTTGATTGGTATGAACACGGCAGACTTCGTCAGCCGGTCCACAATAACCCAAATAGTATCATTGCCACTCCTTGTTCTAGGCAAAGCAGTTACAAAATCCATCGATATGGAATCCCACTTCCATCCCGGAACCTCTAAGGATTGAACTTTTCCCATGGGTCTTTTATGATCTATCTTCACCTTTTGACAGGTTAGGCACTTAGACACATACTCAGCTACCTCTCTCTTCATGTTTGGCCACCAATAGACACCCTTAAGGTCTTTATATAACTTGTCACCCCCAGAGTACACAGAGTACGGTGTATTATGGCCCTCATCCATAAGACGTCTCTTAAGCTCATCACATTTTTGTGGTACACACCACCTTCATTTAAACCTCAAACTACCATCATCATAGATCTTAAAATCACCTTCTTTTCCCTGGCTCATCTTCTCCTTAATCTTTTCTAGATGCTCATCCCCGACTTGACCTTCTTTGATTTCGTCTAGAATTGACAATCCCAATGACAAAACACTCAACCTTGCCTCGATCTCTCCAAGATTTAGAATTTCTAGGCTAAGCCTTTGCATATCTCGACACAACTCCTCAGGAACTATCAAGGCATTCATGCTATGACTCGACTTTCTACTCAGCGCATCAGCGACTACATTTGCCTTCCCCTCATGGTATTGGATGTCTAAGTCATAGTCCTTTATCAACTCTAGCCATCTCCTCTGCCTCATGTTGAGGTCTTTCTGGGTAAAGATGTACTTCAAGCTCTTATGGTCTGTGAATATCTTACAAGTTACCCCATACAGGTAGTGTCTCCAAATCTTCAAGGCGAACACAACGGCAGCTAACTCTAGATCATGGGTAGGGTAATTAGCCTCATAAGGTTTCAACTGATGCGATGCATACGCAATCACCTTCCCATTCTGTTGCAACACACATCCCAAACCATTCTTCGAAGCATCACTATATACCTCAAATCCCTCATTCCCATCAGGCAGGGTCAAAACAGGTGCAGAGGTTAAACGATCTTTCAAAATCTGAAAGGCTTCTTCACACTTTTCACTCCACTCAAATTTTGACTCCTTTTTCATCAAGTTGGTCATAGGTCTTGCTATTTTTGAGAAATCTTTCACAAATCTCCTATAATAACCAGCTAGACCTAGGAAACTTCTGATATCTGACACGCTCTTTGGAGTTGGCCACTCACTCACAGCTTGAATTTTGGCAGGATCTACTGAGACTCCCTCCTTAGACACATACTGACCCAGAAACGCTACTTTCTCCAAACGGAATTCACACTTAGAGAACTTGGCATACAAATTGGTTTTTCCTCAATGTCTCCAAAATGATCCTCAAGTGCTTATCGTGCTCATCCTCATTTCTCGAATATATCAGTATGTCATCAATGAAAACTACCACAAACTTATCTAGAAACTCATGGAAGATCCTATTCATTACATCCATAAATATAGCAGGAGCATTGGTTAACCCAAACTGCCTAAAAGTTTTGAAAATAACCTAAAGCTCTGATACCACTTTGTAACACCCCGATAATTCTCTCTTTTCAGAATTATCTTTTCAATATAAAACTTAGAGAATTACCCAAGTATTATCGCCCGTTTGATAACGTATCGGCTTATTCAGAATTTTGCAGCGGAAAACAACTAACTAAACTTTATACTTTATTATCATAAATAAATAAATGACTAAGTACTTCAAAAACATTTACTCTATAAATGTCTACTCAAACAAACTTATTAAAATATGTTCCTACTAATGCGGAAACATGATAAACTAAATTACACAAGCTCTCCATTCCCATATTCCCAATGATGCTACATCTGCGAACCTGTAAATGTCAATGCTCTAGAGAATCTGCTCACCAAAATTGGGTCATCACAGGATCAATAAGGCAAAGCCATGATCAACATATACAAACAAAGCACGTAATCAGCAAAGCTGAGTACTACATAATAATACATAAACTTTCCTAACATGATACTAAATAAATAACATGCAGGGATAAATAATAATATAATCATATAACATTCTGCAGACATCTTTTAACTGAACTAACTCCAAACACCTTTTTATTACTCAAATGGAATAGTTATTGGACCTGAGTTGTCTTATCTACTAAAGCCTTCATTACGAAGACGAAATACGGGAGCTACCACGTATTCCAAAAATGACCAGCGATATCGAGGAACCCTGGACTGGTACTATTCTTTAGATTATGTGGATAGAGCTACTTGGGAAAATGCTAGCCAAGCTTTTGTTATTTGGACTCTCGAGCATAAAGAGACTGATGTCAAGAAGTTCAAGCTAGTCACTTTGCGTCAAAGCGCTTTAGAAATCTTCTCGCACTTTTGTTCGAGATGCGCTTACATCCGTGCCCAGCTTCGTATCCCTATTACTGATCGGGAGTTCATGCTTATATTACTGCAAAACCTGAACGATTTCTATTATCGTCACATGGTTACCATCAAGTACACATGCCTCAGCCACATGGAGCAGCATGGCTTTGACATCGATACTCTGAAATTACAAGAAAACGACCACGGGAAAATCTTGAAACTCCTAATACAAATCCAAGGGTATTTGCTAAGATGGATTAACCATGGAGTATGGTGTATGATCGTCTTCGGAGCCAAGGTATAATCCAAGCCCCAACGTATGTGCACTGCTTACCCCTTCCTGGAATAGACATGAGCAAACATTGCACTTATTGTCGCCAATTTGGGCATTACACTGACCGCTGCCATGATCTTTACTACAAAGTTCAAAACCTGATTGATCGAGGTATCATTAGTCCAACCCACAAATAAGTACTCGCGAGGAAGGTGTCGTCACACCCTGAACCGCAATCCCAAGTCGATATTTTTCGTAAACTGGTTAAGCAAGGTTAGATTCATCCACTTCCTCGACGCCTAGAGGCAAGTCCTGTAGGGTCGAATCTCCACAAGTACTGCCATTATCATCAGTTGCATGGACACGGCACAAACCATGTCATGCTCTCAACTATCGCATCAAGTAGATCACCAACATAACTCTTGTTTACCGCAAAGCTACTTAATTGTCTCATGCCTATCAGATGACCGAATGGAAATGATCTTCGGTAAATGTCCTGTAGGGGGTTAGCTCATCAAAAAAAAAAAATTCTTTCAGCTCATTAGTATTAGAGAACTACGTGCAGCTTGAATCCCCATTATCACAAACACTTGCACTGTGAGGTCACTCCACCTATGTAACACCTGGGGTTCGTAGGTAGCTCAATATGAGTGCAGCTGCTTTATTAAATAAAAAACTTTGGTTCCTCCTAAAATAACGAACTACGCTGAGTCTGATTCCCCATAAAATGCACCTGGAGAAATGGGGATATGTAGGCAGCCTTCGGGTTCGACTCAAATGTATAAACCATTGTATTTTAGGCAATGCGATCAGAACTCAAGATGTCAGTCATCATAGGAATAATTTCAGAATGTTTAATTGAGACATCAATGGGGATACATGCCCTAATTTCTATATTTTACGTCTTTGTTCAGTACTAAAGCAGGGAATGGAAGAATGAAAAAAAAACATTTGTTATCAACCCCAATGACAGTAAAATCATTCAAGAGAGTCAAAATATATATAAAAAAAATTGTAAACAGGGACCATTCTAGTCAAAATATTGCAAAATCAATTTAAAAAATTTTCCTTATCCAGTGATGCATTATGCAATATGTAGCTTTCTTCTCTTTTCTTTTAATTCTTTTTCTCTACCTTTAGGTCCAAGAAGAAGAAATTTGTCCCTTCTCTAAGGATGACCAATTACCATCAGAAAACAAAAGCCTCAGCCATATCCACAAATGCAGTTAAAGAGCCTGTAGGATTTGCCATGCAACCTCAGTTCAAAAGACATCAAATCATGATGAAGATGGGTTATACTCAAGTAATCGGATTAGGGCATGATGGTTGGGGAATAAAGCAACCAATTTTCATAGTAGATAAGCAAAATCGACATAGATTAGGATATGATCCGGGCAACACTTCTTACAACATCAAAGAATCTTCTTTTACCCTCAATAGTCAGTTCATCCTATAAGGAGATACTGAGTCGTACTATGAGTTTCTAGAACCTTGGCTTAGTAGGAAAGAACATAAAATTTTACCGGGATTGGAGATATTCTTCAATGAAGCTAGGAATTTGGACTTAATCAAAAGTTGGTTTGTCCAAGAACAAGGAATGAAAAAGGAAAATGATTGGGTGGATAATCTGGAATATGGAGTCCTGAAGAAACTTTTTACTTTTGAGTATTCTGAAGAAGGGGATTTTGACCCAATGTCTTTGATGAAACCTTCTGGCGAAAGCATTGAACATAAGTGGAGTATTGAGTATCAGGCAAAAGACGAGCCAATTGAATTTAAAATGTTTTTAGGAAACCATCGTTCACAACCATCTCATGAATCAATTCTTTCACCCCTTTCAGATGGGTATCATACCGATAGCTCATCTTCCAGCCAATCTACCTTGCATACCCAGTCAGAAGATTCTGATACTCAGGAAATTGAATGTGAACCTTTATCTAAGTACATTTGCATGCAAGATGTCATTTCTAACAGTGAATTTAATAATGACGAATCACTTGATGCAACTGAAACTTATATAAAATCCATGGAAGAGTCCATTGTAATTAATATTGGTACATAAAATGCTGAAAAAGAAGTCAAAATAGGTTCATCCATCTCCCCAACTGAACAGTCTGTATTAATTGCATTATTAAAAGAGTATGTATATGTGTTTGCATGGTCTTATGCTGATATGCCTAGTGTTAATAGAGAAATTGCGGAACATCGTATTCCGTTACATCCTTAAAGTAAGCCTAAGCAACCAAAGCTTCGTCGAATGAAGCTAGAGGTTAGTCTGAAAGTGAATGAAGAAATCTAGAAACAACTTGATGCCACATTCATTCAATCTATAAAGCATCTGAGATGGCTCGCCAATATAGTGGTCGTACCTAAAAAGATGGAAGAGTTAGGGTGTGCATTGATTTTCGTGATTTGAATGCTGCATCACCAAAAGATTATTTTCCTCTACCCCATATCGATGTCCTCGTGGATAGGACGACCGTTCATGCAATGTTTTCTTTTATGGATGGATTTTCAGGGTACAATCAAATACTCATGGCCCAAGAAGACATGACAAAAGCGTCTTTCATCACTCTGTGGGGCACTTTCTGCAACCGAGTTATGCCTTTTGGTCTCAAGAATGCCGGAGCCACATATCAAAGGGCTACAACCACTATTCTTCATGACCTCATCCACGACATTGTGGAGGTTTATGTAAATGACATGATCGTGTGAGGAGCATATTCCTGCACTAAGGTCCTTCTTTGAAAGAATCAGAAAGTACAATTTAAGGCTAAATCCTCAAAAAATGTGTGTTTGGCGTCACTTCGGCGAAATTATTGGGATTCATTATCAGCCAAGATGACATTCAAGTGGACTCGAAAAAGGTAAAAGCTATCCAAGAGCTACCTCCTCTAAAAAACAGAAAAATAAATAAGAGGATTTCTCGGCAGAATTCAATATATCAGCAGGTTCATCTCACAGCTCATTATGAGATGTGAACCTATATTTAAGCTGCTCAGAAAAGGGGCATCCCATGAGTGGAATGGGGAATGTTGAGAAACTTTCGATTCCATGAAAGAGTACCTTTCAAATCCACCTGTTCTAATGCCACCAAGACCAAGGGAACCCCTGATTTTGTACCTCACTATCATAGAAACAGATATGGGAGCTCTCTTAGCCCAATATCAAGAGGGAACAAAGAAGGAAGTTGCCATATACTATCTCAGCAAGAAATTTATGAAGTATGAGACAAGATATACCCCGCTGTAAAAAACATGTATCTCTTTGGTCTATGCCACGAAGAAGTTGAGGCATCACCTTCAAGCTCATACCACCTACCTGATCACGATACTTGATCCGATCAAATATCTGTTAAAAAACTCATTCTTAGTGAAAGATTGGCAAGATGGCATACTATGCTTTCTGAGTTTGATATTCAATGTGTCAGTCAGAAATTTGTTAAAGGAAGAGTCATATCTGAAGCCCTAGCAGAAGGACCGGTGTTAGGAGATGAATATGATGATGCATTCCCTAATGATTACTTTTTATTCATTGACAATCCACAATGGTGCTTGTATTTTGATGGTGCTTCTTATAGGAGAGGTAATGAAGCAGGGGTTTTGTAAGTAGATCCTAAAGGAGTCCATATTCCATCTGTCGTCAAGTTGGATTTCCCAACAACCAATAATACAAGTGAGTATGAAGCTTGTATATATGGAGTAAAAGCCGCTTTGGTAGCAGAGGCAAGATATCTCACTGTATTTGGAGATTCTAATCTCATCACACTACAAAAAAACGCTCGTATAGCGACGGTGTTTTAGAAACGGATTTGTATCCGTTTCTAATTTAGAGACGGAAAATTAATAATCCGTTTCTAAAAAAATATAGGGACGGATTTTAAAATCCGTCTCTAAATTAGAGACGGATTTTAAAATCCGTCCCTAAGTTAGAGACGGATTTTAAAATCCGTCCCTAAGTTAGAGACGGAATTATAAAATCCGTTTCTGGTGTGTTTTACCAATTTTTCCAGACTTTGTCAAAAATTTAGATCTAATTTAGAGACGGATTTTGAAATTCCGTCTCTAAATTAGAGACGGATTTTTGAATTCCGTCTCTAAATTAGAGACGGATTTTTGAATTCCGTCTCTAATTTAGAGACGGAACTTTAAAATTCCGTCTCTAAATTAGAGACGGATTTTCAAATTCCGTCTCTAATTTAGGGACGGATTTACAAAATCCGTCTCTAATTTAGGGACGGATTTTCAAATTCCGTCCCTAATTTAGGGACGGATTTTCAAATTCCGTCCCTAAGTTAGTCAAGTAGATATGTTTTAAAATGCACTTTCAAATCCGTCTCTAAATTAGAGACGAAAATTCAAATTCGTCTCTAAATTAGAGACGGAAATTCAAATCCGTCTCTAAATTAGAGATGGATTTTCATTTCCGTCTCTAAATTAGAGACGGATTTGAAAATCCATCTCTAATTTAGACAAGTAGTTATTTTTTATAATGCACTTTAGAGACGGAAATTCAAATCCGTCTCTAAATTAGAGACGGAAATTCAAATTTGTCTCTAAATTAGAGACGGATTTTTAAGATGTGTTTCTAATATTTCTTTCAATTATTATCAATTCCACACGTAAAAGTAAACAAGTAGTACTTGGTGTAGTTGGTATGAGTTTCTCCTCGTGACTTAGAGGTTACAGGTTCGATTCCTACCAACTGCAGTTCTTGAGAATGGGGATTCCCCTTACCCATTTCCACTGCTTCCAAGAGCCTTGCCTACAATGCCAGACCGGGTTGACCAGAGCGAGGTTCCGAACCGAGTGAGATTGTGAACCGGTAATGGGATCGGGTTGAACCGAACAACTAACAATAGGTGATTTTAAAAAACCATTCCTAAACTTAGAGACGGATTTCAAAAATCCGTCTCTAAAATTAGAGACGGATTTTTGAATTCCGTCTCTAAAGTTAGAGACGGATTTTTGAATTCCGTCTCTAAAGTTAGAGACGGATTTTTGAAATCCGTCTCTAAAATTAGAGACGGATTTTTTAAATCCGTCCCTAAACTTAGAGACGGATTTTGAAATCCGTCCCTAAACTCAGAGACGGATTTTGAAATCCGTCTCTAATTTTTTGCTACGGAATTAGAAACGGATATTATTCCGTCGCTAAATTAGAGACGGATATTTGGGATTCCGTCTCTAAGTTCGTTTAGCGACGAGGACTTTAGTAACGGACATAATCCGTCTCTAAATCCGTCTCTAAGTACATATAGCGACGGATTTTGACGATTTAGAGACGGATTATGTCCGTCGCTATAGAGTGATTTTTTTGTAGTGTCATATCTCATGAAACAATAGGAATTTGGAGAGATAGAGATGAGAGACTTCAGCTCTACATAGAGTACCTTCAAGAGTTGATCCCTTATTTTGATGATATCAGTTTAAAACATCTTCCTCGGGAACAAAATAGTTTCACTGATGCTTTAGCCAATCTCGCTGTTAATTTGACATGGGAAAATGATACAAAAATCCAGTCAGTTTTAATTGAAGAAAGGAAGGGGCCAACAATGACGGTAGCACAAATTGTCTCCACGCTGGCGCAACAAGATGATGATGTGATCTGGTACAAGGATATCATGACTTTTCTGGAAACTATGCAGTATCTAGAGAGAAGTTGTTAGAAGGATCACATAACCATCAGAAGACTATCTGCTAATTTTCTCATATTAAAAGGCAGACTATATCACAAAGGGTTTGATGGTACTCTACAACTCTGCGTGAATGATGGTGAGAAGCAAGCCATCATGGAAGAAGTTCGTAGAGGAGAATGTGGACCCCATATGAATGGAAGAATGGTGGCTCGTAAAATTTTGCGAGCAGGTTTCTATTGGAGTACTCTAGAAGGTGATTGCATCAGCTTTGTCCCTGCTTATAAGCAATGTTAGATATTTGCTAACCTCAATCATATGCCACCTGTGTCACTACATAATATGACCTCTCCTTGGCCATTTTCGAGTTGAGGCATAGATATAATCGGACAAAGTCATCCAAAGGCTTCAAATGGGCATCGGTATATTCTTTTTGCAATTGATTACTTTTCGAAGTGGGTTGAAGCTGCATCTTTTTCAAAGCTAGGGGCAAAGCAAGTATCGAAATTTGTGATCAGCAACAGTATCTGTCGGTACGACATACCTTTTGAAATCATTTCTGCTAATGGATCACAATTTGAGGAACATCTGAAAACAACTCTTGCAAAGTATGCAATCAAGCATCATCAGTCCTCACCTTATCATCCTCAAACTAATGGAGCAGTTGAAGCAGCTAATAAGATATTTAAGAGTATTGTTGCAAAGATGACGGAGAAGACTAGAGAATGACATGACAAACTACCATATTCCCTTTTGGGGATATAGAATATCAATCAGAACTCCAACAGGAACAACCCCGTATTCTTTGGTTTATGGGATGGAGCCAGTCTTATCGGTTGAGGTGGAGATACAATCTCACAGGGTCATAGCATAAAGTGAAATCTCAGAAGACCAATGGTACAAAACTCGTTATGATAAGCTTGCATTCGCGGATCAGCACCGACTACAAGCTTTGCATAACATTCAACTCTATCAGCGGAGAATTGCCCGTGCATTTAACAAAAAGGTTTGAGATAGAGACATTCAAGAAGGCGATTTGGTTTTAAAGGAGAATAGAGCTCCGTTGCATGATCCTCGGGGAAAATTCAAGCTTAACTGGTCTGGCCATTCCTAGTCAAGCATGTCACCACTGCTGGAGTAGTAAAGCTAATGGATTTTGATGGGAATGAATTCACCCATTTCACTAATCTTGATCAGTTAAAGAAATATTACGCTTAAGCATCAAAATAGTTGTAATTGTCATGGTCAAATAACCAAGCAGTTTATAGAATTTGTACCCCATCTGGTTATTCTTAATAAATATGTCATGTGTTCTTAGATATTTATAGAATGTATGCAAAAAAACGAAAAAAAAACAAAAAAACACAAAAAAAAAACAAAAAAAAGAAGAAAAAATGAGAAAAGGAAAAATAATGAAGCATGCAAAGATGTTTTCTTTTTTTGTTGTTTGTTAAGGTTTTATATATTATACTTTCATGTGTCATATGATTGATTAATTATAATTTGCATGTCATATTTAATATTAAACTATGCACGTGTTTAGAATTGTGTTCACATTAAATTTCTCATCAGTAGATGATTCTCACAAACAGATATTATTTATTCATCCCGACTGGGGTACTTCATTTCATATATAAAGAGACAGAAACCCTCTATTTCCTACCAAACTTTTAAAAAATCATGAAAAAAAAACAGCACAAAAAATAAACATGATATTTCTCTCAAACTCTCTTCCTCTTCATGGTAGGTCCGTCTGAACCATTGTCTTGACCAATATCTGCCAAAAGCCATTGAAGGTAATCTGCATCAATAGCCGAAAAGGGAGGTTCAGGTAGCGCTGATATAGTTCTAGCTCCCTGCCATATAGTAGGCATTCTTTGAATACCACTCATAGCAGCCTCATAAGTAGTACATGTTGGAAGAGTTTGGAGAGCAGGAATGTGATGTTGCCTCCAACCAATTTGCCTTAGACACCTCCATGGAAGGTAGAAAGTGACTTGGCAAAGCCCTGGTAATTTTACACCTGTACGACTAGAATTGCAATATACAATTGCAGTGATGCCAAGATGGCTTGTAACCCACTTTATGTCTTGCTGCAGGAAATACTCCTCCCACCCACCATTTTTAATAAGTTGATAGAAGAAAGGATGAAAACCTCTTTCTCGGATATGATTAGTTATGTAAGCAAGACTCCCATGAGGTTTCATAAGAGAAATTTTTTCCAATAACCATAAGTGAAGGGCTAATGGATATCCCTTCATAAAGTTTTGAGGGTTTCGTTTTGAGTTCGTTTAGGCCAAGAAACATTTCTCCTAAAATAAGTGATCTAAGACGACCCCACTGATAATTTTAGGAATAAGTGAAATACACCTAACATGGCATATGTTAAAAGACCATTTAGTGAGGGTACTTCCCAAAAGCATAAGAATGCAAGCATTTTCTCTAGCAATTCTATAGCTCGCATTGTTAGAGAATTGCCAAGTACCAAATTGAAAGGTTAATAATAAATTGAGAAGAAGTACCTCACCATACTGTAAGTAATTGTCATGAAGGTTTTCAGGAAGGTACAAAATTGTTGATAAATCTCCCGAGATTATTGTAGGAGACCTAGGTGTAATAATTGGACTATTGGAGGGTAAGCCTAATAGTTCTTTGACCTCGAGGCACAATCTCTTGGTCTCCAAAACGAAAGACATGACGAGTTTCATCCCAAAATTGGGAAGCAGCATGAATCATTTCATAGCAAATAGAAAGAGAAAGCAAAGGCAGAACAACCTTAGTAAAACGAGAAGAAGAAGAAGACTGCCTTGGTTGCTCCAAATTATTTGTGATATCCAAGAGTTGTTTTTTATTACCACTCCCCATTTCATTAGTATCTTTTTAAGTAGAAGTCATTTTTTTTTGTGAAAGAACAAAAGCTAGAGAGAATGTTGTAGTTGTGAAGATGGTGCATTTGGAAATGAAGAACCATGCCCTTTTATAGATGAAAGAAGAATGATCATCCATGATTCATGTCATGGATGATAGGATTGAGTATTGTCCATAGAAATATAAGGAGCATTCCTATCAATGGTTAATGACCATGCATTTGTTGTATGGCAATTTTGCCGAACATCGATAAACAGTGTCAATGATGAATCAAGAACATTGATACAATCCATTTTCCTAATCATCCAAAATAATGACCTTGATCGATCTGTTTTATATAGTGATCATCATTTTCCGATAAAGTAAATAAGCATTATGCAGGAAAAATTCCTAAAAGATTTTTGAAAAATAGATCAAAATTTTGCCATATGATGGGTGGTCTGCCACTAGTCTGGAGGGTAATAACCCTTGGTCAACCCTTTAAGGTGACATGACCTGATAATGCATCACTTTAAGGTGACATGACCTGACAGTGCATCACTTTAAGGTGACATGCCCTAACAATGTATAACTTTGAGGTGACATGACCTGACAATGTCCTAATTTAAGGTGACATGAAAACACATGGAGTCATAAAAAGTGAGTGATGGTGATTTGACAACTTGTTTGTCATTAAGACAATAAAAATCTGCGATAAAAACTAGAGTCAACCTGTTAATTATCGGAGTCTCTCACGTTAACAAAAGACTAATTCATAAGACAAAAATATCTAAGACGACAATAAAGTCGAATTTCGAATTTTAAAAAATTAATTACGATTTTCTATCTAAGACGACGATAAAGTAGCATTTTGAATTTTAGAAAATTAATTGGGATTTTCTATCTAGGACGACGATAAAGTCGCTTTTTCAATTATAGATAATTAAATGGGATTTCTACTTAAGGCGTCATCAGAAGTCGCAAATCATGATTTAAAAAGAACATCAATGATAATTATTTTCTATGAAGAATATGCTATCTCAAAAAAGTTTTCTGTCAAAATTTTGTGTCTATTCAAACGTTGGTCATCTTTTCATCCAAAGTTCGACCAATGTGAGGCATTTTGTAGACACCAAATTTTGAACCCCTGTTATGCATAAGATTTTAAAATAAGGATTTTTGAAACGAAATTAAAATAACAAGAATCGTCATGCATCGTGGAGAGCGTGCCCCGCTAAAGGCATGTTTCATCTCGGAGCGCGAGTTTCATTCCGTCATATGGTTTTTCGTTTTAGTCATACAATTTGAGTTTAAAAATACAATTTTCTGTAAGTCGTAGTCAATAACTACCAATTTTAATAAAATGATTTGTTGTAGAATCATGCTCGTCTTTACTAATTTGACGAGTTTTCGTGAATTATTTTAAGTTAAAATTTTGAAAAACAGAAAAACGAGTCGCGATTAGGCGCCAGAATTTTAGTTTTCTTGATCATCAAGTCATTGTTCATTGGATAAAGAATTCTATGGTTGAAGATCAATTCTAAACTGCAAAATCATGGATGATCATTCTTCCTCCATCTATAAAAGAGCATGGTTCTTCATTTCCACATACTTCAGCGCTACCTGGATTTCCCTTTTCGACAATAGATGATGATTACCTTCAATGGCTCTTGGTTGATATTGGTCAAGACAATGGTTTAGACGGGCCTACCATGAAGAGGAAGAGAGTTTGAGAGGAATATCATGTTTATTTCCTATGTTATTGTTGTTTTTTTTTGTTTTTTAAAGTTTGTAGGAAATAGGGGTTTTATGGGTTTTTATGTATAAAATGGAGTACCCCAGTTCAGATGAATAAAAAATCTGCTTGTGAGAATTATCTGTTTATGAGAAATTCAATGTGAATACAATTCTAAACACATGCATGCTTTAACATTAAATATGACATGTAAATTACATAATTAGTCAATCATATGAAATCATAAGATATAAAACCTTAGCAAACTAAAACATTCTTGCATGCTTCATCATTTTTCTTTTACTAGTTTTTTCTTTTCTTTTTTTCGTTCCGTTTTTTCTATGAATATCTCAGAACACATGGCATATTTATCTAATTGGCCGGGTTAAGAATCTCCCTTTATCATAACCAGATAGGATACAAAATTCATAAACTGCTTGGTTACTTAACTATGATGATTACAATTACTTTGATGCCTAAGCGTAATATTTCTTCAACTGATCAAGATTAGTGAAATTGGTGAATTCATTCCCATCACAATCCATTAGCTTTACTGCTCCAGCCCTAGTGACGTCCTTGACTAGGAATGGTCCAGACCAGTTAGGCTTGAATTTTCCCCGAGGATCATGCAAGGGAACTCTATTTTCTTTTAGGACCAAATTGCCTTCTTGAATGTCTCTATCTCGAACCTTTTTGTTAAATCCATGAGCAATTCTCCGCAGATAAAGTTGGATGTTATGTAACGCTTGTAATCGATGCTCATCCCCGAATGCAAGTTCATCGTAACGAGTTTTGCACCACTAGTCTTCTGAAATGTAACTTTCTGCTATGGACCTGAGAGATTGTATCCCCACCTCAACTAGTAGGATAGGCTCTATCCCGTAAACCAAAGAATACGGGGTTGTTCCAGTTGGAGTTTTGATTGATATTCTATATCCCCAAGGGCATATGTTAGTTTGTCACGCCATTCTCCGGTTTTCTCTATCATCTTTGCAATAATAGTCTTGATTGTCTTATTGGCTGCTTCCACTGATCCATTGGTTTAAGGACGATAAGGTGAGAATTGATGATGCTTGATTACATATTGTGCGAGAGTTGTCTTAAGATGACCCTCACATAGTGATCCATTATTAGAGATGATTTCAAAAGGTATGCCATACCGACAGATAATGTTGCTTATCACAAATTTTGAGACTTGCTTTGCCCCTAGCATTGAAAACGATGCAGCTTCAACCCACTTTGAAAAGTAATCAATTGCTACAAGAATATATTGATGGCCATTTGAAGCCTTTGGATGAATTTGTCCGATTATGTTTATGCCCCAACTTGAAAATAGCCAAGGAGAGGTCATATTATGTAGTGACACAAGGGGCATATAATTGAGGTTAGCAAATATCTGACATTGCTTGCAAGCACGGACAAAGCTGACACAATCACCTTCTAGGTACTCCAACAGAAACTTGCTCGTAAAAATTTACGAGCCATCATTCTTCCATTCATATGGGGTCTACATTCTCCTCCATGAACTTCTTCCATGATGGCTTTCTCATTATCATTCACGCAGAGTTGTAGAGTACCATAAAACCTTTTATGATATACTCAGCCTTTTAATTTGAGAAAATGAGGAACAAGACTTCTGATGGCTATACAATCCTTCTTGCCACATCCCTCTGGATACTGCATATAGTTTCCAGAAAAGTCTTGATATCCTTGTACCAGACATCATCATCATCTTGTTGAGCCAACGTGGAAACAATTTGTGTTACCGTCGGGCCCTTCCTTTCTTCAAAAAAATCTGATTGGATCTTTGTACCATTCTCCCATATCAAATTAACAGCGATATTGGCTAAAGCATCAATGAAGCTATTTTGTTCCCGATGAAGATGTTTGAAACTGATGTCATCGAGATAAGGGATCAACTCTTGAAGGTACTCTGTGTACAGCTGAAGTCTCTCGTCTCTAACTCTCCAAATCCCTATTGTTTGAGATATGATGAGAATAGAATCTCCATATACAGTGAGATGTCTTTCCCTTGCTACCAAAGTGGCTTTTACTCCATATATGTAGGCTTCATACTCAGCTGTATTGTTTGTTGTTGGGAAATCCAGCTTGACAGTAAATGGAATATGGACTCCTTCAAGATCTACTAATAAGACCCTGCTCCATTACTTCTCCTATTAGAAGCTCCATCAAAACACATGCACCATTGTGGAATGTCAATTAATAATAAGTACTCATCAGGGAATGCATCATCATATTCGTCTCCTGACACTTGTCTTTTTGCTAGGGCTTCGGTTTAAGTTCTTTCTTTAATAGATTTCTGACTGACACAATGAATATCAAACTCATAAAGCATAGCATGCCATCTTGCAAATCTTTCACTAAGAATGGGTTTCTTGAACAAATACTTGATTGGATTAAGCCTCAAGATCAGGTAAGTGGTATGAGCTTGAAGGTGATGCCTCAACTTCTTTGTGCCATAGACCAAAGAGACACATTCTTTTTTTTAATGGGGTATATCTTGTCTCATACTCCAAGAATTTCTTGCTGAGATAGTATATAGCACCTTCCTTATTTGTTCCCTCTTGATATTGGGCTAACAAAGCTCCCACAGCAGTTTCTGTGATAGTGAGGTACAAAATCAAGGGTTCTCCTGGCCTAGGTCGCATTAGAACATGAATCTGAAAGGTACTCTTTCATGGAATCAAAAGCTTCCCGACTTTCCTAATTCCACTAATGGTTCTGAGCAGCTTAAAAATAGGTTCACATCTCATAGTGAGTTGTGAGATGAACCTGCTGATATATTGAATTTTACCGAGGAATCCTCTTATTTCTTTTCCTGTTTTTGGAGGAGGTAGCTCTTGAATGGTTTTTATTTTTTCAAAGTCCACTTTAATGTCGTCCTTACTAACAATGAATTCCAACAATTTTCCTGAAGTGACACCAAACACACACTTTTGAGGATTTAGCCTAAGATTGTATTTCCTGATTCTTTCAAAGAATGACCTTAGTGCAGGTATATGCCCTTCACGATCTTCACTTTTCACGATCATGTCATCTACATAAACTTCCACAATGTCGTGGATGAGATCATGAAGAATAGTGGTTGCAACCCTTTGATATGTGGCTCCGGCATTCTTGAGACCAAAATGCATAACTTTGTAGCAGAATGTGACCTACAGAGTGATGAAAAACGTTTTTGTCATGTCTTCTTGGGCCATGAGTATTTGATTATACCCTGAAAATCCATCCATGAAGGAAAACATTGCATGACAAGTCGTACTATCAATGAGGACATCGATATGGGTAGAGGAAAGCAATCTTTTGGTGATGCAACATTCAAATTACGAAAATCAATGCACACCCGAACTCTTCCATCCTTTTTAGGTACAACCACTATATTGGTGAGCCAGCTCGGATGCTTTACCGCTTGGATGAATTTGGCATCAAGATGTTTCTGGATTTCTTCTTTCACTTTCAGACTAATCTCTGGCTTCATTCAGCAGAGCTTTTGCAGCTTAGGCTTGCTTTCAGGATGTAACGGAATACGATGTTCCGTAATTTCTCTATTAACGCTAGGCATATCAGCATAAGACCATGCAAACACATCTACATACTCTTTTAATAATGCAATAAACATAGACTGTTCAGTTGGGGAGAGGGATGAACCTATTTTGACTTCTTTTACAGCATTTTCTTTACAAATATTAATTATAATGGATTCTTCCATGGGTTTTATATATGTTTCAGTTGAATCAAGTGATTCATCATTATTAAATTCACTGTCATAAATAATATCTTGCATGCAAATGTACTTAGATAAAGGTTCACATTTAATTTCCTCAGTATTAGAAATTTCTGACTGCGTATGCAAGGTAGATTGGCTAGAAAATGAGTTGTCAGTATGATGACCATCTGAAAGGGGTGAAAAAGTAGTTTCATGAGATGGTTGTGGAGGATGGTTTCCTAAAAACATTATAAACTCTATAGGCCCGTCTTTTCCCTGACACTCAATGCTCCACTTATGTTCAATATTTTCGCCAGAAGGTATCATCAAAGTTATCGGATCAAAATCCCCTTCTTCAGAAGACTCAAAAGTGAAAATTTTTCTTAAGGACTCCAAGTTCTAGATTATCCATCCAGTCATTTTCCTTTTTCATTCCTTGTTTTTGAATAAGCCAACTCTTGATTAAGTCCAAATTCCTAGCTTCATTGAAGAATATCTCCAATCCTGGTAAAATCTTATTTTCCTTCCTACTAAGCCAAGGTTCTGGAAAGTCATAGTACAGCTCAGTATCTCCTTGCAGGATGAACTGACCGTTGAGGGTAAAAAGAGTCTTTTTGATATCGTAAGAAGTGTTACCCGGATCATATCGTAATCCATATCGATTTTGCTTGTCCACTATGGAATTTGGTTGCTTGATCCCCCTACCTCATGCCCTAATTTGGTTCCTTGAGTATAACCCATTTTCATCATGATTTGAAGACCATTGGACAGAGGTTGCATGGCAAATCGATGTGGATTATCGTAAAAAGAGTCTTTTTGATATCGTGAGAAGTGTTACCCGGACCATATCCTCATCCATATCGATTTTGCTTGTCTACTATGGGGATTGGTTACTTGATCCCCTTACCGTCATGCCCTAATCCGGTTCCTTGAGTATAACCCATTTTCATCATGATTTGAAGACCATTAGATAGAGGTTGCATGGCAAATTAATCCTACAAGCTCTTTCGCTGCATTTGTGGATATGGCTGATTTTTTTGTTTTCTGATGGTAATTGGTCATCCTTAGATAAGGGAAAAATTTCGTCTTCTTGGACCTAAAGGTAGAGAAAAAAATTAAAAGAAAAGAGAAGAAAGCTACATATTGCATAATGCATCGCTGAATAAGGAAAATTTTCTAAAATGATTTTGCAATAGTTCGATTGTAATGGTCCACCTTTACAACTTTGTTGTTTTTTTCTTTTTTTTTTTTATATTTTGACTCTCTTGAATGATTTTACTGTCATCGGGATTGATAACAAATGTTTTTTATCATTCTTCCATTCCCTGCTTTAGTATTGAACAAAGATGGAAGATTTAGAAATTAGGGCATGTATTCCCATTGATGTCTCAATTCAGCGTTCCAAAATTATTCATATGGTAACTGACATCTTGAGTTGTGAACACATTGCTTGAAATACAATGGTTGGTATATTTGAGTCGAACCCGAAGGCTGTCTATATATTCCCATTGCTCCATGTGCATTTTATGGGGAGTCAGACTCACCGTAGTTCGTCATATTAAAAGGAACTGAGTTTTTTATTTTAGAAAGCAGCTGCACTCATATTGAGTTATCTGCGTACCCCAGGTGTTACATAGGTGGAGTGATCTCACAATGCAAGTGTACGTGGTAATGAAGATTCAAACTGTATGTAGTTCTCTGATACTAATGAAGTGAAAGAATTTTCTTTTTTTTTTTTTTTTTTTTCTTTTTTATTATGATGGGCTAGCTCGCTACAGGATGTTTACTGAAGATTCTCCCCTTCTGGCATCAGATAGATATGAGACAATTAAACAGCTTTGCGGTAGACGAGAGATATGTTGGTGATCTGCTTGATGCGATAGCTGAGAGCACGACATTGGTTTGTGTCGTGACCATGCAATTGATGATAATGACAGTACTTGTGGAGATACAGTCCTACACGACTTGCTACTGGGCGTCGAGGTAGTGGGTGAATCTAACCTTATTCAACCAGTTTGCGGAAAATATCAACTTGGAATTGCTGTTGAGGGTGTGACGACACTTTCCTCGCGTGTACTTCTTTGTGGGATGGACTATTGATACCTCGATCAATTTGGTTTTGAACTTTATAGTAAAGATCATGGCATCGGTCAGTGTCATGCCCAAATTGGCGACAATAAGTGCAGTGTTTGCTCATGTCTGTTCCGGGAAGAGGTAAGCAGTTCACATATGTTGGGCTTGGATTATACCTTGGCTCTGAAGACGATTATACACCACACTCAATGGTTCATTCATTTTAGCAAAGACCTTTCCATTTGCATTGGGAATTTCAGGATTTTCCCAGGGTCGCTTTTCTTGTAATTTTAGAGCATCGATGTAGAAGCCATGTTGCTCCATGTCACTGAGGCAGGTGTACTTGATGGCAACCATGTGACGATAATATAAATCGTTCATGTTCCGCAGTTTTATAAGGATGAACTCCCGATCAATAATAGGGATACGAAGTTGTGCGCAGATATAAGTGTATCTTGAACAAAAGTGCGAGAAGGTTTCTAAGTGATGAGTTTAAAAATGATTACTGCAAGTGCATGGTGTTTGTTTTTAGGTGAGACTTAGCAAATACGGAACGATCCCACAGGGAGAGGATTTCTATCGATTTTTGCTTAATTATATTAAACTATCATAGGAAAACGAAAGTTTGATTTGATTAATAACTAAACTAGAAACAAGTAATAACAAGATTATAGTTTAATCAATAAATTAAGAGTCTAGGACATACGTTCCGTCCACCATGTTTGTACCACCCAAAGAATACAAATCAATTCAATAACAAATAAATTAGAGGGTGAGTAATTAAAGAAATGGTTAATCCTTCGGTCGGCTATTAACACTTTCAATTCAACCTATGCAGTACAGTCGCTAACATATTCATAATTGCCAATTGTAATGAAGCCTCTAAGAATATGATATTTCTATTCTAATTCCTATTAGTAATTTAATTAACTCTTTATATTGGCCAATTACAAGAATCAAACTATTTAAACTTATCAATTGGAATTACTCAAAACCCTAATTTAAAAATCAACCAATTTCAAAGTATAAAAATCATGGTATAAACATGGCTTCCCTCACATCACCCTAAAAAACAGACTACCCACTCATAATTGAAATAATTAAAGCAAAATCAATATATAACCTAGAATTCATAATTGAGAAATAATGAAAACAATAGTAATAATCAACAATAATAGAGAGGAAGACAATAGCAGATATTCATAATGGATGCGTAGGCAACCTCTTTTGAGGCCCGACCATTTTAATTCAAAAGAAACATATTTTTTAAGGCTCGCCTAGGCCCATGAGAAAAACGCGATCTCCCCAAATCATGAAACTCATCCTTACTAATACAGGAGTAATTGATGCAAATCTACTAGCTCTTGTACATAAGAATGTTAGTTTGGATCTTGGCTCAATTGACTTACATGGAGGACTCTTCATGGGGCTGACTACCAAGGTGGTAGCATGTTTGCTAACCAACTTAGGTGGCGTGTGAGTAGGCGTGTGCATAGTATGCTTATTGGAGTAGTAGTTCTATTAGGACTCAAACTATCTTTATTGCTTTATAGTTCTAATTCTATTAGGAGTCATGGTTTTGCCTACGTTCTTAAAACGATGGATTTTACATGATTCAAAGTTGTTAGAAGTTTAGGACTTTGGGACTTGTCCTAAGCCTATTTTACATGATTCAAAGTTGTTAGAAGTTTAGCACCAGATAGCTCGATTTATATCTGGTCTAGATAAGAAGATTGCCAAGAAAGTGGATCTCCAACCCTATTGAGGAGTTTTGAGGAGGTTGTCTAAGTTGCTATGAGGGCTGAAAAGTATGCAAAAGCCAAGAAAAATTTGAACTTTAAGCCTTTTGTGAAGAACTTTGATAAAACAATAGGAGGTAAGAAGGAGGAGGCTAGTGGTTCGACATTTAGACCTAAATTTGATAAATTTAAAGGTGACAAAGGGAAGGCTTCCACGCCTTTGGCTAATGAGGAGAGATGTATTTGCTTTAAATGCAAGGGTTATGGCCACATCTTAAAGGATTGCCCCAACAATAGGGTCATGACTTTGAGAGACATACAAGAGATTGAAGAAGACTATGCTAAGGGAAGCTTCGAAGAAGAGGAGTTTGATGGTGATCAAACTAAGGAGAATGAAGTTGAGGATGATTATGTGGCTGATTCGAAAGAAGAACCAGTCAATGAAGGCAAGCAATTAATTGTGAGACGCACGTTGCATACACAACCAGCACCATTGGAGGACACTCAAAGAGACAAAATCTTTTTCACTCGTTGCCTAGTGAAACAAAGGGTATGTGACTTAATCATTGATAATGGTAGTTGTGTTAATGTAATGTCTACAACCCTCATTGATAAATTGAAGTGGCCTACATCTAATCATCCACGCCCCTATAAACTGAATTGGCTTAGTGATGACAATGGTATAAAAGTAACAAAACAAGCCTTAATAACGTTTGAAATTGGCAAGTTTAAGGATGATGTTTTATGTGATGTTTGCAACATGAATGCTTGTCATATATTATTAGGGAGACCATGGCAATATGACCATTTTGTGAAGTATGATGGACGTTCTAATGTGTGTATTGCCACGGTGGGAGGAAAAAGAATCACCTTGAAACCTTTTACATCCTCTCCTACACCTAAGGGGTCATTGTTGGTGAGTGCTAAGGAGATTGAGAGGGAGTTAGAAGGGGAAAGTGAGGTTTATGTTTTGATTGCAAAAGAAGTTGAAGGGGAGCAACAAGGGTATAAGATCCCTAAACACTTAGAGAGAGTACTTGATGAGTACAATGATGTGTTTCCTCAAGACCTACCTCCAGGATTACCACCAATCCGGGGAATAGAGCACCAAATTGACCTAGTTCCGGGGGACATCCCTTCCTAACAAAGCTGCTTATAGATGTAATCCTCAAGAGACACAAGAGTTGCAAAGGCAAATTGAAGAATTGATGTCTAGGTGTTATGTTAGAGAGAGTATGAGCCCATGTGTCGTTCCTGCTTTGTTGGTGCCTAAGAAAGATGGTACTTGGTGCATGTGCATTGATAGTAGGGATGTTAACAACATCATTGTGAAGTATCTATTTCCCATTCCTAGATTGGATGACTTACTTGATGAGTTACATGGTTCTACTATTTTCTCTAAAATAGATTTGAGGAGTGGCTACCATCAAATCAGAATGAGAGAGGGGGATGAGTGAAAAACCGCCTTTAAAACTAAGATGGGGTTATATGAGTGGCTTGTCATGCCATTTGGACTTACTAATGCACCCAACACTTTTATGAGATTGATGAATGAGGTGTTGAAACCATTCTTAGGCAGGTGTGTGGTGGTTTACCTTGATGACATCCTTATATATAGCCGGAGTGTTGTGGAGCATCTAACCCACCTTAGGGAGGTTTTTGAGGTGTTGCGCAAACAGAAGCTATATGGGAAGCTAGAAAAGTGCTACTTTCTAGTTCCTAGTGTTACATTCTTGGGCTACATTGTTTCTAAAGAGGGGGTTTCAATTGATCCTTCGAAAGTTGAGGCAATCAAAAGTTGGCCTATTCCTACTATAATTTCGAAGGTACGTTCTTTTCATGGTTTGGCTTCTTTTTATAGAAGATTTGTGCCCAACTTTAGTAGTGTAGTAGCTCCTATGACTGAATGTATCAAGCAAGGCAAATGTACTAAGACTAAGGCAACCCAACATGCGTTTGATAGCATCAAAGAATTATTGTGTAATACGCCCATTCTCGCACTTTCGGATTTTTCACAACCTTTTGAAGTTGAGTGTCATGCTAGTGGGGTTGGTATTGGGGCTGTTTTAATTCAAAAGAAACGTCCAATTGCATACTTTAGTGAGAAGTTGGGTGGTGCTAAGCTCAATTACTCTACATTATGATAAAGAATTCTATGCAATAGTTCGTGCACTTGATCATTGGAGTCATTACCTTCGTCCAAGTCACTTTGTGCTTCATTCTGATCACGAGGCATTAAAGTATATCCATGGGCAGCAAAAGCTAAATCCTAGGCATGCCAAATGGGTTGAGTTTTTGCAATCTTTTAATTTCTCATCTAAGTACAAGGAGGGTAAGGCAAATGTGATGGCAGATGCTTTGTCTAGGAGGCATTCCTTGCTTGGAGTGTTGAGTTCGAGGCTCCTTGGGTTCGAATTGGTGAAAGCATACTACCAGGAGGATGAGAAGTTTAAGGAGATATTGAGGGAGGGCTCCAAGGGATCATATGGTTCTTATGTGGTTCATGATGGTTTTCTTTTCAAAGGGGATCGTTTATGCACATGTTATATTAGAGAGTTGTTAGTGAGGGAAGCTCATGGTGGAGGGCTTGCTGGTCACTTTGGTATGAACAAGACTTTGGCTATTCTTCAAGAACATTTCTATTGGCCAAATATGCAAGGGGATGTTCAAGGTGTTATCTCACGTTGTGCTACATGTCAAAAATCCAAGAGTTCTTTTCACCAAGGTATGTACACTCCTTTACCTGTTCCGGATTGTCCTTGGGATGATGTTGCTATGAATTTTATTGTTGCAATGATTCTATAATGGTTGTCATTGATAGATTTTCTAAAATGGCACATTTTATTGCTTGTCATAAAACGGATGATGCTTCTAAAGTTGCTGATTTATATTTTTAGGAGATAATTCGTCTCCATGGTATTCCTAAAACTATTGTAAGTGATAGGGATACTAAATTCATGAGCTACTTTTGGAAGACATTGTGGAAGCTACTTGGTACTAAGCTATGCTTTAGCACATCACATCACATCACCCTCAAACTAATGGGCAAACCAAAGTTACAAATCGAACTTTGGGCGCTTTGCTTAGAGGACTAGTTAGCAAGAGTACCAAGGATTGGGATGTGAAGCTTGCCTATGCTGAATTTGCTTACAATAGGTCACCTACATATGCCACGAGGTGTTCCCCATACGAGGTTGTGTATGGCGCCAATCCAAGGGAGCCTATTGATCTTATTCCTTTCCCTAGTGATGAAGTTTATCATGTTGATGCTAAGGAAAGGGCGCAAGCAATGCTCAAGCTTCATACACAAGTGAAAGCTAGGATTGAGAAGGTGAACACAAGGTACCAACAAATGGCTAACAAGCATAGAACGCAGCATGCTTTCAAGGTTGGTGATTTGGTTTGGTTGCATTTAAGGAAGGAGAGATTTCCTGACCTTCGCAAGAATAAGCTCATGCCACGCTCAAATGGTCCCTTTAAAATTGTTGAGAAGGTTAATGATAATGCCTTCAAGCTTGACTTGCCAGGGGCTATAGCGTGATTTCCACTGTTAATGTCGGCGATTTGACTCCTTAGATCCATGATGATGATATGGCTCAATTGAGGATAATAGCTTTCGAAGAAGAGGAGGATGATACAGGAGTAATTGATGCAAATCTACTAGCTCTTGTACATAAGAATGTTAGTTTGGATCTTGGCTCAATTGACTTACATGGAGGACTCTTCATGGGGCTGACTACCAAGGTGGCGTGTGAGTAGGCGTGTGCATAGCATGCTTATTGGAGTTGTAGTTCTGTTAGGACTCAAACTATCTTTATTGCTTTATAGTTCTAATTCTATTAGGAGTCATGGTTTTGCTTACGTTCTTAAAACGATGGATTTTACATGATTCAAAGTTGTTAGAAGTCTAGGACTTAGGGACTTGTCCTAAGCCTATTAGGGTTTGCGTTTTATTTCATATAAATAGCATAGGGTGTACGTTTTATTCATTAGAGTGAATTAATTAAAGTTTTGTGAGTTTTGTTAAAACTTAAGTGTGCGAACACAAACAACCCTTGATTGCTGGTGGCTTAGCCTTTAAGCATCAAAAACCTTAGTTTGTTCCTTGTGGTGGCGTTGCCTTTATCATTGAGCATCTAAGATCCTATCTTGGTTCTTTAGTTTTGTTCGAACACCATTACAAGTTTCACGTTTTCCGCAAATCTGTTTAATCTCCATAGATTAAATATATCACTTACCCTTAGAACTAGGCTGGAATTTGAACCTGCATCATTAACCTACCTCATTGCGTGAGTCAAGTCATTATGACTCCGCATTTTTCTTATTCTTATCCCTTCCGTTTTCTCAACTACATTATCGCTTCTAAGCCAACCTTATCATAACCTTTCAACACTCAGCGTTATGACCGTGCTTCACCTTTGAGTGTTCATTTCTTTGGCCTTTCTTGTCTTCTCACCTTAGGAACCCTATATGGAATCTTTGGTCGAAACTTCCACTAAGTGTGACGAGATATCTTCTAAACTCAAGCAATCAAGCTTAATACTTCATCAACTCCATCTTGCTGAGGGCTTCATCGCAGATCCACACAGATAATCATAGGCTCCAAGTCCAGGCCTATTGTGATAAGGACTTCATTACGAGTCCATACATGACATCTGGGGTTTTAAAACCCACACTGGTACAAGATCGAACCTACTTTATAGGCTCACTTAGGCCCTTGGCATACAAAAATCGAATCATATACAACTCAAGCATTACGAAGACTCGTTCTACAATGAATTTCAAATCCAATAGATCATCCTTGGGGGCTTCCCATTTCTCCTCTTTCACAGGCTCCATGTGTACCTTGATAAGGACTTCATTACGAGTCGATACAAAATATTGTGGGCTCCAGACCCATACGAGATTCTAGCTATTTTATAGGCTCACTTAGGCCCGTAAAAACTACAACACGTTTTAAATACAATATAACTTACGTGGATCATCCCTGGGGGATTCCCAAGTTCTTCTCTTTCGAACACAATTTTTTAAACGAAAATTTGAGCTTCTAAAAAACGATAAAAGCATCATATCTCTGCATTTGTATCATATCATATCATCTACATTAGTATCATATCTCTGCATTTGCATTACATATCCATATCAAACATTGTGTCAAGGATTGCATCCTTCGTCCTCAGCCATAGGATTCTAACGTAAGTCATGGAGTCGTACACACACGCGCGCACACATGTATGCACACGATAACACCTTTAAGTCAAGACAAGTCAAGTCAAGTCATGTCATGTCTTATCCATACACTAGCACCCACATCACGGGACACATGCATGTCCCCTAATTGTTTTGTCTGTATATCTGTGTATTCTTTGTATTTACAGGTATCCAACATTGAACAACTCTATACGAGTTATATACCGTCAAGTCTACGGACCCCCATTAATCAAACGGCGACAAACAGACCGTCGGGTCTGCGGACCACCATCAATCAAACGGCGACAAACAGACCGTCGGGTCTGCGGACCACCATCAATCAAACGGCGACAAAGCAGACCGCCGGGTTTGCGGACCATCATCAATCAAACGGCGACAAATAGACTGCTAGGTCTGCGGACCACCATCAATCAAGAGGCGACAAACAGACCGCCAGGTATGCGGACCACCATCAATCAAGAGGCGACATACCACCGCCAGGTCTGCGGGCCATCATCAATCATAGAGGCGATATACCATCGCCAGGTCTGCGGACCACCATCAATCAAGAGGCGACATACCACCGCCAGGTCTGCGGACCATCATCAATCAAAGAGGCGGCATACCACCGCCAGGTCTGCGGACCATCATCAATCAAAGAGGCGATATACCACCGTCAGGTCTGCGGACCATCATCAATAAAAAAGGCGACAGACAACCGTTAGGTCTACGGACCATTACCCATCGAGATAGCATAACTACGACATGAGCCGGGCCGGAAATAACTCATGACACCTTCTTTCACACCATCTCATTTTACATATTTACAAATATGTTCCACACATGTCTATTCCTGAAGCTTTTGCTTATTTTGCAGGTACCGACGCAAAAGAGTGATTTTGGATTGCAGAGCATCTAAATTCATTCTCCGTCCCGACACGTATACTTTGACTTTCGGTTTTACAAACCTCAGTCAAAGTGGGGGCTTCTGTAGACACATAACCATGTCTCCCCATTTAGTACCCTATGATGACTAATACCCCGCTCTAATTGGTCCGGATTGAGGAGAGAATAAAGAACGAGTCTAAAAATAAAATATTTTAAGCCCAATCTTTTATCATACTTAGCATTGCCAAGTCTATTTTATCATTTAATAAACCATAATTAGTCATTCACTTACAACAGAAATATAAACTCAAATAGATTCCTCAAAACAAAAATATCTAATGCTCTTGACTCAATTTATCTTATACTGGATCCCCGGAGTACACGAAAAGAAAACATAAGAATCATCCTTCATTAACAATCACATTCTTCGGGACATTTCACTTTCAACTTTACCCCTTTTATGCTTCTGGTCCTTGAATTACTCTTGTCAAATCCTTAAACCTGCAAAAACACTTAATCATGAACTCTGCCCCCACCAGGACTGGTTCCAAGAACAAAATCAGCGAAACTGAGTACACACTGTCCAACCATAAAATCTTTTTGGTGGCTTAAAACGTATTTACCAATATAAGTTTATCTTGCAAGACATTTGAAATCAAGATACAGAAAAGTCATAATGAATGAATTATATGACAATAATTGAACATAATTTATCATTCCACATGTTTAAAATAATAACATGAATATCTCATAAAACAAGTATATATATATATATTTTTCCAATTAGAGGAATCTAAAGATTTCCAAAGAATCTCATATCATCTCCCATAATCAACTCTAATTCTGACATACTCTAAGATATAGTAATATCTCCTCCTTCTAAGCTTTATTTATAATAATCCTTTGATCCAAATATATGTAACATAGCTAACTCCTTTGAAATATTCCTAATGAGTTTCTTAGTCAATCATTCCCATATTTAGCACATGATCTCCATAGATTTGGGAGAGTAAAACATTACTCCGGGAATATAGTTTGAAATAACTTTCCACGAAACTATTTACATATTCCAATACATATTCTATTTTCTTTCAGAAATCATATTATATATACTGGGGAAGAGAACACGAATAGAGTTGCCATTCTGGCGAATTCTCTAGACTTTTGCAAGGGACGTCTCCCTCTTCCGTTATGTACTGCTTGCAAGACTTTTCAAGACACGTCCCCAGAATACAGATTATATAGAATACAGAATGTTGTTCATCACTGCTCTAGCAGCTTCTTCCCCTCACAGAAACAGAATCAAAATACATAATTCTCAATTTAATATTTTTCCAAAACTCAAATTCATAAGTCTCGAGTCACATATATTAAAATCTCTTAACATAATCGCTTCTTCCTCTTTACGAAACGGAATCAGAATATATCATTCAAACAGAATACATATTTCACAATTCAATATTATCTGAAGCTCTTATCCAAAGTTCTCAAATCAAATATATCAAATTTTCATAATATAATCGCATTTGGGTAATTCATATACAAACTCAAATCGTTTGATAAACGCAGTATACACGAGTTTCCAATAACTTAGTATAATTCAATCTTTTATAGAATTCATTTGGTAAAAATAACTCAAATATAACTTTAAATAAATTATGGTCCAGTTCTATATGCTGACAAAAAGATCAAAACAGAATTTAAATCTTATATAAACTTTGTATAGTCCAAATGTGATAATACAAATAAATTGTTCATCGCTCATAATCATAATAGATTTCAAAGTTCGTATCACATATACTTACACTTTATGATACACACATCTCATAACCTAATTTTGTAATTTAAATATATGGAAACTTATGACTTCTAGAATTCGAATTTATATTATAATTATAGGTGCTTCCTCCAAAAGACTTGATGGTTAATCCCACATCTTAATTATTCAACACTTTATAATTAAACTCGCGATCTTCTAGCAAGTTAGCTATATTATGATATCAGGACACAACTTTATTATCAATTCATATCACTTATTTTTCGATACTCCAACACAAAAGATTCACATTACCCTAACTTCCCTTTTCTTGATCTTACTCCTTTAGTTTAGAAAGTGAAACATCTTATCTCTATTATATATCCTAGTTCAACGCTCGTATTATAAAATTCCTATTTTAAATTATATCACATCCTCAAATAGGGAATTTATAATTCCCATGACTTCGGCAATACAATATCATATTACTATTAGATACTCCTTTAACACTCAAATATTGAACTCTTATATTATTATTATGATGTTCTCATCCTTGACCTTACTTAACTTGATGTCAGTCATTCACGACATACCTTTAGTAGTTATCTCATCTTTTAGACTCATAAGTTTTTCAGACAATTGTATTAACCCATTCTTAGATATTTAAATATGAAGCTTGTTCTCGGATTACAACTTTAGTCGTCAACTCAACTATCTCACACAACAATTTATATTCCTTAGTTGAACTCCTCAACAACCAATTCACTCCTCAATTACTTGACATATACAAAGCCAAACTTCCCCAAAGTTCCTTGAAGATATCTCCAATTGATTTAATTTAACTTTTAATCTGGATCCCTTCCCCTCACAAAACCAAAATTGCAATACTTAGTTCATTGTTTCTCAAACTCGTATCTTCCAAAAGCCAGGTCCATATATCTCAAAGTTGATAACAATTACATCTTAAATATTATTCCATAATGAGATCCTCCAAATAGATACACGAAGTTCAACTTTTAAACCTCTTGTCAATCACAATCTACTCGAATTCCCAATAACTTAGAGTTGTAACCTCTATGCGATTAAAATACAAATCTTAGAGGATATATAGACATATCCGATACACTTCCAATTATTCTGAAGTAGAGCTCACCAATTATATCAAACTCATTGAATTACTCCTTTAAGTTTATCATAATTATCATAATAATACCACACACACACTGAGAAATTCTAAGTAGCATAATTAACCCTCTAATAATACACAATTAAGATATGACGTATTGTATAATACTAATTCTAATAATCTTCTTCCATAAGTTCATAATTGCATTTCCAAAATCTCTATCAACTCTTTAGTTCAGAGATCGCTTATCAAAATAGTAATCTTGAAATCTAATTAACTGAAAGTAAACTATAACATAAGAACTCCATAAACTTTAAACCATATTCAATCGTCTCTCATTGGAGACTTAATCTGATTCTTCGAAATTCAGCTGATCATATGTCGCATAGTTATACGAGGTTGGAGTCGCCAAATTGTAGGCGTGGATTTTTAATTCCTTTAATGCCTACACGCGGTGTGAGTGCGTTTATTTGACTACCCCATTGTTAAGGTTTTATTAAAAAGTATGTTTTTGAAGTCGCCAACAATTCTTTAAAGGAAGAATCATAAACCTAATTGGATATTGAAACGGAAGGGACATCTTAGGGACTTATCCAATGTAGATTTCCCCATCATGACTCCATAGATGGTCAGGAACCAAAAAGTGAGTTCGGAGGTGAGGGTACAATATAGTCAGGAACCGTATTGCCCATTGCTGGCCTCTATTAAATAACGATTCACAACAGATTTTATGCAATAGAATAATCAAACAACATTTTAAAGCACCCTAAAAATAATTAATCTAGATGGGTTCAGGAAACACACAAAAAGACTAATTATTTAGTGATCAGTTATTAGGCAATCATTTTACAAGGTTCCAAACAGGTTGTCCAAATTATCTGAATTAATGAGAACAATTCGTTAGGTCTTATTTAACATAATAAATGAGGGTGATAAACAGGCATGCAGGACAATCATAATATCAAGAATATTATATATAGAAAATATAAGAAAAGAGGTTAGAATATTATATATTAGGAATCTACATCATGACAAGAAAATGTTAGTAACTTCGATAAAATAAACATAATTATTCAAGGGCCCTCAGGATTATACCTATGCGGTTTAGATCGAACAGCGTAATGACCTTCAGGCGAAGCAATCTTGAAACCAGGAATATAATAAGATAAGGAACAATAATTGACTTGGAAGATTAAAAGTGTTTGAGTGTTTTTGTATTCGAAGTGTATCTCGGAGTTTTTTGAGAGTATTTGTGTGCGTAAAAATAATAATTCGAAACTGTCTCTGATTCGGGAAATCAGCCCGTATTTATAGGCAAAACAAAGCGTGTGCTCCACGCAAGACCTGCGCCAGGCGCAGTCCTACGTGGCAGGCGCGAAGACACGCGTCTGGCGCTGGTTGGCCTGCCTGACGTGGTCCGTCCAATTAAAACATTGCACATAGAAACGCGTTTTCAAAAAGATAAAACTTTAAGTTGCGTCTCACACAAGACTTGCGCCAGGCGCATGACTCTGTGTGAGTCACAAGTCCACGTGTCAGGCGCTCATTGGCGTGCCTGACGCGATCTGGCCAATGTGCTGGACGAACGTGGCGCGCTGAGCGCAGCTGCCGCGTCCGGCGCATATTCCAGAATATTCCTTTTTTTTATGCTACGCGTGCTTTTAAGATGCCATTTTTATCCCAAAAAATACGGAGATAGAATTTTCCGGATTAAAAATCTGATTTATGGGTAAAAGATGATAATAAAAGCTTTTAAGAATATATTTATTAAAACAATAAATATCAAGAAGATATTTATTAAAACAATAAATGTTAAGAAAATATTTATTAAAACAATAAATATTAAGTTGGGCTTTTAAAATGGACTTAAAAAACAATTCACGGGTTGAACTTACAATTAATCATCATGAATGATTAATTGGGCTTTTAATATTATTTTAAAACACATATTGCCTGGTTATTCGGAGTACTCCTCCATTGGGCCATGCCAACTAAGACCGCGGTATATTTCATCATTGAACCCTTAAATGGGGAGACACGATTATGTGTCTACAAAGACCAACAACAATTCTAAAAACATTGAGATATATATAGATATATATATATACGAATAATAGTAAAACATAATGGAGTTCCATAAGCTTGTCAACCTCCTCGAATCAAAGTCAATTACTTCTTGTAAAGCATACGAGATTGCGCATAATATTTTACTAATGGATACATTCAAAAATATATCGACAACTCTTACTTAAGTACTTATAATCCAACATCCGTATCTTCCATATCATATCTTAGAAAGTGGGTCACTAAACCACTTATACTATCAAGATTCATAAACCAAAATACACTTTAGTCTGAAACGTGATTGGCTTAGTATAACATGAGCTAACGTTGTTGGACAACTTTTACGTACTTCAAAATATTCGAATGAAACTGTACTTAATAGCAAAATCTTGTAAGCATATCTCAATCCATAAATGGGGAAATTAAAGTTAATCTTTATATAAGCAAAACACTTGGAGTCAAAGCACATATTTATGAAATCGAACAAGCTTATAACTCGGAAATCATTCCTTCCAAACCAAAGTTGAACTTAAAATCATAAAGCCATAACAAGTCCAAGCCAAAATCTGAGTTTCTTATTGGCAAATCCTAAAACTTTATTCAACATACAATTTTGCAAACGTAATTCAGTTCATAAGGTGGAGGGACAATGTGTACCTTTTTCCATTAATACTGACATTTCACCATAACCTTGCTCGACCTATGATAAAGCTTGCATTCCATAGACTAATCCTTGAGATTCATCTCACAACAATAATAACAAGGAATTAACACCCATTTCCACAAACATTCAAATGATGACCTTACATTGATAGGACTTTGTTTACATAAATTCTTCCATTAGTCCAATTCAACTTTTTAAATCAAACTAAACCTTTGCATAGTTGACTTCTTTTCTACTCGTTACTTGCATCAAACCTAACAGATGATTATTATAACCCACTAACAATATTAATAGATCATAATATACCTCAACTTAAGCCCATCAAAGGATCATTCCAACCAAATTTCTTTTGAATCAGACCATTCATTACAAGAGTTCAGATTTCCAACAATCTGACATAATAATACATTCTCAATTCCAAGTTTAATTCCTTACAAAAAGTTTAGTTTAACCGAAGGAAAATACATAGTATGGTCAAGCTCATAAACTACTCAATTTCTTAAAATAAGGTTCAAAAATTAATTTTGTACTTATGCCAAGATCAAAATTCAATTTGAGTAAATTCTCATAAACTCAAGCAAATTTAACAATATTAAGCTAAGTTTACATGAATCTTATTTGAATTGGTAATTTCAGAGAAAGAGCATAAAAATTCCAAAGTTCATACCTTGATAGAAATTAGATGAAACTGATTTTGGGTTTCTTTTAAACACAATACAAGTAGGAGAAGACATGCAACAACACCGGTCAACCCACACCGAGCCACCGAGCATGGCGGTGCAACCGTGCAAGGAGTATAGAGAAGAGAGAAATGGAGGCAGCAACACACAAAAGATGGCAGCAGCACCGTAGAAATAGAGGAAAGAGAAAGAACGCACCACCACAACGGCGCCGGAAGAGGAGATGCGACAGGAAACAACAGCAACACCGTCGGTTCACGGAGGCAGCCGTACACCGGGCACCGCGGCAAACCCAATAAAGATGGCCGAGAATTTCAAGTGTTTTGTGAGAGGAAAGTGAGTAGAGAGAGTGAAGAGAAGAAATACGAGTGAGTTGGAATTTTGGTTCCAAAAAGATGGTTTATGTAGAAATGGTTCATAGGGTTTTAAGAAGATCTAGATGGTTCTTCAAACTCCTTTCTTTTTCTCTCTTTTAAACATTTAAATAAGATGATAAAAATCAAAATACACCACAAGTCAAACAAACTAAGACTTAATTAAGCTAATGAAATTTGTTAGCCTTATATTAAAGCTGCTTAGAATTTGGGCTATTACATACTACCACCCTTAAAACAAGTTTCGTCCTCGAAACTTAAAAGCATAAAACTTTTGAACATCTTAAAACAAATAAGTTCACAGAAAAAAAAATTAACGAAAAGTCAAATCAAATTAAACTCTTAACTTAATTTCGATACCTCAAAAGGTCAGTTACTTCCCAAACAAATAATTACTAATCTCGAATTCAAATTCTTCTATGATTCCGATTCAATAAAACTCAATATTCTTTAAATCATAACTTCAAATACGAATTCTCCATAATCTCAATAAACATAATTCGATCTTTCTCTAATAGCCACTCAAAGCTAAACCACATCAGAACATTTCACCTTTTCAAAAATCTTAATATATATTCCTCAATTTTTAACCAACTAATAACCCAAATACATTTCAGACTATCCCAAGAATCTTTTACCCCCGCTATGTGGCTAACTCGACATACGGTCGCAGGGTTGCTCTGATACCACCTGTAACAGCCCGCACTTCCGAGCTGCTAGCTAAACATACTTCGCATTGACAAGTCTCTATTATCATTTAATAAACCATAATTAGTCATTCACTTACAACAGAAATATAAACTTAAATACAATCCTCAAAACAGAAATATCTAATGCTCTTGACTCAATTTATCTTATACTGGATCCCCGGAGTACACGATAAGGAAACATAAGAATCATCCTTCATTAACTATCACATTCTCCGGGACATTACACTTTCAACTTTACCCCTTTTATGCTTCTGGTCCTTGAATTACTCTTGTCAAATCCATAAACCTGCAAAAACACTTAATCATGAACTCTGCCCCCACCAGGACAGGTTCCAAGAATAAAATTAGCAAAACTGAGTACACACTGTCCAACCATATAATCTTTTTGGTGGCTTAAAACGATTTTACCAATTTAAGTTTATCTTGCAAGACATTTAATTTGAAATCAAGATACAGAAAAGTCATAATGAATGAATTATATGGCAATACTTGAACACAATTTATCATTCCACATGTTTAAAATAATAACATGAATATCTCATAAAACAAGTATATATATATATATATATATATTTCCAATTGGAGGAATCTTAAGATTTCCAAAGAATCTCATACCATCTCCCATATTCAACACTAACTCTGACATACTCTAAGATATAGTAATATCTCCTCCTTCTGAGCTTTATTTATAATAATCCTTTGATCCAAATATATGTAACATAGCTAACTCCTTTGAAATATTCCTAATGAGTTTCTTAGTCAATCATTCCCATACTTAGCACATGATCTCTATAGATTTGGGAGGGTAAAATATTACTCCGGGAATAGAGTTTGAAATATCTTTCCACGAAAGTATTTACATATTAAAATGCATATTCTATTTTCTTTCAAAAATCATATTATATATACAGGGGAAGAGAACACGAATAGAGTTGCCATTCTGACGAATTCTCTAGACTTTTACAAGGGACGTCTCCCTCTTCCGTTATGTACTGCTTGCAAGACTTTTCAGGACATGTCCCCCGAATACAGATTATACAGAATAGAGAAAGTTGTTCATCACTGCTCTAGCAGCTTCTTCCCCTCACAGAAACAGAATCAAAATACATAATTCTCAATTTAATATTTTTCCAAAACTCAAATTCATAAGTCTCGAGTCACATATATCAAAATCTCTTAACATAATCGCTTCTTCCCTTTACGAAACGGAATCAGAATATATCATTCAAACAGAATACATATTTCACAATTCAATATTATCTGAAGCTCTTATCCATAGTTCTCAAATCAAATATATCAAATTTTCATAATATAATCGCATTTGGGTAATTCATATACAAACTCAAATCGTTTGATAAACGCAGTATACACGAGTTTCCAATAACTTAGTATAATTCAATCTTTTACAAAATTCATTTGCTAAAAATAACTCAAATATAACTTTAAATAAATTATGGTCCAGTTCTATATGCTGACAAAAAGATCAAAACAGAATTTAAATCTTATATAAACTTTGTATAGTCCAAATGTGATAATACAAATAAATTGTTCATCGCTCATAATCATAATAGATTTCAAAGTTCGTATCACATATACTTACACTTTATGATGCACACATCTCATAACCTAATTTTGTAATTTAAATATATGGAAACTTATGACTTCTAGAATTTGGATTTATATTATAATTATAGGTGCTTCCTCCAAAAGACTTGATGGTTAATCCCACATCTTAATTATTCAACACTTTATACTTAAACTCGCGATCTTCTACCAAGTTAGCTAAATTATGATATCAGGACACAACTTTATTATCAATTCATATCACTTATTTTACGATACTCCAACACAAAAGATTCACATTACCCTAACTTCCCTTTTCTTGATCTTACTCCTTTAGTTTAGAAAGTGAAACATCTTATCTCTATTATATATCCTAGTTCGACGCTCGTATTATAAAATTCCTATTTTAAATTATATCACATCCTCAAATAGGGAATTTACAATTCCCATGACTTCGGTAATACAATATCATATTACTATTAGATACTCCTTTAACACTCAAATATTGAACTCTTATATTATTATTATGATGTTCTCATCCTTGACCTTACTTAACTTGATGTTAGTCATTCACGACATACCTTTAGTAGTTATCTCATCTTTTAGACTCATAAGTTTTCCAGACAATTGTATTAACCCATTCTTAGATATTTAAATATGAAGCTTGTTCTCGGATTACAACTTTAGTCGTCAACTCAACTATCTCACACAATAATTTATATTCCTTAGTTGAACTCCTCAACAACCAATTCACTCCTCAATTACTTGACATATATAAAGCCAATCTTCCCCAAAGTTCCTTGAAGATATCTCCAATTGATTTAATTTAACTTTTAATCTGGATCCCTTCTCCTCACAAAACCAAAATTGCAATACTTAGTTCGTTGTTTCTCAAACTCGTATCTTCCAAAAGCCAGGTCCATATATCTCAAAGTTGATAACAATTACATCTTAAATATTATTCCATAATGAGATCCTCCAAATAGATACACGAAGCTCAAATTTTAAACCTCTTGTCAATCACAATCTACTCGAATTCCCAATAACTTAGAGTTGTAACCTCTATGCGATTAAAATACAAATCTTAGAGGATATATAGACATATCCGATACACTTCCAATTATTCTGAAGTAGAGCTCACCAATTATATCAAACTCATTGAATTACTCCTTTAAGTTTATCATAATTATCATAATAATACCACACACACACTGAGAAATTCTAAGTAGCATAATTAACCCTCTAATAATACACAATTAAGATATGACGTATTGTATAATACTAATTCTAATAATCTTCTTCCATAAGTTCATAATTGCATTTCCAAAATCTCTATCAACTCTTTAGTTCAGAGATCGCTTATCAAAATAGTAATCTTGAAATCTAATTAACTGAAAGTAAACTATAACATCAGAACTCCATAAACTTTAAACCATATTCAATCGTCTCTCATTGGAGACATAATCTGATTCTTCGAAATTCAGCTGATCATATGTCGCATAGTTATACGAGGTTGGAGTCGCCAAATTGTAGGCGTGGATTTTTAATTCCTTTAATGCTTACACGCGGTGTGAGTGCGTTTATTTGACTACCCCATTGTTAAGGTTTTATTAAAAAGTATGTTTTTGAAGTCCCCAACAATTCTTTAAAGGAAGAATCATAAACCTAATTGGATATTGAAACGGAAGGGACATCTTAGGGACTTATCCAATGTAGATTTCCCCATCATGACTCCATAGATGGTCAGGAACCAAAAAGTGAGTTCGGGGGTGAGGGTACAATATAGTCAGGAACCGTATTGCCCATTGCTGGCCTCTATTTAATAACGATTCACAACAGATTTTATGCAATAGAATAATCAAACAACATTTTAAAGCACCCTAAAAATAATTAATCTAGATGGGTTCAGGAAACACACAAAAAGACTAATTATTTAGTGATCAGTTATTAGGCAATCATTTTACAAGGTTCCAAATAGGTTGTCCAAATTATCTGAATTAATGAGAACAATTCTTTAGGTCTTATTTAGCATAATTAATGAGGGTGATAAACAGGCATGCGGGACAATCATAATATCAAGAATATTATATATAGAAAATATAAGAAAAGAGGTTAGAATTTACAAAGGACGCGATTATTAATTAGGAATCTACATCATGACAAGAAAATGTTAGTAACTTCGATAAAATAAATATAATTATTCAAGGGCCCTCAGGATTATACCTATGCGGTTTAGATCGAACAGCGTAATGACCTTCAGGCGAAGCAATCTTGAAACCAGGAATATAATAAGATAAGGAACAATAATTGACTTGGAAGATTAAAAGTGTTTGAGTATTTTTGTATTCGAAGTGTATCTCGGAGTTTTTTGAGAGCATTTGTGTGCGTAAAAATAATAATTCGAAACTGTCTCTGATTCGGGAAAGCAGCCCGTATTTATAGGCAAAACAAAGCGTGCGCTCCACGCAAGACCTGCGCCAGGCGCAGTCCTACGTGGCAGGCGTGAAGACACGCGTCAGGCGCAGGTTGGCCTGCCTGACGTGGTCCGTCCAATTAAAACATTGCACATGGAAATGCGTTTTCAAAAAGATAAAACTTTAAGTTGCGTCTCACACAAGACTTGCGCCAAGCGCAGGACTTTATGTGAGTCACAAGTCCACGTGTCAGGCGCTCATTGGCGTGCCTGACGCGATCTGGCCAATGTGCTGGACGAACGTGGCGCGCTGAGCGCAGCTGCCGCGTCCGGCGCATATTCCAGAATATTCCTTTTTTTTATGCTACGCATGCTTTTAATTTTCCGGATTAAAAATCTGATTTATGGGTAAAAGATGATAATAAAAGCTTTTAAGAATATATTTATTAAAACAATAAATATTAAGAAGATATTTATTAAAACAATAAATGTTAAGAAAATATTTATTAAAACAATAAATATTAAGTTGGGCTTTTAAAATGGACTTAAAAAACAATTCACGGGTTGAACTTACAATTAATCATCATGAATGATTAATTGGGCTTTTAATATTATTTTAAAACACATATTGCCTGGTTATTCGGAGTACTCCTCCATTGGGCCATGCCAGCTAAGACCGCGGTATATTTCATCATTGAACCCTTAAATGGGGAGACACGATTATGTGTCTACAAAGACCAACAACAATTCTAAAAACATTGAGATATATATATATATATATATATATATATATATATATATATATACGAATAATAGTAAAACATAGTGGAGTTCCATAAGCTTGTCAACCTCCTCGAATCAAAGTCAATTACTTCTTGTAAAGCATACGAGATTGCGCATAATATTTTACTAATGGATACATTCACAAATATATCGACAACTCTTACTTAAGTACTTATAATCCAATATCCGTATCTTCCATATCATATCTTAGAAAGTGGGTCACTAAACCACTTATACTATCAAGATTCATAAACCAAAATACACTTTAGTCTGAAACGTGATTGGCTTAGTATAACATTAGCTAATGTTGTTGGACAACTTTTACGTACTTCAAAATATTCGAATGAAACTGTACTTAATAGCAAAAGCTTGTAAGCATATCTCAATCCATAAATGGGGAAATTAAAGTTAATCTTTATAAAAGCAAAACACTTGGAGTCAAAGCACATATTTATGAAATCGAACAAGCTTATAACTCGGAAATCATTCCTTCCAAACCAAAGTTGAACTTAAAATCATAAAGCCATAACAAGTCCAAGCCAAAATCTGAGTTTCTTATTGGCAAATCCTGAAACTTTATTCAACATACAATTTTGTAAACGTAATTCAGTTCATAAGGTGGAGGGACAATGTGTACCTTTTTCCAATAATACTGACATTTCACCATAACCTTGCTCGACCTCTGATAAAGCTTGCATTCCATAGACTAATACTTGAGATTCATCTCACAACAATAATAACAAGGAATTAATACCCATTTCCACAAACATTCAAATGATGACCTTACATTGATAGGACTTTGTTTACATAAATTCTTCCATTAGTCCAATTCAACTTTTTAAATCAAAACTAAACCTTTGCATAGTGGACTTCTTTTCTACTCGTTACTTGCATCAAACCTAACAGATGATTATTATAACCCACTAACAATATTAATAGATCACAATATACCTCAACTTAAGGCCATTAAAGGATCATTCCAACCAAATTTCTTTTAAATCAGACCATTCATTACAAGAATTCAGATTTCCAACAATCTGACATAATAATACATTCTCAATTCCAAGTTTAATTCCTTACAAAAAGTTTAGTTTAACCGAAGGAAAATACATAGTATGGTCAAGCTCATAAACTACTCAATTTCTTAAAACAAGGTTCAAAAATTGATTTTGTACTTATGCCAAGATCAAAATTCAATTTTAGTAAATTCTCATAAACTCAAGCAAATTTAACAATATTAAGCTAAGTTTACATGAATCTTATTTGAATTGGTAATTTCAGAGAAAGAGCATAAAAATTCCAAAGTGCATACCTTGATAGAAATTAGATGAAACTGATTTTGGGTTTCTTTTAAACACAATACAAGTAGGACAAGACATGCAACAACACCGGTCAACCCACACCGAGCCACCGAGCATGGCGGTGCAACCGTGCAAGGAGTATAGAGGAGAGAGAAATGGAGGCAGCAACACACAAAAGATGGCAGCAGCACCGCAGAAACAGAGGAAAGAGAAAGAACGCACCACCACAACGGCGCCGGAAGAGGAGATGCGACAGGAAACAACAGCAACACCGCCGGTTCACGGAGGCAGCTGTACACCGGGCACCGCGGTAAACCCAATAAAGATGGCCAAGAATTTCAAGTGTTTTGTGAGAGGAAAGTGAGTAGAGAGAGTGAAGAGAAGAAATACGAGTGAGTTGGAATTTTGGTTCCAAAAAGACGGTTTATGTAGAAATGGTTCATAGGTTTCTAAGAAGATCTAGATGGTTCTTCAAACTCCTTTCATTTTCTCTCTTTTAAACATTTAAATAAGATGATAAAAGTCAAAATACACCACAAGTCAAACAAACTAAGACTTAATTAAGCTAATGAAATTTGTTAGCCTTATATTAAAGCTGCTTAGAATTTGGGCTATTACATACTACCACCCTTAAAACAAGTTTCGTCCTCGAAACTTGAAAGTATAAAACTTTTGAACATCTTAAAACAAATAAGTTCACAGAAAAAAAAATTAACGAAAAGTCAAATCAAATTCAACTCTTAACTTAATTTCGATACCTCATAAGGTCAGTTACTTCCCAAACAAATAATTACTAATCTCGAATTCAAATTCTTCTATAATTCTGATTCAATAAAACTCAATATCCTTTAAATCATAACTTCAATTACGAATTCTCCATAATCTCAATAAACGTAATTCGATCTTTCTCTAATATCCACTCAAAGCTAAACCACATCAGAACTTTTCACCTTTTCAAAAATCTTAATATATATTCCTCAATTTTTAACCAACTAATAACCCAAATACATTTCAGACTATCCCAAGAATCTTTTACCCCCGCTATGTGGCTAACTCGACATACGGTCGCAGGGTTGCTCTGATACCACCTGTAACAGCCCTCACTTCCGAGCTGCTAGCTGAACATACTTCGCATTGACAAGTCTCTATTATCATTTAATAAACCATAATTAGTCATTCACTTACAACAGAAATATAAACTCAAATACAATCCTCAAAACAGAAATATCTAATGCTCTTGACTCAATTTATCTTATACTGGATCCTCGGAGTACACGATAAGGAAACATAAGAATCATCCTTCATTAACCATCACATTCTCCGGGACATTTCACTTTCAACTTTACCCCTTTTATGCTTCTGGTCCTTGAATTACTCTTGTCAAATCCTTAAACCTGCAAAAATACTTAATCATGAACTCTGCCCCCACCAGGACAGGTTCCAAGAACAAATTCAGCGAAACTGAGTACACACTGTCCAACCATATAATCTTTTTGGTGGCTTAAAACGTATTTACCAATTTAAGTTTATCTTGCAAGACATTTGAAATCAAGATACAGAAAAGTCATAATGAATGAATTATATGACAATACTTTAACACAATTTATCATTCCACATGTTTAAAATAATAACATGAATATCTCATAAAACAAGTATATATATATATATATATATATATATTTCCAATTGGAGGAATCTTAAGATTTCCAATGAATCTCATACCATCTCCCATAATCAACACTAACTCTGACATACTCTAAGATATAGTAATATCTCCTCCTTCTGAGCTTTATTTATAATAATCCTTTGATCCAAATATATGTAACATAGCTAACTCCTTTGAAATATTCCTAATGAGTTTCTTAGTCAATCATTCCCATACTTAGCACATGATCTCTATAGATTTGGGAAAGTAAAACATTACTCAGGGAATAGAGTTTGAAATATCTTTCCACGAAACTATTTACATATTCAAATACATATTCTATTTTCTTTCAAAAATCATATTATATATACTGGGGAAGAGAACACGAATAGAGTTGCCATTCTGGCGAATTCTCTAGACTTTTACAAGGGACGTCTCCCTCTTCCGTTATGTACTGCTTGCAAGACTTTTCAGGACATGTCCCTAGAATACAGATTATACATAATACAGAAAGTTGTTCATCACTGCTCTAGCAGCTTCTTCCCCTCACAGAAACATAATCAAAATACATAATTCTCAATTTAATATTTTTCCAAAACTCAAATTCATAAGTCTCGAGTCACATATATCAAAATCTCTTAACATAATCGCTTCTTCCCCTTTACGAAACGGAATCAGAATATAATTTGGCGACTTCACTGGGAGGATTTTAAAAAATTAATTTTTTTTAAATGAGTGGGTGAAACTTGAAAAATACGATTCATTCTTATTTTTATGCCTTTGAATAATATATTGTTTTGCATATGCATGGCTACTGTTCTGCCACCATAAGGACAATCTACCTTGCCTCATTAACATATGTTCTATGTGTGAGGTCACCCCCGGGGGGTTTGCGCTTTGTCCTTCCAAAAAGCTTCCTGAGCGATAGTGTTGGATCTTAGTCATAAGCAAACCTACCTAACCATGGCATTGTTCTCTTGTTCCTGACTTGAGACTGGAGTGCGTCTTACACGTGGCCACCTCTTTAAGTAGAGGTACAAAGCGTGGGATCAATCTCTTAGTCATGGACCCTTTTCAGACTGAACTTAAACCTGACTAATAGTTGAATGTTGAACTGGACTTTAGGATGAGAACTTTTGCATCCATGTTACCTAACATTTATGTGAGATTGCAATTTTTGGCTGCTAATATGCTTTACGCCCGAAATTATTGCAAATCGCGTCTAAAACAAATCGTCGTTTTCGCCCGAACCGTCGTTAATTTACCAATACGCGTGCCGCAGAGCATTGCACCAAATGCATTAAGTTGCGCCTGGCGCAATGCACTTACGCCAGACACATAGGGTGTGCGCCGCGTGCACCAGTAGCGTGGCACGCAACCTATTCGTCCCATGCTTATTGGTCTTTTGACCTTTGTTCGAGTCTAAGATAACAAGTTTGCATCGTATCATATTCAAAAAAAAATGCAGTCTTTTCATGCAAGGTTAAGTCTGTCCTAAAAAAATTCATCTAAAGGGTCATTGTAGAGTTAGAGTGGTCATGCATGTCTACCTCTTCCCATCTTCTCCCTGCTGTTCAACTAATCTTCCCTGTCAATCCTACCTTATCATATTCAATCAATTTCAAAAAACTTACATTTTTTCAAAATCAATCCTACACCTCCTTCTGCTCTACTCTTTTTCAAAAACATTTACTAATCATCATCATACCACGACATTTCAATAAAAAAAATGTTTTTCAAAATTAATCCATCATCTTTTCCTAACAAAAGATAAAACAAGGGGTTCCTTTCAAAAATGAATTTCGAAAATTCTAAGCCCATTCTAAACACATTCATTCAATCTAATCCAATTATCCAAATCCAATCCATCATGCATTCATTCTAGGCCCATATGCATTAGAGTCCATTTTGCATTCATATAGGGTCCATCTAATTCGAGTCCATATATGCATTCATATTAGGCCCGCTAGCAATGACTCGATCTTAGGCCCATATAAATCTAGTTCATCTCAAAATCTAGGCCCATCTGCATCTTTATGTGAAGTCCGCTCCAAGTCCATCCCTAATCAATTCCAATCTAAGTCTAAGTCTAGTCCAATCCAAATCTTAGGTCCATTTAGGCCCAATTCATATCATAGGTCTAGTTTGCATCTCCATGTAAAACCCTAGTCAGTGTTCGGACTATAAAAATTCAGTTCATCCTTTAAAGTCTAGCCTGCTTGCTCACCCGTAAGTTCAAGGTCTAGCATTCCTTAAGTCCATAGACGATTTCTGAGTCTAGCCTGCTTAGTTTAATGTAAGTTTCGAAGTCTAGTTGTCTAGCCTGCTTGCTCACCCGTAAGTTCAAAGTCTAGTTGCCTAGCCTGCTTGCCTTAAGTTAAGAGTTTGGTCTCTGTTATTGTCTAGCCTTCCTTAATGTCTAGCCTACTTGCTCACCCGTAAGTTCAAAGTCTAGCATTTCATAAGTCCATACGCAATTTTCGAGTCTTGCCCGCTTAGTCTAATGTAAGTTCCGAAGTCTAGTTGTCTAGCTTGCTTACTCACCCGTAAGTTCAAAGTCAAGGTGCCTAGCCTGCTTGCCTTAAGTTAAGAGTCTAGTCTCCCTTATTGTCCAGTCTTACTAAAAGTCTAGCCTGCTTGCTCACCCGTAAGTTCAAAGTCTAGTCTCTCCTATCATCACCAAACCCCAATCCAGTCCATGTCTGCATTTCCATATAGTTAGGCCCATGTCTCCATCATGGTCAAGCCCATACTAAGTTTACAACCATACCCATTCCTAATAATTTCTCATTCCCATTTCCATTTCCATTTCAAAACCATTTTCATTTTCTATTTTCATTCCCCATTTCCATTTCCAATTCTCATCTCATTTTCTCATTTCGAAAACATTTTTTCTTAAAATTCACGAGGTCCATCTGATTTCTGTTCTGGACGGATCGTGAGATTATAACTTGGGAACGTCCGAAAGAGAGGCAATAAGGTCGACCTACTCCCAGACTCGTCAAGCGCATCCTCACTTTTTCAGACGAATCCTCTGACTCTTCTGAAGCATCATCTGAAATGGGGGACACTAATGAACAACTCAGTGCCATTATGGGTCAACTCACACTGATGAACTCTCGTCTTGAGGAACAAGATAAAGAGATTAAGACACTGAGGGAGAAGCTAACTGAAGAAGACGAGCAAGGCGACACTCCACCACCATTCAAAACCAGCACAGAATTGAGGTTTGAAAAGCTCGAGTAATTGATCCAGTCTATTCCTGCGCTCGAGGGTCAGGCTCATGGCCATGACATTATTGATCCTGAACTGAGGGAAAAACTCCCTAAAAAGGTAACATTGGGTGACCTCCCAAAATTCAAGGGGGTCGAAGACCCAGATGACCACTTGAGAGCTTTCTCCATCTCTATGGCTCTCAGGGGCACGAGCAAGGACATGTTTGCTTATGTCTTTCCTTTAACCTTGGATGCACATCCATTCAAGTGGTTCAGATCATTAAATAAAGCCAAGATGAATACTGGGACTACATCAGAGAAGAGTTCCACAAACAATACATCTACAATACTCAGCTTCCCATTGGCCTTTGTGAGTTGGAGTAAACCAAACAGAACTCCAACGAAGACTTCGTCACCTTCCTTAACAGATGGAGGGATAAAGCTGCACAAATGATTAACAGGCCATCTCAGGAGGATCAAATCCGACTGGTGATTCGTAACCTGCAGCCAAAGTATGGGAATCATATCAAATTCCAACCTATAGAGTCTTTCACAAAGCTCTATAAGGTACGCCTGTTGATTGAGAAAGAGATACAGGCCAACAAGAACAAGGGTTTCAACAACAACAACTCTTTCAAGAAAAATAACAATAACCCTTCTTGTTCCAAAAGCAATGAGGTCAATGTCATAGCTACTGAAAAGAGAGGTGATCAAAAACCTCAAAAGACATTCACACCATTAGGCATGCCCTTAGAAGAAGCATTCACTAGACTTCATGCAAAGGGAGCACTTAAGCCTATTGGCCCCACTCCAGATCCTGCTCTCGAAAATACATCCATGAGGTGGGATCCAAATGCCTATTGCAAGTATCACCAAGGGAATGGACACCCAACATCTGCGTGTTGGACCTTAAAGAATCACCTGCAGGATATGGTTGAAGACGGTAGATTGCCAATTTCGCCTGCAGCAAAAGTCAGCAATAACAGCAACCCCTTGGGCAGCACCTAAATAACGTCGGGGCTTAGTCATTTAACGCTAGTTTTCTAGGTTGAGTCGGAGAGTCCCTCCCCTAGCTCCTTCATTTCCTTCCTGTCAAGTCTATGTCATTTAGGTTTTTATTTCTAATGAGCCTTGTTCTATTTATTTCTAATCAATAAAAGAATTTTATTTTCATTTTCATTGGCCTTCCATCATTTTATTTATGCTTCTAACTCAATGATGAAACTCAAATCACCTTAATGAACTTGACTAACAATAATAAAAATAGATCTGAAAAAAAAGAAGAATAAAAAAAAAGAGGACATCATTTGGATCATGAGTTATTCCCCTCTCCCTTCCATTACCTTTCATAAGCCATCCTCATACAACCAAAGAAAAACAAAATCCCTTCAACATCAAAGCTCCACAGATATCCTTCAAGTCTTCCAATACCCTAAATCAAACTTGTGTGCAAGCCTTACTACAAAAAAAAAATATCAATGCAAGGCAAAACAAAAAATAGAGAAAAAAATCAAAGTGCAAAAAAATGAAAAAAAGCAAAAGAAAACGCACATGGCAAAAAGAAAAGATTCAAAAAGAAAGAGACAAAGGCCAATAAAAGTCAAGCTAGGGGGCTTGCACACAAGTTCTACCCCTCATTCAAATCCCTTCAATTCATCAAACCTTTAATCCATATAATCCAAATTCATAATCCTTACATTAGCCTTTAACCTTTCATCAAACCCTCAAGCCTTAAACCTTTCAACCTTTCATCAACCCTAACTACTTTTTCAAGGTATGTCCAAGCCCGCTAGGTTGAAAGCCCGAAAGGGTGGCCTAGGCAAAAGTTAGGGCACCAAAAAATAAAAATAATAATAATAATAAAATCAGATCCAGAACTACGAATGGTCTGATTCCGCAAGGATATGTAGGAATCCTCATCTCGAGGTCCGACCGCTTCAATAAAATAAAAATTTGTCATGGTCTAATGATTTGACTATCTAGAATTTAGGAGCATACTCTTTCTAGATCCCGACATAGACTCGAGTCTGAACCTAGCCTCGTTAAAGCCTTTTCCCACCTATATTCATTTGAGTCATAAATTTAAACTTTTATTTTTCAATCCAAGCTCTCCTTTTCCCCGAAGGACTCTCCGACCATTCCATGGTCTCTGGCGATACTTGACTTTGCCCATGTCAATTTCCCAAAGAAGAATCCCCAGTGCAATCCCCAGTGAAAACTTTCAATGTTCAAGACATAGCAACTACACTTTATTATAAGATCAACTACATTTCAATATCAAATCAAGTACATTTCAATCAAGGCTCATAATGCCTAATTCAAGGCAAGCTCACCCAAAGTGGGGGCTTCCTATGTGTGGTGGTTCCTCCAATTCAAATCCAACTCCCGAAGAGTTGTAATCCGCGGACCTCGCTTGCGGACCCCAATCATTTCCTAAAAACGATTTTCGAAAATCATTCTATGCATTTTTATTCAATCCTGCTCATTCTATGCATTTCTATTCAATCCTGCTCATTCTATGCATTTCTATTCAATCCTGCTCATTCTATCATTCTACACATCTTCTGGCCGTGCAAAATCATGACCTTGCATTGCATTTCATACATTCTAGCCTTGTAAAACCCTGACCTTGCATTGCATTTCATACATTCTAGTCTTGCATAACCCTGACCTTGCATGACGTGTCATCCCTTAGCTTTGCATAACCTTAATGCTTGCATAGTGTCCCATGCATCCTTAGAGAGTTTAAGTTTGCATTTTTGCATCATTATGTGCCTTATCTGAGTTGTTTGCACCTATCTGCTAACATCTTCTTCTGCAGGTAATCAGATTGCTTGTAGTTATTGTCCAGCATACTAACTTTGTTTTGCAGAGACCGGCGGTTATAGAACAGTTCTAAACTGCAGAGTGTTTAGAATCGTTCTCCGTCCCGACACCGTATACTTTGACTATCGGTTTCCTGAACCTCAGTCAAAGTGGGGGCTTCTGTAGACACATAATCGTGTCTCCCCATTTAAGGATCCAATGATGAAACATACCGCGACATTAGTTGGCGCGACCCAACGGAAGAGCAATCTAAAGAACCATTCTAAAATGTGTTTCGAAATGATATTCTAAAGCCCAATTAATTGTTCATGATGATTAATTGTATTTCAAGCCCATAAAATATTTTAAATCTATTTTTAAAGTCCTATCAAATATTTATTATGTTAATAGATATTTTTCATAAATATTTTATTATCTTTGATGAATAAATCAGAATTTTAATCCGTAAAATTCCATCTCCGGAATTTTAGGGATAAAAAAGTATCTTTGAAAGACGCGCAATGGAATATGCTCGAATATTCCAGAATATGCGCCGGACGCGGGGGATGCGCTCAACGTGCCACGTGCTTCCAGTACATAGGTCAGAACGCGTCAGGCGAGCCAATGAGCGCCTAACACGTAGATTTTGTGACTCACACAGAGTCCTGTGTCAGACGCAAGTCTTGTGTGAGACGCAACATACTTTTCTATCTTTTCAAAACGCGTTTATACATGTGCATCTCTGATTGGGCTGGCTGCGTCAGGCACACCAATGTGCGCCTGACGCGTGGCACTGCGCCTGCCACGTAGGCTTGCGCGTGGCGCAAGGCTTGCGTGGAGCGCAAGTTTCCTTTTTCCTATAAATACCCGTATTTTCCCGAATTACGGACGGCTTTTCAGATTATTATTTACGAACACAAATATACTTACGAATACCTCTACAAAACACTTCGAATACTCAAACACTCAATCAATCAAATACTTTCAATACCTTCAATCAATTCTTCATCATTGCGTTCTTGGTTTCACGATTGCTCCGCCTAATGATCGTTGCGCTCCTCAATCTAAGCCGCATAGGTATAATACCTGAGGATCCTTGAATCAATTATTTTTATATTGAAGTTACTAATCATTTGTTTCATGATGTAGATCTTTGGTATAAAATCGCTATACTGTATATTCTAACCCTTTTTCTATATTTTCCTTTATTTTATTTTATTATTATTCATGTCTTTGTATATTATATGCCTGTCTGATCATTCTATGCCATATGATTGTCCTGCTTATTGCTTTTATCACCTCACATGTTATTTTTATTGCTAATCAAAGACCTAAAGAACTGTTCTAATATTAATCAGATTAATTTGGACAACCTGTTAGGTTCCCTGTAATATTGATTGCATAATAACATGTCACTAAAAAATAGTCTTTTTATGTGTTTCCTGAACCTACTTAGACTAAAATATTTTTTAGGGTGTTTAAAACATTATTTGATTATTCTTTGGCATAAAATCTGTAATGAATGGATATTTAGTAGAGGCCAACTTTGGGCGAATGTGGTTCATTATGACTATATGCGTACCCTCACCCTCGACTATATGCGTAACCATCTATGGAGTCAGGACGGGGAAATCTACATTGGATAATTTGTCCCTATGATTTTCCCATATTCAATTAGGTTTATGATTCTTCCTAAAAAGAATTGTTGGCGACTTCTTTCAAAACAATTTTCAATAAAACCTTTACAGTGGGGTAGTCAAATCGAATACGCGCTCACACCGCGTAGGCGAAATAAAAACACGCCTACAGTTCCATAAACTTGTCAACCTCCTCGAATCAAAGTCAATTACTTCTTGTAAAGCATACGAGATTGCGCATAATATTTTACTAATAGATACATTCAGAAATATATCGACAACTCTTACTTAAGTACTTATAATCCAACATCCGTATCTTCCATATCATATCTTAGAAAGTGGGTCACTGAACCACTTATACTATCAAGATTCATAAACCAATTACACTTTAGTCTGAAACATGATTGGCTTAGTATAACATGAGCTAATGTTGTTGGACAACTTTTACGTACTTCAAAATATTCGAATGAAACTGTACTTAATAGCAAAAGCTTGTAAGCATATCTCAATCCATAAATGGGGAAATTAAAGTTAATCCTTATATAGGCAAAACATTTGGAGTGAAACCACATATTTATGAAATCGAACAAGCTTATAACTCAGAAATCGATCCTTCCAAACCAAAGTTGAACTTAAAATCATAAAGCCATAACAAGTCCAAGTCAAAATATGAGTTTCTTATTGGTAAATCATGAAACTTTATTCAACATACAATTTTGCAAACGTAATTCAGTTCATAAGGTGGAGGGACAATGTGTACCTTTTTCCAATAATACTGACATTTCACCATAACCTTGCTCGACCTCTGATAAAGCTTGCATTCCAAAGACTAATCCTTGAGATTCATCTCACAACAATAATAACAAGGTATTAATACCCATTTCCACAAACATTCAAATGATGACCTTACATTGATAGGACTTTGTTTACATAAATTCTTCCATTAGTCCAATTCAACTTTTTAAATCAAAACTAAACCTTTGCATAGTTGACTTCTTTTCTACTCGTTACTTGCATCAAACCTAATACATGATTATAACCCACTAACAATATTAATTGATCACAATATACCTCAACTTAAGCCCATCAAAGGATCATTCCAACCAAATTTCTTTTGAATCAGACAATTCATTACAAGAATTCAGATTTCCAACAATCTGACATAATAATACATTCTCAATTCCAAGTTTAATTCTTTACAAAAAGTTTAGTTTAACCTAAGGAAAATACATAGTATGATCAAGCTCATAAACTACTCAATTTCTTAAAACAAGGATCAAAATTTGATTTGGTACTTATGCCAAGATCAAAATTCAATTTGAGTAAATTCTCATAAACTCAAACAAATTTAACAATATTAAGCTAAGTTTACATGAATCTTATTTGAATTGGTAATTTCAGAGAAAGAACATAAATTCCAAAGTTCATACCTTGATAGAAATTAGATGAAACTGATTTTGGGTTTCTTTTAAACACAATACAAGTAGGAGAAGACATGCAACAACACCAGTCAACCCACACCGAGCCACCGAGCATGGCGGTGCAACCGTGCAAGGAGTATAGAGGAGAGAGAAATGGAGGCAGCAACACACAAAAGATGGCAGCAGCACCGCAGAAACAGAGGAAAGAGAAAGAACGCACCACCACAACGACGCCGGAAGAGGAGATGCGACAGGAAACAACAGCAACACCGCCGGTTCGCGGAGGCAGCAGCACACCGGGCACCGCGGCAAACCCAATAAAGATGGCCGAGAATTTCAAGTGTTTTGTGAGAGGAAAGTGAGTAGACAGAGTGAAGAGAAGAAATACGAGTGAGTTGGAATTTTGGTTCCAAAAAGATGGTTTATGTAGAAATGGTTCATAGGTTTCTAAGAAGATCTAGATGGTTCTTCAAACTCCTTTCTTTTTCTCTCTTTTTTTTTAAAAAAAAACATTTAAATAAGATGATAAAAGTCAAAATACACTACAAGTTGAACAAACTAAGACTTAATTAAGCTAATGAAATTTGTTAGCCTTATATTAAAGCTGCTTAGAATTTGGGCTATTACATACTATTTTTCAAAAACCTATTGCATCTCAACTACCTAAACCTAAACCTTCACTATATTACCCCAACCTCCCTCATAATACATCATCACCTCCATCTCATCTCCTACGACACATAACAAATACACAACTCTCACCTCACAATAAAACCTCTCGACCACGACTAAAAATCTCACACGCCATTCATCATTACCTGCGCCTAAACCAATCTACACCATACTGCCATCACGCATCACTCACCATAATCCTCCCTCATGCGCCTAATTAGTTCCCCTGCATCCTTTTCATCTCACACGCATGATCATCACCAATTCACCATCACTAATTATTAATTATCATCATCTCATCATCATCCGCTCCTACAACCTAACTCCTCACCTGATCATACGGCCTCATACAACTAATTCTCCTTATACTACATCACCTACTACGCCACATCATCAAAGCACCAAATCAAAGCTACAACACTTGACTAATCAATCCTACAGTTTACATGATACTAATACTATACTACATGACGCAAATATTAAATACAAAACAACTATTTTAATACTCGTACGACAATTCAATTTTCCAAGATTCGTACAAATCAATGACCCCGGACGGTGGTATAATTTCTGAGGGTCAACTAAATTAACCACCTTTTTTTATTTTCTTTATTTTTTATTTTTTATTTTTTTGAAGTTACTAACATTCTATTCGTGATGTAGATTGTTAATGTGTTCCTGCGACTATAAGTATTGTATATTATACTAACCCCCTGCGATATTTTCTTTTCATATTTTTATTTCTTTTTCATGAATATTATTTTTTATGCCTGATTGCAATATTTATCACCTTGTATTTATTGTTAATCAATACCTAAAGAACTGTTCTAACTAATTCAGATAATTTAGACAACTTGCTAGGTACCTTATAATATTATTGCTTAATAACTTGTCACTAAAAAATAGTTTTTTATGTTTTTCCTGAACCAATCTAGACTAATATTTTTAGGGTGCTTAAAACGTTATATGGTTATTCTTTTGCATAAATCAATGATATGAATCGATATTTAGTAAATGCCAACAATGGGCAAACGTGGTTCATTATGACCATATTTGTACCCTCACCCCCGAACTCAATCTTTGGTTCATTTTGACCATCTATGAAGTCAGGACGGGGAAATCTACATTGGATAAGTCCCTAAGATGTCCCTACAATTTTCAATATTCAATTAGATTTATAAGTTTTCCTTTAAAAGACTTGTTGGCGACTTCAAAACGAATTTCAATAAAACCTTAACAATGGGGTAGTCAAATACGCGCTCACACCGCGGTTGGCGAAAATAAAATCACGCCTACAATAAGCATGAGAGAGAAAATAAAAAATAAATTCCCCTTTATATTTTCCTCTAATCTAATCTCTCAATAAGTGAAAGAAAAGAAAATAAACAAATAATGGAAGTTCTTTGATTGGTCGATGCCTCGATGGATTTTAATGACATGCGACGACAAATGACCAAACGCACATGAAAACTCGAACAAGGGGGCTACCTTGCGTGCACAAGACCTGGTCGGACACGCCATTGGCCGCTGGTAGGCCAGCAGGCCAGGCAGTAGCTCGACGACGGGAAGAGTAGCAACCCATTGGGCGCTGGAATTGTGGCAGCTTCCTGTGTCAACTTCCGAAGCCTATATCTCGATTTCTAGCCATCTTGTATGGGCGTGTAACCTATCGTTGCGAAGACCTTCAAGTCTAGTTTCTAACACAACTTGAATCACTTCAATCCGATCTGTAGAACCCGATTTATGCTCACAATAGTGAACATGTGTCGGTTCTTATCACTTTCGAACTAATATATTTCTTCGTTTTCAACACAAATTCACTCTCGAAAGATATGTCGCGATCCTCATGGAAGCTACTTCACTTAATATGATTATAAGGATCAATAGAATCATCCACGAACATAAATTCATCGATCGAAAACCGCCATTCATCAACTTCCATTGCAAGAATTATCCAATTCATCCAAAATTGCTTCGAAAGCGTCCAAATAGCTATGAAACTACCTGAAACATTAAGAAAACCACAAACGAAGCGTAATAGAGCACAAAATAGATAATTCATGCTAGTGACACCTAAAATGCAACTATATGAACTAATATGCTCTAATAATGCAACCTAAAGGTGCATAAAAACTCTATATAAAAATGATTTATCACTAAGGCGCTTTGACGCAAGGTGACTAGCTTCAACTGCTTGACATTAGTATGTTTATACTCGAGAGCCCAATTAACAGAAGCTTGACTAGCATTTTCCCAACTAGATCTATCCACATAATCCAAAAAATAGTACCAGTCCAGAGCTGGTCCTTCTAAACTTTTATCAAAAAGCTTGGGGTAATCTTCCTCTGGTATGGCCCATGGGTGTAATGCATTTACAAAACCAACCAAGTGAACAAAAGGATCACCATTCCCTTCAATTTTTTTGAACTGTGGCAATTCACGATATTGATCTTCATGTTGATATCCTGGAAAGAGAATTAGTGACTTAGTGTGAACCTCTTGGACAGGCATACCACATTAAAGTCCAGGTCAAAATCGTCAGTCCTAGATCTCTTCTTCGACTCATTATTATCATTGTCTTTCATTTCTGAAGGATTGTTAATACAGGATTCTTCTGGTGCTTCACGTGACGTATTATGTGTGCCGATGGTTGGAGCTCCTACTTCTTCCGCATCGTCCTCACTTGATTCATACTCTGGCTCTGTTTCTTCAACACTTGCATCCGATGTGGCTGCTGGGATCACATTCATCCATGGATTTTTAGGTCCTGCTTGAATATAGTGGATGGTGTTACCGTCCAACCTAGTGCCTTCTACTTCGTTCAGAAACAACAAAGACTTTTCATTGTTGGAGACATTCATAATTTCTGGATCACCAGAAATAGTCACAGTACCCTAATCAGTGAGAAGCTTTACTTTTTTTTATGTACAGTAGAGGCTACTGCTCTGTTTTCATGCAACCACGGTCTTCCTAATTGGAGGTTGAAACACGCCTGAATGTCAATGACCATGAATTCCACCTTCCTTGCCACAGGACCACATTCAATGAGGAGGTTGATTAAACCTAATACTTATGTGTTGGCGTTATCATATGCTCTGACCACCTGGTTGGATGGTACCAGATCTGTCTTGTTAGCACACGCAGAGGCCAAACGTTGATCGCGGAGCCTTGTCGATCAATACTCTTGGTATCTCCCATCCATTGCAGCGTATAGTGATGTGCAACGAATTATTGTGGTTGATATTCTGTGAACATGAGAGTTCGATCTACACCATGGATGAGCCCCAACATCTGGTCAGGTGTTATGGAAGTGCTTACTGAGGCTTTGTTGAGATGCTTTGGAACAGCTGCCCTATGAGGCTGGAAATGCATTAACAACTTCCAGATGGAAACATTAGCATTTACTTCTTTCATGCGCTTGATAACATCATCCTCTTTATTAATATCCTCTGTCATAGGCTCCTTGCCCTTTTCCTTCCTTCTCAATACCTTTAAAGGATTTTCATGCTCCAAATGAGATGGTTGAAAATGGCGACCTGCTCCAGTTAAATGAGATATATCCACGTACTCCTCATCACCAAGATCATCGAGGTAGATGGGGCGCCAGTAGGTATTTGGAGTGGTGAAATGACCTCCAGTGTTTTTCTCTACAAGTGTCAAGACTGAAGACGCATCTTCATCGGCATCAGAGTCAAGATAAAGAAAGCACCATCATAATCCAAGGTTCCACACATATCTGAGAATGGATCCTTGTTGAGAGTGAAATTGGGGTCTTTACAAGGCATCATCTTGACTTTTTTCTTGAGTGGAATAGTCATAAACCAGGCACTTCTAACCTAAAGCTATTGGTAGTTTATACATTTGAGGAATTGTCTTGCGGATTTACTGGACTGGATCGCATCCGTCTGAAACAGAAGAGATGGCATTAATGGCAAATGAAGGTTTATGATTAGGAAGGGGTTTTTTTGTGATGTTGGGTTGAGAGTCATTTGGTTTACAGGAAGTGGATCCCAAAGAGAGTTTTCCATCATCCACAAGATTTTGAATTTGATGCTTAAGGGTCGTGCAGTTTTCGGTATTATGCCCCGGGCTTTCGTGATATTCACAATCTTGGTTAGTGTCGTAACCAGGGTAAGAATTTTTAGGAGGTGGGCGTGGATTCAGTGGTTGAATGAGATTGGCCTTTTTTAGATTGGAGAGAGCTTGGGAATAAGTCATGTTCAAGAGAGTAAAGTTCCTTTGTGGTCGCAACTAGAATGCTGAGGATGCACCAATGGCATGGATCGCATTAGTTGTTTTAGGAGCTGCTGAATCATTGTTTGAGGCTCTTTTGTTATTTCTAAACTTTACATTATTTGAAGTGCAGCCCGTAGGTTCATCCTTCTTGATGTCTCCCCTTTTCACAACATCCTCAACTAGAGTTCCCGTAGCAATCAGGCTTTGAATGTCAGGAAATATTGGTATGCCATATGTTTCTTATAAACAGAAAGGAGATTCTTCACCACCATTTGTAGTTGTTCCTCCTTATTGGGTCTACTCATCATTTTAGAGGCTTTGTTTCTCCACCGAGTGATGAATGAAGAAAATGTCTCGTTAAGATTCTGAAAGGTGATCTCCATATCCCTTCTAGTCACATCAATCTCTTCATTATACTATGTCATCCCAAGTGGATATCTTTGTGTTCTCAAGATTAAGGAGCCAATGTGCTGCAGCACCATCTAAATACTGTTGGAAGAGCTGAGCCATCAAAGATTCTTCCACTCCTCAGGGACTCATTTCCCTTACATACATCTTCAGGAAATTGGCTGGGCTACCGGCCCCATCAAACTTTATTAGATTAGGCATCTTGACATCATGAGGTAATCATGCCTTTGGGAAAAGTGTTAATCCATGAATGTCCATCCATGGTTCAGATTTTGTCATGCCTTTTAAGACCTCTTAAGCTTAACTACTTCTTCCTCAAGCTTAGTGGGAATTTCCCTCTCGTTGTTCATAGGTTCAAGGTGAAAATGTGAAGCCGCTTCTGATTCCGGAGGAGGAGGAGGAAGCATTTGGGCGCTTTGGCACATTATGCTCAGCACTATCTGCTCAATATCATCATGTCGGTCAAGCATTCCCTGAACAAGTCCACGGAGCTCAGCCATTGCATCAGGTGGAGGGGTAGAGTTCTGTGGGTGTTCTTTGTTTGGAACTTCTGACATATTGCTGAGAAGCGTAGCAGAGAACACAGCTAGTGTAAACAAGGATGCCAGTATTACTAAAAGGAAACGTTCACTATGGTCAGAACTTCGGCGAATTAGCCTAGATCTTGAGCGGGCCCAGGCAGAGTTCCTGTAAAACGAGATTAAAAGTTAGCACAAGAATTTGTCTAAACCTTGTTTCTTCTTTTTTCTTCTTTCTTTTTTTCATTACTATTTTTTCCTTTTGCAGGCAATGAAACAAATGATATCTTTGAGGAAAACTTTTAACCCCAATTTTCAGTTATCATTTATTCAAAGGTGTGAAACCTTGACTCTACCATTTTGTTTTGGACTTTTGATTGAATTTCTTTGACTCGTTTTTTTTTTTAGACATGGACCTTTTTAAAGAAAATTAGACTCGTATTTTTAGGATAGGACAAAAATATTTTTTGAAATCAATTTGGTAGTATCCTTCCATTTCCTGCTGCTACAAAAATAAGAAAAAATATATATAATGAGGCCAGTGTCCTCATTTGGGCTAATTATAATGCCCCGGATATAATTCTTTCGTGTGGTTATCCACATGTGTTGATTGATTTTAAGTGCTGAAACCATAAAGGAAAAAACCAAATACAAAGGGGGCGAACTCGAAAGTTACCTACGTATCTCCATAAGTAGATTTGAGATCTGGGGAAGAAGTTTTTCTTGTGCAATTTTTTTTGAATGGAGAATCAGGCCCAACGTAGTTCTGATATATTAAAAAAGGATTTCATACATTTTTCGCAGCTGCACTCAAAAATGAGTTGCATGCATGCCCCTTTTAGTACATTACAAAGCAAAGAAAACTAACATAGATACATACAACATTGGATTTTTTTTAGGGGATCAAGCCGTATGTAGCTCTGCCTAAAAAAATATAATATGAAAGCAATAATTAACTCATGTACTTCCTAAATTTTTCGAAACTTAGTGTTTTGGGCGTCAAGCCATGTATTCTTCTGTCTGAAGGTGTATGTTCCACCTTTCCTCCCTCTTCTTGACATATAGGGGGTTGTTTTCTTGGTTGAGGAGCCATGATGCCCACGCCTTGCATACCAGCATGCAAGAGCCTCTTCTATCATAATCAATTTCATCGAGGAAAATATAAGGTTCCATGATAGATTGAATGGCAGCAACCTTGTGTGCTGAAGTTTCCTCCTCTTCACCCTGAAAAGTCCATGTCACTTGGTAAAGTCAATGGAACTTCTTCTTAGTCCTCTCAACCTTTCCCATATCCAGCTTCCAGTCTGGTTGATCACGATCATGCTCGGGAATAGGCCAGTGGAAATAGCATTTCACCAATTTGGAGGGTGGTACATTTGATGTAATCTTTATGTGACCATCGCCGTTATTTTCATGAGTTAGGTGACATACATGAGGTATGCGAGATTTTTGTATTGCCATTCCCATTTTTATATCTCCTGGAATTGTGATTATCCCATGTGGACTTTCCATCTTCATTTTCTGATGTAATGTTGAGATGATGGCCTGAATTTTATGGAGCCATGGTCGTCCTAATAACAGCGTGAAAGGAGCTTCACAATCAATAATCATGAAATCAACCTTCCGTATGACTGCTCCAATTCACAGGATCATAGTCGTTGATCCTATGATTTCCTGTGTTGAACCATCATATGCAGTTATGGTTCCTATGGAAGCCTCTCCTTGGAGAGGAGAACACCCAAGCCAACTGAGGGTACCGAGGAGACATATATATATAGTGGTGGAAGTTTATTATCTGGCACTATGATCAACAACGATATACAAGGCGTTGTTATGAATTGGGTTGTCCGGAAGATCCTTATCGGAGAAGGTTATGGGAGGAGCTGCTTATGCCTGATCTGTATTGAGCGATCCTACGGGCATTTTCTAGGCACAACAAATGTCGGCATATGCGATGAGATGATCGATTCTCGTCAGAATGTTGTAAATAGCTTGCGAATTTGGTTCTTGGGGTAATGAAGGAACATCTCTCCCCAACATGTAGGGATAATGAAGGAATACTTCTTGGTTTTGTCGGATCCCAGCGGATGGTTATTACTCCAAAGGTCATTGGACATTAACCTTTTAATGTGCTGGAGAGGCAATAGCTTTGTTTGCATGGAGCCACGGTCTCCCTAACAATAGAGAAAATGAAGTTAAGGTTTCAACGACTACGAAATCCGCATCACAAACCCAATATCTATATCTCAATTGAAGATTGATCATCCCAATAGTCCTTCCTGAAGTGTTGTCATAAGCTCTCAATACTGTGTTAGTAGGGCTCAATGACGTATTGTTATATCCTAACTCATAAAGCGTCCCTTTGAGGCAAATATTGAATGCTGATCCATCATCTACTAGAATGTTTGTCAACTTACGCCTGTTGTACTTTAAGGTAATGTACAAAGTCTAGTGGGAATGAACTTCCTTAGGAAGATCAGCCTTAGTGAAAGATATCATTGGAGGCATCCATGATGGAGGAATGGGAATTTTGCCATCTTCTATCAATTGATGAATGGCATGTCGAAGATCAATACACCAGTCTGTCTCATGACCATATTGATGACAGAAATTGCAATATAAGCTCATATCAACCCTTGGAGGTGGCAAGGCATAACAATGATGTTTTGGTTCCAGTAGACCATGTCTTTTCAGACGACCATACATGGTTCCCAGAGGTTCATCCATGTCAGTATAAATTTGACTAATAGACTTCCAGCTACCTTTACCCTTCACAGAAGCTTCAGTTTGAGTTTACTTTCTCGAGTCAGACATTGTGAAGTGATGCAGGTTTTAGTTCTTGTTTGAAAGATGTGAAGTACCTGAAATGCATGCATTAACAATGTTAGGAATACAAAAAAAAAAGAAAATGAATTTTTCTTATATATGTTTTTAGCAGGAAATGGAAGAATTTTCTCCTTTTTTTTGAAAATGTTATGCCTTTTGATTTGACACAATTTTTTTAGACTAGACTTCATGTGTTTTAAATCATATGTTATAATTACATTCTAATTCCTAAACATGAAAGTTTTAAACTTGTGATTATGACTCTTATCATTTTTTTCATTTTTTTTCTTCTTTTTGGAATTACATTTTCAAAACAGGATTTTTTTTAACAAATTTTTTTTGACTTTTTTTTTGAAAAATAAATTAGAACAAAAAGAATTGTGAAGTAGATGTACGATTTTTTTTTGAAATACGTTAGTACATTTTTTTATGACACTTACGATAAATAAACAAGAAATGCTTTAATATTTCAATATTCATTTCCGCAGCAATTCAGCTACAGTTAATGATTGCTGAAATATTGAGCGACTGAAAACGAACTGAGAAATTTTTGAAAATATTTCATATTATTTAATAATTGAAATAAATAAAGGACATTAGTGCATTGATCCTTGTGTCCTAGAAGTCAACTAAAAGGTGATTCAATTAAGTTGGGATTAAGTTAAAGTGGCCTCGAGTCACTTCCATTGTGGCCATCAAGGGTGGACGCTCCTGACAGAGCTGGTTACAATAGCACGCGGATGAAGGTTTTACGCCCTTAATTCATTAATTTGTCATTCTAAAATTCTGACCCTTGCCAATAGACAGAGCTATCAGACCTAATAAGAAAATGGTTGAAAAGAGTGCACGTATATCGATCGATAAACTACCAAGCACACGTAATTTTCCCATAAGCATGCTATATACAAAAAATAAATTGTGAATAGCCATGATTAATTTTTTTTATGATATATACATATGGAAAATAATGCATTGTTCAAGTTTAAACCTCTTATACTTCAAGTGGAAGTACAGTCCGTAGTGAAGTCGCCAGCCTGTGGTACCCAATTTTTTACAGTCTTAATTAACGGTCTGAATCCCACAAAAGTCTCTCATTGGACTATGATTTTTAGAAAACATTAAAGTCGCCACCCTATTAATATATGAACAGGGATAGATTTATTTAATAAATCGTTTTATAGTCAATTTAAAAAATATCATTTGAAACGATGATGACTTCATATGGATAAGGCTTTTCTGGAAATTGGTCTTTCATACCATGAGATAGGGTACGAGGTTTAGGTTAAGAGGTGTGAACGTCTGGAACTCGCCTCCTCTCCCGTTCTACAGAACAGGCTCTTACTATATGCGTTATTTGCCATTTTAAGTAATCATGGCTAATAAAAAGAAATAAAATCATATAATTTGCACATATACGCATCAAAAAAATTTAAGAGGACCAATATATCATTATACATGGTAGGTTTAAACACTGAAGTTGCACTATGTACCAATCATTACGGGATTAGAATCCACTCATGGATCAAAACCATCGTAGTTCGATCTTATATCTCACCGTAAATGGCCAGTTCCATTGGGGATGAAAAGGAAATAAAGGAAAATAGATTACGAATAACTCATCTTTAGAATTAAACAAATGTATTAGAAATGAGGTAATCACTCCAATTAGTGATTGAAATGGGGTTAAGATAATCACCTTAATTATCGATTAGATATGAAGATCAAAATAATCACCTTAATTAATGATTAGAATGAGGGTCAAGATAATCACCATAATTAGTGATTAGGTCAAGATAATCACCTTAATTGGTGCTTAAAAAGGGAGGTCAAGATAATCACCTTAATTAGTGATTAAAGGGGGGTCAAGATAATCACCTTAATTAGTGATTAAAAAGGGAGGAAAGATAATCACCTTAATTAGTGATTAACAATGGTTTAAGATAATCACCCTAATTAGTGATTAAATAGGAAAGGTTAAGGTAATCACTCTAATTAGTGATTAACCAAGGTTTAAGATAATCACTCTAATTAGTGATTAAATAGGAAAGGTTAAGGTAATTACCTTGATTAGCGATGAACTAAGGTTTAAGATAATCACCCTAATTTGTGATTATATATGATGAAAGTAATCACCTTAATTAGTGATCAAATTTAAGGATTGAAATAATCACTTTAAATAGTGATTAAATTTTGGATTTTTCAAGAGATCTTAGAAAAAAGAAATTGCTTCCTAATAGAAGGCTTTTGGATGGATGAGAAATAATCTTATTTGAAGATTTCTAAGTCCTTTTTAGCAAAGAGCCCAATTGAGATGGAATTTGGAGATTGTGTTTGGTTTAACATAATTTGGCAATTTAATGTGAGACACGTGAAACGGCCTAAAATTAATTAGGAGATCATATTTACCTATCTAATTATGTCAAATTATATAATTGACCCATTTGAAGATTATGGAGAACAATTTTAAAAATGTAAGATGGATCATCATACAATTTAACTTAGTTAGATTTGCAATTTTTCCTCTTAATTGAGATTGGGTCATTTAATTCATATATTATGATATATTGGGCCCAACATTCAATATTTATAACATTGGTTGCTCATTTCCTTAAAAAGAATTGTGGAATTATTTATGAAAATCAATGCATAAACATCTCCATATTTTTTTCATTAATGAGTGATGTAATAATTATTTACAAAGAAACTATTATTACAAGTTTACAACAATATGTACAAATTCTATGATCTATACAAGTATTAAATCTTGATCTTCACCATGATACTCCTTGATGTTCATCCTCTTGAATGCGCTTTGGAATTCATGTTTATTTGAAAACATGTGAAAATCAGAGATTAATTAACCTCTTTAATTTGTGTTTCTTTTATGATGATTTGTATTGATTTTTTGTTATATAATAAAAATGAGTCATTTTATGCAAAACTTAAAATTAATGACTTTTAGTTATCATTTTTTTAGTTAATCACTTTATTTCAACTTTCCAGATTACACATTTGTTCTTTAACTGAATTCCAAAATTCATAACTTTCTGTACAAAGCTTGAAAATTGTGCATGTGATATGCCTATGGATAGGTAAATGAGCTGTTTATGTTGTGTCAAACGTTGACGTGCTTTTAGTGATAGCTAAAATCATGGTGAATTTTATACTAAAACCGGTCAAAATAAGATCTTTATCCATTTTGTTCTTTGAAACTCAACTTAATGAACTACGTTTGAAGTGAAATTTGGGAGGAGTATTCTAGATAATTTGAAGGACTAGATTGAAAATTTTCACTTGAATTTGACATCTTTAAGACCTTTTATTTATTTATTTCTTTAACTGAAGAGATAATCAGTGTACTGGAATTTGGTGATTTGCATGAACGTTTCGTAAAAATTAGATAAAATTGTACAAGATTCATATGAACACCATTTTTTTTATGTTGTTGGAAATATACTAATATCTAGTTCAATGTTGCTTTTTTTTAGTTTTACCTAAATGAGTTTAGTTTGAACTTTAATGAAAAAACAAGCTCATATGGTACTGGATAAGATTAATTTTTCACAACAATTTTGTATTAATTTTATTGACTATAAAAATTCTTTATTTAGAAATTCCAATGCCCAATTGCTAGAAACTTCTTGAGCTTCGTAGGAAAAATAATACATCCTATAAACTATTTACCTAATACAGACGAAAAACGAGATTAAGTACGAAATTGAAACTGACTATAATTACAGCATCACATTTTTTTTATGGAGATGTTTAAGCACAATTCTACTTAAACTTTTTTATGAAAAATATTTTTGGTGATTAACAACAACTTGGTTAAGAAAAATCACATAAACACATATTTCCTAATAGTCTTCCCATTAGAGTTGACCATTCTAAGTGGGGTGATTTAAGGTTGTGAACCTATTAGGACTTCCACATACCCAAATCACTCCAAAAATTAAGAAAATGATAAGAGAAAACAAAGAGAAAGTTAGTATGTTAAGGAGATAATTATAATTATAACAAGAACATAATTTTACCTAGCTAACTCAATGATGCACTTCCTTTGCAAAGGCACTACAAGAAATGTGGTAATTAACGACGGCTAAAAGCCGTCGTTGATAAAAAAAAAAACCGTCGTTAAAATATCAACGACGGCTAGCAGTCGTTGAAATGCAGTCATTGGAAGGGTGGTCGCTGATATTGGAATCAACGACCGTCAAGCCGTCGGTAAAAATTTCAACGACGGTTTCCTGCTCATCAGCGACCGTTTACGAAAACCGACGTTGACTCTACACCAACGACTGTTTTAAACAGACTGTGAATTAGCGACGGTTTTAAACCGTCGCTGATTCGCCGACCGTTGTTAACCGTCGATGTATCACCGACTGTTACAAACCGTCGTTGTTTTCGCTGATTCAACGTCTGTGAAAAACCGTCGCTATTGTATTATAACAGTCGTTGAAATTGAAGTCCATGGATGCATAGAGTACCTTACAGTGACTGCCTAGCCGTCGTTGATTTAATGTTTAGCCGTCGTTGTTGTTTTAAAATAATATTATTTAGAATATTATTGTTCTTAATAATAATTAAACCTGTACCTGCACAGCTGCATGCTTGTGGACCACACTAAAGCTGTTCCTCCATCGCATTCAATTTTTTCAATTACAAAAATATGCAATTTTAATATATATTACAATTTGCATAGATACTTGTATAATTACATGAAATAGATTACAATTATGTACACAAAATAGATCCCGATGTTGGGAAATAAAGTAGAAGTCGGTGTTTACAAAAAATATATATCGACAAAGCTAGAAACTAATAAGCTAGATGCCGATAAATATAGACACTAAATGTCTATAGTTAGACAAACTACCTAGATTAAATATATGTACGCAAAATAGATCCCGGTGTCGAGAAATAAAGTAGAAGTCGGGTTCCAAAAAAAATAACCCGACACATCTAGAAACAAAGAGAGATGCCGATAAATATTGACACTAAATGCATATAGTTAGACTAACTATATCCAATTATAAGTTAGTTACCTAGTTGCCAAAACCAAAAAAATACACTGTCAAGGGTGTCTTTGTAGCACTACCGCCACCACCAAACCCTGGGTCATCGTCTGGTCTGCGTTGTGGAGGGGGGCCTGGGTTGCAACCTGAGAACATGTGGCCAAAACTAGACATGTTCCTCATCATTTCCTCTACGAGGGCCCGACTTGACGCTTCCACCCGTGCTGCGACCATTGCCTCCACCCCTTCCATCCGTGCAGTGACCTTTGCCTCCACCTGCGCCTCAATCTGAGAAAAAATGGACGGCTCATATGGTTGTGAAGAGCCGCCATCTCCTCGCCCTGATGAAGAGTTGTAGTACAAATGATCTCCCTGACCCAACCCCTGAACTTTTCCTCTGTTCCTCCCCCCAACTGTCTCCCAATACAACAGATCAGGGTTCGGCTGTGACCCCTGAGTGGTACAATGATCCAGCTTCTTATTGTATGTCTCCTGCATTTGGTTAAATATACTCATATTCAAGTAATATAAAGTGGCCAAAATGGCGTATATTTGGTTCTAACTTGCCTATATTGTGTATTTTCAAGCAAAACAACTTACAATTACATTAAACTAACTATATATATGATGTTTGAGGTGTTTACAACTTAAACTAACATCAAACTACTCGTATTCATTCATTTTCAAGTGAAATGGCCTAAAATGGCCTATATTTGCCTATATTTGGTTCTAACTTTCCTATATTGTGTATTTTCAATCAAAACAACTTATAAATACATTAAACTAACTATATATATGATGTTTGAGTTGTTTATAACTTAAACTAACATCAAACTACTCGTATTCATTCATTTTTAAGTAAATGGCCTAAAATGGCCTATATTTGCATATATCTGGTTCTAACGTGACTATATTGTGTATTTTCAAGCAAAACAACTTATAAATACATTAAACTAACTATATATATGATGTTTAGGTTGTTTATAACTTAAACTAACATCAAAGTACTCGTATTCATTTATTTTCAAGTAAATGGCCTAAAATGGCCTATATTTGGCTATATTTGGTTCTAACTTTCCTATATTGTGTATTTTCAAGCAAAACAACTTATAAATACATTAAACTAACTATATATATGATGTTTGAGGTGTTTATAACTTAAACTAACATCAAACTACTCGTATTCATTCATTTTCAAGTAAAATGGCCTAAAATGGCCTATATGTGCCTATATTTGGTTCTAACTTTCCTATATTGTGTATTTTCAATCAAAACAACTTAAAAATACATTAAACTAACTATATATATGATGTTTGATTTGTTTATAACTTAAACTAACATCAAACTACTCGTATTCATTCATTTTCAAGTAAATGGCCTAAAATGACCTATATTTGCCTATATTTGGTTCTAACGTGCCTATATTGTGTATTTTCAATCAAAACAACTTATAAATACATTAAACAAACTATATATATGATGTTCGAGGTGTTTATAACTTAAACTAACATCAAACTACTCGTATTCATTCATTTTCAAGTAAAATGGCCTAAAATGGCCTATATTTGCCTATATTTGGTTCTAACTTTCCTATATTGTGTATTTTCAAGTAAAACAACTTATAAATACATTAAACTAACTATATATATGATTTTTGAGTTGTTTATAACTTAAACTAACATCAAAGTACTCGTATTCAATCATTTTCAAGTAAATGGCCTAAAATGGCCTATATTTGCCTATATTTGGTTCTAACTTTCCTATATTGTGTATTTTCAAGCAAAACAACTTATAAATACATTAAAATAACTATATATATGATGTTTGAGGTGTTTATAACTTAAACTAACATCAAACTACTCGTATTCATTCATTTTCAAGTAAAATGGCCTAAAATGGCCTATATTTGCCTATATTTGGTTCTAACTTTCCTATATTGTGTATTTTCAATCAAAACAACTTATAAATACATTAAATTAATTATATATATGATGTTTGAGGTGTTTATAACTTAAACTAACATCAAACTACTCGTATTCATTCATTTTCAAGTAAAATGGCCTAAAATGGTCTATATTTGCCTATATTTGGTTCTAACTTTCCTATATTGTGTATTTTCAAGCAAAACAACTTATAAATACATTAAACTAACTATATATATGATGTTTGAGTTGTTTATAACTTAAACTAACATCAAAGTAATCGTATTCATTCATTTTCAAGTAAATGGCCTAAAATGGCCTATATTTGCCTATATTTGGTTCTAACTTTCCTATATTGTGTATTTTCAAGCAAAACAACTTATAAATACATTAAAATAACTATATATATGATTTTTGAGGTGTTTATAACTTAAACTAACATTAAACTACTCGTATTCATTCCTTTTAAAATGGCCTAAAATGGCCTATATTTGCCTATATTTGGTTCTAACTTTCCTATATTGTGTATTTTCAATCAAAACAACTTATAAATACATTAAACTAACTATATATATGATGTTTGAGGTGTTTATAACTTAAACTAACATCAAACTACTCGTATTCATTCATTTTCAAGTAAATGGCCTAAAATGGCCTATATTTGCCTATATTTGGTTCTAACGTGCCTATATTGTGTATTTTCAATCAAAACAACTTATAAATACGTTAAACCAACTATATATATGATGTTTGAGGTGTTTATAACTTAAACTAACATCAAACTACTCGTATTCATTCATTTTCAAGTAAAATGGCCTAAAATGGCCTATATTTGCCTATATTTGGTTCTAACTTGCCTATATTGTGTATTTTCAATCAAAACAACTTATAAATACATTAAAATAACTATATATATGATGTTTGAGGTGTTTATAACTTAAACTAACATCAAACTACTCATATTCATTCATTTTCAAGTAAATGGCCTAAAATGGCCTCAAAAGGCCTATATTTGGTTCTAACTAGCCTATATTGTGTATTTTCAATCAAAACAACTTACAATTACATTAAACTAACTATATATAAGATGTTTGAGGTGTTTATAACTTAAACTAACATCAAACTACTCATATTCATTCATTTTCAAGTAAATGGCCTAAAATATATTTTTAAGGTGTATTTTCAATCAAAACTACTTATAAATATATGTTTAGAAGTATGTATCGAGATTTGCTTTGCTTTCTTGTTTGCTGGAATTTCTCCTTTTCCAGGAACAGTCTTAAAATGAGTCTTCAAGAACAACTCGGGAGCGGTAGGGAGTACTCCTCCTCTACTCTTTGCCTGTACACATTGTTGAACAAAGGTCATTTTTTATACTCATACCGAAAATGTCATGTAAATTACACTAAGTAGTAGATATGAAACATTTTTACCATCTTTCTAGCATGCTGTGCCGCCGAAATAGAACCCTGAAAGTGTGACGGCTCAATTGGATTAGACAGGGAGCCACCTCTTCGGTTCTTCTTCGCCTTTTCAGATTTTTCCCGAAATGTGGGCTCTTCACTTCTCTTCTTCATGTCTTCGTAGATCGTCTCCCCCAACCATTTTGGCCTTTCTTTGGCTTTCTTAAGCACCTAGTATCGCAAGTCTCTCAGACGAGATGAAGATTTTTTCTTGTAATCCTTCTCTCATGTCACTGATTTCAGATGAATTGGATAACTGTGGCACAAGAAAGCAATAGACCAGAATTTCAATAGAAAATCAGGATGAGTGCAATGAGAAGAAGAATAAGAAAAACAGCAAACTACATGCAATGATGTGGCACACTGATACAACAACGCTGTCATTTCATTACAAAAGTCATATATTTTTATTGAAATGTTGTCCTTAATACAAGCTATGATATACTAAAACAAATCAAAGTGAATTCCCATCCTCGCTTAGTTCATCATCACTATCGTCATCCCAAAAACCATCATCGTCATCGTCATCATCCTCGCTTTCTCCAGACTCGAAACTAGACTCTTCTTCATCATCACCTGAGGGGGCTTCGAACAAAATTTCATCATTTACTCCTTCAACACACTCGACATCATTACCCCCTTCATAATCGGGAATATCATTTGGATCACAAAGAGTTGGAGTCCCAACACTTGTCTCCTGAAGGAAGTCGTAGTCAACCGGAGCATTAATCACAGACCTTTCCTTTGTCCTAAACACATCACACCATTGAGCACGATCTCTTTTCAAGCTTGGGTACGGTGCGACATATACTTGGCTAACCTGGTATGATAGCACAAAGGGATCAAACTTGGGGTATTTCTTGGTGTGGTTGACTTCAACTAGCTTGTATTGATCGATGTTCATTCCCCTCACATTGTCCATCCAATTGCACTTGAACAGAACAGTGCTATATTGCCTAAGGGCACCAGTAAACTTCAATTCTATAACATCATCTAGAATCCCAAAGAAATCACTCCCTCCGTCATTGGACACACACACTCCATAATTCATGGTGGACTTGTGTTTGCTTGATCCTTTTGTTTGGAAATTATATCCATTAACATAGTATCTATTCCAAGTGCGAACTAATGTCGGAGGACCCATTGCCAAAGCAAACAGTACATCATCATTGGGGAATAACCTATTGAAATTCATTCATATGTTAAATACAGCTTTGTATCAGGCGATATTTAATAGTCACAAAAACTCACTTTCGATCTAAACCAATCAAGGTATTATGCTTCATGTTGCACCCACACATCTTCTGTACGTAGAGTAGGTCGAATTTGAAGAATGTGGTCCTCGAAATCCCTTACAAACATAACAATTGTTAATGTCTAAATTAAAAATGAAAGTTAAATTTATAAATAGTATGATTAATAACAAGTGTTTTACTTCTCAAATTCTTGTAAGATGCCTATATTTGCTAACACATATAGGTGTGCACGTTGTAGTTCCACTTCAGTTAAAAATCGTGTTCCACCTGCATTAGACGGCCGACCACAAGTAACCCTAAATAGCACTGGGACAGTTTCGTCGAGCATCCTATCAACTTCATCATTTACATTACGAACTAAATCTCGTGTCTTAGTATCCACTCCTTGTTGAAAGTAGTTTGAACAGAAGTTTGCAATCTCTTCACACAAGTACGCATTACAAATAGAACCCTCCACACGAGCCTTGTTACCAATTTTGCGTTTCAAATGATTGAGGAACCTAATAAGGTGGTTATAAAAAGAGTTACACAATTGCGAAGAACAATAAAAAAGGATATATGAAAATGAAGGATAAGGTACCTTTCAAAGGGATACATCCAACGGTATTGCACGGGACCACATAGCCTAGCTTCGCGTGGAAGGTGAACTGGTAAGTGTTCCATGGAATTGAAGAATGATGGTGGGAAAATCTTTTCGAGTTTACAAAGGATCTCGGCTATGTCCTTTTCCAATCTTTCCATGTCACTTACTGTGATGGTGGAGCAACACAAATCACTGAAAAAGAGGCTAATCTCAGTAACAATTTTCCACACATGAACCGGAAGCAACTCCTTTAATGCAATCGGCAATAATCTTTCCATGAAGACATGACAGTCATGGCTTTTCATACTGTGCAGCTTACCGGACTGCATGTACACACATCTTGTTATGTCGGAAGCATAACCATCGGGAAATTTCAAATCTCTGACCCAGTTACATAATACTTTCCTTTGGGACTTGTCCAGTGCGAAAGGTGCTTTTGGTGGAGTTTCTTTTCCGTTCGCATCCTTGGTGACATGAAGTTGAGGCCTTTTGCACAATTTAGCAATGTCTTTTCTAGATGCAACGGTGTCTACTGTGTGTTTTTCACATCCATAACTGTGTGAATGAGTTGGTCGAAGAAGTTTTTCTCAATGTGCATGACGTCAAGGTTGTGACGAAGATGCAGATTTTTCCAGTATGGGAGCTCCCAAAGACAGCTTTGTTTGAACCACCCATTTTTCAGCTTTTTCAAAGCGTTAAGTGCTTCTGGTCCATCTGTAGCCTTTGGCAAGTCTTTAACACATGACCACAACTCTTCCCCAGACATGATGTGTGGTGGAGACCCTTTTTCACCCTTATTTCTGCAAAAAGCTACTTTGTTTTTACGAAAAGGATGATCTTGAGGAAGGAATTGACGGTGACAATCAAACCAAGAAACTTTACCCCTATGCTCGAGTCAAAAAGCTTTGGATTTATCCATACAATAAGGACAAGCCTTTTTCCCAGCGGTAGACCAGCCAGATAGCATACCATAAGCAGGAAAATCATTTATTGTCCAAAGAATGGCGGCACGCATATTGAAATTTTGTTTCCTAGAAATGTCATAAGTAGTTGCTCCAACATCCCATAATTGCTTCAATTCCTCGATTAAGGGTTGCATGTACACATCCAAGTTTCCCTTTGGCTTTTTAGGACCAGGAACGAGCAACGAAAGGAACATGAAGGGTTTTTTCATGTACATCGATGGCGGCAAGTTGTACGGGGTTAAGATGACCGGCCAACATGAATATTGACCCCCAAACTTTCCATGTGGACCAAACCCATCGGTACACAAACCGAGCCGAACATTCCTAGGCTCAGATGCAAATTCGCCAAAGGATCTATCCAAATGCTTCCAAGCTTCACTGTCGCTAGGGTGAGCCATTTTGTCTTCGACTCTTGGATTTTTGGCATGCCATGTCTTTTCTTCAGCAACGTTCATTGTTGCATACAACCTCTGCAATCTCGGTGTGATTGGGAAATAAATCAGAACTTTCATTGGAACTAAAGACCCCTTAGAAGTCCTCTTGTATCTGTCGCTATCGCACACTCTACATCTGTCCAAGTGTGCATAAGTTCTCCAAAATAACATACAACCTTTGGGGCAAGCATGAATCTTCTCGTGGGGAAGCTCTAATCCCTCTAAGATCTTCTTCATATCGTAAAATGTGTTACTCATGTTGTTGTTGTTAGGTATTGCTTCTTTCATTAATGAAGCAAATGCATCAACACACCTATGTGGCAAATTGTACTCACACTTCAAAGATACTATTCTAGATGCCATTTCCAACACAGACATGGAGCTCCCGTCGTACAACGGGTCCTCAGAAGCCTTTAATAGGTCAAGAAACACCTTTGCTTGAGGATTAGGCTCCTCCTCCATTCCACTAGGCTCTTCAACAGTGGACGGTTCCGGGGTATTCCCAAGAGCATCGAAAACCATTTCACGGTATGGATTAGATAGCTCTTCTGCGGGTTGAGGTAACTCTTCACCATGAGAATACCAACCGTAGTAATCAGGTATAAAGCCCTTGCTATACAAATGCACTTTAACCGTGTCTGCGTCATGCATACGTCTGTTCTTGCATTTCGGACACGGACATCTAACTTCATCCTTACCTGGGTTTTCGGGATTTACTTTGCAAAAGTCAATGAATTCATCAACCCCCCTCAAGAACTCGGGCCTCAAGTTACGCACATTGTCATATCTATCATACATCCACCAACGCTCCTTCCGTTTCATGGTGACCAATTCTACAATTCTAAACCATTTCAATCACAATACTCATTAACAACCTTCATACATACAATTAAAACATTTGTGTGAAATACATATAGGGCCTAAAATGATGTCCAAAGGTCCTTATCACTCCAACCTAACCCATTCTTCGACGTCTAACCCCACCAGTGAATGTATGTCAACTATTCGCTTCTACGTAAATTCCGACAGCATTTCCCATGAGTTCTCCAAGTACACAATGTGAGCTTCGTAAAAGCTTACATATGTACCCAGAGAACAACATAGAGAAACAACATCACCGGAAATTACATAGAATAGAACAAAAGGCATACATTCACCACCTAAGTGAGGTCAAACGTCGAAGAACAGTCCCAATCGGGGACTATTCAAGATATACTCCTAATGAGTATACCTTGAACAGGTATCTAGGCACATGATGATGCAAACATATTTATTTAAACACTTACATTAAATTTATAACATCATCCAAACTATTTCCACGAAAACAAATATGTCAAAAACAATATAAACAATTTAAATAGTGTAAACTAAATAAAGGAATGTGCAATAAATAAATTATTGTGATAATTATATAGTTTTTAACTTTTATAACCTTTAATAAACGAACCATTATAAAAACTATTGTGATAATTATATAGTAACTTAAACTTATACAATTAAAGTAACTTAATCTTCAAAGTAATAACATTGATAATGCCATAGACCATAAAATATAATCACCAAAATCAGCATTAACATTGATAATGCCCAATTCAAATATAATGTCATTTTAATTTTCAAACACCAATAACACCCCAAATCAAAGTACAACAACAAAATTAACATTTTTAACAATTCTAAATTATATAATCTGATATATAAACACCCCTAACAAGAAAAATTGCAATTTATTTTCCAATTCTCATGAAATTGATAAACCCTAATCTGTAAAGTAAAACAAGAAATCAACAAAATTGAGCAGATTAAGATGTACCTAGTCACGACTCTTGGAGATTGTCTCTCCACCGTCGTCCACCGAGTTCCGAGCCAAAACTTGAATTTAGGCATTGCCAAAGTTGAAGGAAAGATTTGGAGTGAGTGGCCAAAATTCAAAAAAAAATTATTAAATAGGATAGATTTAGGTATTATCGGCGGCGAGAAGAGAAAGATTTGGATTTTCCGGCGGCCAACGGTGGTTTTTGCCACCTACATCCCAAAATCCCAACTTTTAGGGTTTGGTTTCATGAGAAAAAAAATAATAATATAATAAATTGAAGCTCACCGGCGGCGAAGAAGGCAGGCGGCGAAACTTCTTCCGGCGTCCGTTGGTTGGAGGGAGGTGGCTTCGTCGGCGTTCGTTGGTTGGAGGGAATACAACTTCTCACTTTTAATTTTGCGAATAAAACCCGACTGGAAGAGGCTAATTAATTTAACCCCCCCCCTCGACATCAGCGACGGTTTAAGACCGTCGCCTAAGGAAAAAAAAATTAAGCTTTATATTAACCTCAACAACGACGGCTTAAAACCGTCGCTGATAGTCAGCGACGGTTAAGCCGTCGTTCTTTACATAATAAACAATCGTTGACCACCGTCTGCTTAAAGTCGTCGCTATATCTTAAATCACCGACCGTTTTCTAGACCGTCGCTGTGAAGCGGTCGTTATTTTAGCTTTTTCTTGTAGTGAGGCTTCTACTTTTATGATTTTATCTTAATTTCTAAGTGAGTTTCTAAATGCACTTAATTATTAACTAAACCCTTTTTTGTGTTTTTCTTTGATGAACTTCTTACTTACTATTTACTTTTCTAATTTTAACTTTTACTTTCTTTTTTCTCTTGAATGAGGTTTTTTGTGGAGCAAGTATGGAGAATGAAGTGTTTTGTGTGGGATTGAAATTGTGTTGAGTAGTATTCAAGTTGTTTTTGGGTGAGGTTTAAGTTGTTTTGGGTGGGGTTGAAGTTGTTGAAAAGTATTGAAGTTGTGTGTTTTTAAGATGTGTGTTGAAATGAATATAAAGGGGGGGTATTTATAGGAAAATGAAGTGGGGAACTAGGGTTTAAAGGAGGTAGAAAATCAGATTTTTCACTCAAAAAAATCTGATTTTTACCACCTAACATCATCCTAATTACATCATTAAATCTTCGTACATCATCAAATTTATTGGAAATCCAAAGGTTCTCATTCTTTTTTGATTTGATTTTGACTTTTACACTAATGAAGCAAAATCAGATTTTCAGTCAATATTCTCTTCCTAAATACATCCTAAAACGTGAAAGTGCATCGAAAAACGTGAAAGTGAAGCTGACTGGCAACTGCACGGAGCGCAGTTGCCTACGCGGAGCGTGCATTCGGCGCACAGTCGTACGCTCAGTGCACAGCCTGGATTTTCCGAAAAGAAATCGGATATTTTGGCTCTTACACCATATATTTGATTCCGATTCTTATTCCTTTTCTCATGATTCTTATTCTTTAACCAATGGATAAGAGGATGTGATGTGGTTAAAATATTCTTATTCTTTATCCAATGGACAAACAAAATTGACTAGTGGGTAATGACTTGATCACCAAGAAAACTGATTCCCACCAGTTTTCAGAGAGGAGTAAAATTCTGGCGCCTAATCGCGACTCATTTTTTCGTTTTTCGTAAAACTAACTTAAAACAATTAATAAAAACATGTCACAATACTACATACGAGCACGATTATTCAACAAATTATTTTATTAAAACCGGTGGCTGTAGTTATTGACTCCGACTTACGGAAAAATTACGTTTTTAAACCGAAATCGTATGATTAAGCGCAAAACGCAAAACCATATGACGGAATGAAACTCGCCCTCCGAGGCGGAATGTGCCTCTGGCGGGGCGCGCTTCACGATACATGACGACTTCGTTATTTTTATTTCTGTTCAAAAATATATATATTAATAAAATTTATCCACAACAAGCGTTTAAAATTTGGCGTCTACAACTTTATGAGCCCTCAGACGACCCAAACAAAACATGACCAAAACCATATTCTCCTCATATAAAAAAGTTTAAACCTCCAATTTGGGATGAAAATATTTTTCGTGTATAAAAGTATCCCTTTCACCATTTAATGAACTGGTGAATGTGAGTTTGACCTTAAATTTGTTCATACCTATAATAATTTTCATGAGAAAGTGAGTTTATGATGTCATTATTTTCTATAAAAAATTGATGTACACTAAGCAATGAGAAACAAATAAACCTTACGTTATTCCACATGATTTGTGCCTAAGTTATAAGGATTTTTTGCACGAAATTTACAAGGAATGTTCCTAATTTCGCAACAATTGAATTTAAATATTTTGCAATCTAGCTTTAGGAATGGCACACAAATCATTTCTTAAGACTTATATTGAAGATTTTCCCAAATCATTTCCTAATATGTTAAGGAATAAAGAATATGCTCCTTGATTTAAGCAATTAAGGATATCGAAGATGCTCTTTTTGCAAAGGCTTGTTGCACATGAAAACTCAACATATTGGGAGAATTAATGACACATGGCAAAAACGGACGTGGTAGAACTAACTGGTCAACGACATATACGCTGATTTTCTAGCTTTATATAATATAATGATAATGATAGATAGGTTACATAATTTAACGAATTTAAGAGAAACGTTTATATAAAAGTTGTCACCCTTATGGGTGTAAGCTAATATGTAATTGATCGATCTTTACTTGCTGATTGTAGATGTTTGCATCAACTACCCCATAGCTGCAATTAAAAGGGAATTTCGTTCAATATCTCCTGTAGACTTTGCTTATAATTGCCCGAGTTTTGATGGGGGAATGGAACCATGTTGTGTACTCCCTCTATTTTTTTTATCTTTCTCACTTGGAATCTTGACACTATTCATACTTAGAGAGAATCTTCTCATTTTTTTTCAAATTATAAGAAAAAATATAGTCATGTGGGGTCTTGTTTGATTCGTCTCAATTAGTATTTTATTAATATTCAATCGTTATAATTTTTACTAATATGTAATGAAAGATATTTAACTTCAAAGATGTGTTTTGGGAGACGTGTACAGGAAAGTGAGAAGGATAAAAAAAACAGAGGGAGTACTTGTCATGAATCTTGACACTATTCATACTTAGAGAGAATCTTCTCATTTTTTTTTCAAATTATAAGAAAAAATATAGTCATGTGGGGTCTTGTTTGATTCGTCTCAATTAGTACTTTATTAATATTCAATCGTTATAATTTTTACTAATATGTAATGAATGATATTTAACTTCAAATATGTCTTTTGGGAGACGTGTACAGGAAAGTGAGAAGGATAAAAAAAACAGAGGGAGTACTTGTCCTGAATCAAGCCATTTTGCTAAAAAATAAGAAGGGATGAAGAAAGACTACATAAAAGTTTAGTTGAGAAAATGGAGTAAATGAATGAATAAAGTAAGGGTATGTACATATTTACAGACTTGTTTATCTAATTCCTTTGTTTTAAAAAAAATAAGTGATTAGAACTATTACATGGTGTAGACACCAAATTTTGAACCCCTTTTTTTGGATAAATAAAGATTTTGAAAAGAAATAAAAATAACAAAAACCGTCATGCATCGTGGAGCGCGTGCCCCGTCAAAATGCATGTTTCGTCCCGGAGCGCGAGTTTCATTCCATCGTACGGTTTTCCATTTTTGCGTATTACTCATGCAGTTTCGGCTTAGAAATATAATTTTCGTGAGTCGTAGTCAATAACTACAATCACCGTTTTAATAAAATAATTCGTAGTATAATCACGCTCGTTTTTACTAATTTGACGAGCTTTCGTTAATTGTCTTAAGTGAGTCTTTCAAAAAAACGAAAAAACATGAGTCGCAATTAGGCGTCTGGATTTTAATCGTATCCCAAAACCGGTAGTAATCAGTTTTCTTTATGGTCAAGTCATTGTCCATTGAATAAAGAATAAGAATATATTCTTTATCCACTAATCACATCCTTTATCCATTAGTTAAAGAATAAGAATCAAATCTCATGTGTAAGAGGCAAGAATCCGGATTTTTTCCACCGGATTCGAGTTGTGCGCCAGGCACACGACCATGCGCCAGACGCAGGGCCTTGCGCCTAGCGCACGGAGCTGTGCCTAGTCCAGGCTCCTGCGTTTGGTGCAGCGTTTTAATCAGTTTTGTTGTGCACGTTTTTTGATGCACTTTTTATGTATTAGGGTGTATTTAGGAAAGAATATTTTCTGAAAATCTGATTTTTGCTTCATTGATGAGAAAATCCAAAAAGAATAAGAATATTTGTGTTTCCAAAGAGATTTGATGATTTCATTAGGGTGAGGTCATTAGAGTGATGTCATTAGGGTGAATAAGGATGAGCAAAATCAGATTTTTTGGGTTAAAAATCTGATTTTCTACTTCTTTGAAATCCTAGTTCATTTCCCTCATTTCCCTATAAATACCCTCCTTTTTTTACTTCAAAACCAAGTTGAGCTAAAACACAACTCAACTTCACAACTTCTCTCCCTACTACTCTTCTTCCCCTTAATCTTTCCATCTAAGCAAAAGTCTTAATTAGTAAGTAAACAAGTTGAAAAAAACTCAACTTAATTTCACTAATTCTCTCAATACTTCTCTCATCTTCTCTACTACTTCCTTCCTCTCAAAAATCTTATTCAAGAAAAAAAAGTAAAAGTTAGGAAAATAATTAGTAAGTAAAGAAGTTCATCAAAAGAAAAAAAAAACACAAAAAAAGGGTTTAAGTTAGTAATTAAGTGGATTTAGAAACTCACTTAGAAATTAAGAAAATCACAAAAAAGGTAGAAAAATTTGCAAAAAGGTAGAAAATTTTCATTCTAGTCTTTCAAAGTGTCTAGAATGTTTATACCAAAATTCACTTCAAAATAAGTTCAATAAGTTGGATTTCAAAGAACAAATTGAATAAAGGTCCTATTTTGACCAGTTTGAGTTTAAAATTCACCATAATTCGAGTTATCACTAAAAGCTTATGAAATTTTGACACAATATAAATAACTCACTGACCTATCCATCGGTGTATCATATGCTCAATTTTACGCTTTCTACAGAAAGTTATGATTTTTGCAAATCAGTACAAGAACAAAAGTGCAATCTGGAAAATGAAATACAGTGATTAACTCAACTTTCACAAAAAAAATGTTTTCTTTCATACGAAAATGTTAATTAAAAATCATGAATTTTTTAATTTCTCTTAAAATAACTCATTTTATCATGTAAATAAAAATCAATAAAAATCATCATAAAAAATCAAAATCAAAGAAGTTAATTAATCTTTAACTTTCACAAATTCACAAATAAACATGAATTTCAAAGCTCATTCAAGGAGTTGAAGATCAAGGAGAATCATGGTGAAGATCAAGATTGAAGACTTTGTATAGATCATAGATTTTGTACATTTTGTTCAAATAATAACTTTTTGTAAATAGTTATTACATCACTCATTAATAAAAAACATGGAGATGTTTATGCTTAATTTTCATAAATAATTCCACAACTCCTTTTTAATAAAATGAGCAACCAATGTTACAAATTTTGCATGTTGGGCCAATATGTCATAGTATATGAATTAAATGACCTAATCTCAATTAAGAGAAAAAATTGCAAATCTAACTAAGTTAAATTGTATGATGATCCATCTTACATTTTAAAAATGTGTTCTTAATCTTCAAATGTATCAATCATATATAATTTGACATAATTAGATTGGTAATTATGATCTCCGAATTAATTTTAGGCCGTTTCACGTGTCTCACTTTAAATGGCCAAATTCCAATTAGCCAAACACAAATCTCCAAATTCGATCTCAAATTGATCATTTCTCTCTAAATGACTTAATAATCTTGAATTAAGATTATTTCTCAAAAGTCTTCAATTAGGAAGCAAACCTCTTCTTCTAAGACCTCTTAAAAATCATAAGCGTGATCACTAATCAAGGTGGTTATTTCAATCCTCGATTAATCGCTAATTAGAGCGGTTAACTCAAACCCCTCTTTATTTAATCACTAATTAGAGTGATTATCTTAAACCTTAATAATCGTTAATTAGGACGATTATTCTTCTTATTTAATCACTAATTAGAGTGATTATCTTAAACCTTAATAATCGTTAATTAGGACGATTATTTTTCTCATTTAATCACTAATTGGAGTGATTATCCTAAACCTTGAATAATCATCAATTAAGGTGATTACTTCCTAACCTTCATTATTAATTAGTAATCAAGGTGATTATCTTTCCTCTTAAGTTTAGTAACTAATTAGGGTGATTATCTTAACCTCCATTTTTAATCACTAATTAAGGTGGTTATCTTAATCCTTCATATTTAATCAATAATTAAGATGATTTTCTTAATCTCATTTCAATCACTAATTGGAGTGATTACATTATTCCTAATAGATTTGTTTAATTCTAAAGGTGAGTTATTCATAATCTGTTTCCCTTTCTTCCCCAATGGAATTGGCCATTTAGGGTGAGACATAAGATCGAACTACGATGGTTTTGATCCATGAGTGGATTCAAATCCCGTAATGATTGGTACGTAGTGCAACTTCAGTGCTCAAACCTACCATGTACAAATGATATACTGGTCCTAAATAAAAATGGTTGATGTGTATATGTGCAAACTATGTGATTTTCTTTCTTTTGAATAGCCATGATTACTTTAAAATGGAAAATAACGCATTTAGTAAGAGCCCGTTCTGTAGAACGGAACAGGAGACGAGTTCCAGACGTTCGTACCTCTTAACCTAAACCCCGAACCCTATCTCATGGTATGAAAGACCAATTTTCAAAAAAGCATTATCCATATGAAGTCATCATCGTTTTAAATGATATTTCATGAAATTGATTTCAAAAAAAGACTAAGAAAAGACTTTTTTTTTTATTTTCCACCTCCCCCCCCCCCCCCCCCCTCTCCTTCTCTCTCTTCTATGCCCCGCCCGCCCCCTCTCCCGCCCCTTGTCATCTCCTCCGTCCACAAACTCACCTCCTCCTTACGTTTATCCGCTACTACACTTATCGTCCGGAGCTCGTTACCTCGACGCCGTTCGACTACCTCGCCGGTATATTCTCTCTCCTCTCTTTTAATTTTAAGTTTTTACCCGATTTTGCTTGTTTTTTTTTGATGATTTTCGTGGATCTAGGGTTTGAAATTGTTTCTTGCAATGGCTGAGTTTCTTTTGTTATTGATTTAAGTTACTCCCATTCTTGCGTTTTTGTTGTTTGTTTATTGATTTTGTCGAACTTAGGGTTTGGGTCTTCTTTAGGATCTTACAAAACTTACTTTGAATTACAACAATTGTTCCTCATTATGCAATGAATTTGAGTTTGCGAATGTTTATTTGTTTGCATTCACTCCGCTACTCAAATTTATCTTCCCTCGCATTTTCATTTTATTTCACCAAAATCCTCGCAAATTTTGTGGGCATTAAATTTTTCCTTGCTTTTATTGGAAAAGCAAAAGTTTCTTCATCGGGTATGTTTCTCTTGTTAGTTTTCATTGAATTTTCTCTCTTTTCTCTCACACACTTGTCAAACTTATGGGTACTTTTAGTTTCATTTGAATTTGATGATGAATATGTACTTTTCCGGAATATGTTTAGTTTCTTAATAGTGTATTAATGTCCTTTTTCCACTTGTTTGATTCTTGTATGTTTGTATTTCCTTTAAAAGGAGTTGGTTTTGTAACTTTTCTAAGATTATGTTCGATTAATTTGGAAATTTTGCTTGTTGAATGTGTTGAATTACTATTTTGGGTATTTGTAGTCTTGGGAAAGTCCAAACTAATTCCTTTATTTCACATTATGTTTCACTTAGATTTTTGATGATGAATTATGCTACTTTTAAATGGAAAATTCTAGTACACCCTTCAAATTTGTTGAATTACCGAGTTTTGTACATTAAAAGCTCAACTTCATGTCTAATATGATGTCTTCGCAATGTTTGTGCTATTTGCTATTTTTAGGAAGTCCAATATTGGACATTGGCTGGTGGAAACTAATTTTCTATATATGGAAACATCATTTAAGATTTCATTTAGAGATTGTTGACAAGCTAGCCCACCGATCATGCCACGATTCGTCGAATTCTCCCGAAGTCGTGAGAGAAGATAGTTGTTTTACTAAGGTAAAATAGTTTCCTACTGAGTTGATTTGATTGTGTTTTTGTTGCATTTAATCAAGTTCATTCGTGTTTTCGATCCGGTTTCGACAAAAAGTGGCTTGGGCCGTGTTCATTCCAAAGGAGTGCTTCATAATGATATAAAAATCTATACCATAAGGCTTGTTGTATATATGAGAAACTCTCCCAATGATAGTGACTTACACGAGCTCAAAACATTGAATACCCTTATGGAGGCTTCATTACAAACACATTGATGAATTTCGCAAGAGATTATCCGAAAGTTCACTAAGTTGTACACATGGAAGGTTTCGATCATTTTATCGACGCGACTAAATTTTATCAAGATTTAATCAAAAAGATTAAAAGATTTTATGGCCTTGTCGATGAGCCTGGTTTTATAAGAATGATGGAGTTTCGGTCGTATAGAATGGAAAAAATTGCATAAGTGTCAATTGTTGTTCATCGTCTTTGTATCTATCCGACTTACCTCGACTCTTATTATTAGAATGACTAGTTTCTTCTTTTAGATTCTAGGTACATATCCTTCCCACAAATCAACCATGCATACCGAACCGGTGTCTACATTGCCGGTACTACTAGTGGTTCAATAGTTTTTATGTTTAATGCTTTATCGTGCTATATGTGTCTTTTACATTTCTTCTACTATTTTATGGACTTTAAATTTGCTTTAGCAAAATTATGGCTCTTGGTGAGTTTTCATAATTTCCTTACAGCCCACAATATTTCGCGTTCCGCTGGAGAGCTTCCATTCCACATTTAGTTCCACCAAGAGACAAGCATTGTCGTGATGGGTCAAACTAAGCCCACACTAGAATCGTACGAACATGAACTTAGCTAAGGCGTCCATATCGATCCCCGCACATTATTTCGCCTTCTTTCATCATCCACAATTTAACTAAAAATCAGGTAAGATACCAGCCAAAAATGGGATGCAACAACGATCGTACCAATCTCGACTATCTCAACCTTCTATTTATCCCCCTCTATTAACTGCCGAGAATTCTTTTCCGATTATGTTTAGAAATTAGAACCATCCTATCCGAAGTGATTGTTCGAGGATGAACCTTATTTATCCCCCTTTTCCCCTTAGTAAGATGATTGTTCGAGGAATTAGTATGGGCATCAGCCCCTTTGGGATCATGGTGTTGGTTTTATTAATCGTTTGGCATGATTGATTGTTTCATGCATAAACATTTTTTCTTTTCTTTTATTTGATTTCAAGAAAGTAAATGAATTATTATTACAACAACATGCAAAAAAAGGAATATAACACTACAAGGAATTAAATTAGTAACAGGAGCAAAACAAAGCAATATCATCTTCAAATATACAGAAAACAAGACAAGCAAATAATCATCAATAATTGGTAAAAGAAGTAGGAAAAATAAAGAGATCAAAAAGAAGTCACACCCCGCAGCCCCCCCCCACCGACCTCCCGCGCCCCCCCCTCACCGACCTCCCGCAGCCCCACCCCCTCACACCCCCGCAGCCCCACCCCCTCCCCGACCCCCGCAATCTCCCCCTCACCGACCCCCGCCAACCCCCCTCACCGACCCCCCCGCCCCACCCCACGACCCCCGCACCCACCCCCCCCCCTCACCGACCCCCCAGCCCCCCCCCTCACCACCCCCGCAAGCCCCCCCCCCACCCCCCGCAATCCCCCCCACCGACCCCCGCACAACCCCGCCCTCACCGACCCCCGCACAACCCCCCCCCTCACCGACCCCCCCCACCCCCTCACCGACCCCCGCAAGCCCCCCCCCCGACCCCCGCAATCCCCCCCACGACCCCCGCACAACCCCGCCCTCCCGACCCCCCGCACAACCCCCTCCCCTCACCGACCCCCGCAGCCCCCCCCTCACGACCTCCCGCACCCCACCCCCACCGACCCCGCACCCCCCTCACCGACCCCCGCACAACCCCCCCACCACCCCCGCGCCCCACCCTCCTCACCGACCCCCGCGCCCCACCCCCTCACGACCCCCCCGCAAGCCCCCCCCCCGATAGGCAATTAACTAGTACCAAACGAGGGTATATAGCGTACTTAATACTCCCTTGTACTTTGTCGCCTTCATAATACCCGTGTGTTTAAAGGTGTCGGGCAATTGGATGAAGATATTTTTGTTTCGTTCTTTGAACAATGTTTGTCAATGCATACAAGTTCTCTTTCTTTTTCTTGTGATCTTAGTTCCATGTTCCTGAATCACTTAAATTTTTTGTTTATTATAGTTCCAGTTTGGTCGCTATTGGTTGTTGGTTGTTTATTGGTTTAGTTAAGCTCTCGTGCGGTTGCACCCAAACAATTTGAAAATTTTGCATCTAAGAATTTGTGAAGAAGAAAAAAATATGGATGGCTGTACAAGAGGATGCCGCTCCTCAAGAAGAGAAAATATGAAGCATCAAATAATTTAGCCGAGTACCATATTTTTGTAACTTCCTATATATTTGTAATGAAAAATGATACTTTTCTATATATATAATTGTTTAGGGGGTCATTTTGGGCTAAAAAAAAAAAAAAAAAAAAATTTTTTTATTTTTTGGGTCACAAGGGCCGCGGTTCGGGCAAAAACGCAGCCCTTGGTTGGTTAAGGGGCGGTAAGGGCAAAAACCGCAGCCCTTAGTGAGTTAAGGGCCGCGGTTTTGCCCAACCGCAGCCCTTAACCAACCAAGGGCTGCGGTTTTGCCCCACCGCACCCTAACGCGCTAAGGGTCGGTTAGAAACCGCACCTTCCATGCCAAGGGTCGCTAGCCTAATGGCCGGTCAAAAAACGCAGCCCTTGGGCCTTGACCGCAACCCTGGGCTTTTTTCCTCCAGTGTTTTAAAATGATTTAATAAATAAATATGTCCCTATTCAGATATTAATAGGGTGACGACTTCAAAGTTTTCTAAAACTCATAGTCCAATGAGAGACTTTCGTGGAATTCAGACCACTAATTAAGACAGTAAAAAATCGGATACCACACATGGCTATATAGGTGCCGAGACAAAGAAGCGTGGTGATGACATGTGTGTAAATTATTATAAGAGTGACACATGTACCGTTTAATAATAGCTTCACATGTGGCAAAAATTAATTTGATTTATATATATATTAGTATTGGGACCTGAGCAAATGTCTGAACTATTCGTAGAAAAGATGTAGACTTTTAACAAATTCACACACCCCATTGGACCGTATTTTTTAACTGATATACCACACAAAAAAGTTATTATGTAATATTTTATTTAATTTTTCTATATGTCTATATAGATAATGTCAATTTTATTAAATTCTTATAAAATACAAAAGCAAAGATATTAATGATTAGAGTTTTTCAATGTCAAGTATTACAGTAAAAGTAATACAACTATTTTGGAATAAAATAAGTGTTTCATATCATTTCTTTCATTAATTTGTTTAAAATAAGAAATTATATATATATAATTTAATAAGTGAAGAATTCTAGTTTTTATTAAAGTTTGATTGGTAAAATGTGTGATAAACTTAGTTAAATATCCCTTTTTTTCCTTTGATGTTTTTGCTTTTCTTCTTTCACACTTATGAGTTCTGAAATCTTATTTCTCTATCTTTCTCTTTTTTTTTTATGCTGGCCTTATCTATTTTTCATTAGATTTCCAAGAAATGAACTTTAATAAGCATGTGGACTCCATATTACTTGCTGAGGTTTCTTCTTGCTTCTCTTGTAAGCTTCACGGTGCCCAAAACGAACAACGGTATTTCTAAATCCACCTCATTATTGATGGAAAAGCTAGGAAGAAAAAATGTTCATGACCATTTGACTGTGATCCTCTGACACTTGACTTCTTGTGAATTTTATTTTCTTGTGCATTAAATTGATGTCATTCAACCTAACCCCAAAATTACAATGCTTTCCAACTATGTCTACAATAAATGCATATATAACACTAGTGTACTTAAAATGTAAAATGAAAAGAGTGTCATGTTTAGGAATTAGAATGTAATTAAAATGTGGTTCAAAACACGAAAAGTCTAGTCTAAAAAAACAAAAAACAAAAAAATGTGTCAAAAGGGGTAATTATTTTCGAAAAAAAAGAGGATTCTTCCATTTCCTGCTAAAAAAAAACATATAAAGAAAAATTCGTCAGTCATTGACTAACATTGTTAGTGTGTACATTTCAGGTACTTCACATCTAAAAAAAAGGGAAAACTAAAACTTGCATCATTTCACAATGTCTGATTCCGGAAAGCAAATCCAGACTAAAGCTTCAGCAAAGGGCAAAGGCCGTTGGTGGTCTATTAATCAAATTTATGCAGAAGAATCTCTAGGAACCATGTACAGTCGTCTGAAAAGACAGGGTCTTCTAGAAGCGAAGCATCACTGTTACACTTTGCCACCGCCAGGGGTTAATATGGGATTATACTGCAACTTTTGCCATGAGTACGGACACGAAACATACCGATTTGTTGACCTTCGACATGCCATCCACCAGCTAATAGAAGATGGAAAAATTCCCATTCCTCCATCATGGATGCCCCCAGTTGTGTCCTTCACTAAGGCTGATCTTCCCAAGGAACTGGATCCTCATTAAGCTTTATACATCACTTTGAAATGCAATGGGCGAGAATTGACTAATGTACTAATAGATGATGGATCGGCACTTAATGTTTGCCGCAAAGGAATGCTTTACGAATTGGGGTATAACAACACATTATTTAGCCCTACTGATACAGTATTGGGAGCATACGACAATTCTTCAGGGAGGGCTATAGGGACGATCAATCTTCAACTGAGGTATAAAGACTGGATTTGTGATGCGGATTTCACGGTCCTCGAAGCTTTAACCTCATTCTCTTCGTTGTTGGGGCGACCATGGCTTCATGCGAACAAAGCTATTGCCTCTCCTGCACACCGAAAACTCAAATGCCCAACAACCTCGGGAACGATAACCATCCATGGGAATCCGACACGACCAAGAAGTGTTACCCCGGCACCGCCAACTGTAGAAGATGAAACAGGTCATCAAGATGGTTCTCTCAACCCTTGCATGCTAGGGAGTAATGTTCCTTTAGTACCCCAAGGATCCAATTCAGAAGCTATTTACACTATCCCAATGACAATTGATCAACTCGTCGCCTACGCCGACATTTGTTGTGCTCAGAATATGCCAGTAAGGACCTCTCAACACAGATCAGGCCGAAACTAATACCATGGCCATAACTTTCTCTGATAAAGATCTGCCTGATAACCCTACTCATAACAGCGCCTTGTACATTGCTGTCGATCACAGTGTCAAATATATAAAAGGGGTAATGGATGATAATGGAGCTTCCACCAATATATGTCTTCTCAGTACCCTTAATTGGCTCGGGTGTCCTCCTCCACAAGGAGAAGCCTCCATAAGAACCATAGTTGCATATGATGGTTCAACACAGGAAATCACAGGATCAACAACCATGTTCTTACGCATTGGGGCAGTCATACGAGAGGTCAATTTCATGATCATTGATTGCGAAGCTCCTTTCACTCTGTTGTTAGGACGACCATGGCTCCACAAGAACCAAGCTATCATCTCAATATTGCACCAAAAGATGAAGATGATAACTCCACGCGGGGTAATCACAGTCCCAGGAGATATAGCAATGGGGGTGGCAATGCAAAAATCCCGCATACCTCATATATGTCACCTAAATCATGAGGAGAACGACAATGGTCACACACAGACACCACCCCTCAAACTGGTAAAATACTACTTCTACTGGCCTATTCCCGAAGAGGATCTTGATCAACCGAACTGGATACCAGACATGAGAGAAGTTAAGAGGGTTGAGAAGAAGTTACATTGGCTCTTCAAAGAGTCCTGGGCAGTTCAGTGTGAAGGAGAAGAGAATCTAGCACACAAAGTAGCTGCTATTCAATCTATCATGGAACCTTATATCTTCCTTGATGAAATTGATTATGAAACAAGAGCCTCTTGCATGTTAGTGTGCAAGGCATGGGCATCATGGCTCCTCAGCCGAGAAGACAACCCTTTATATGTCAAGAAGAAAAAGGAAAGGTGGAGCAGACGTCTTCAGACGGGAGAACACATGGCATGGCGCCCAGCAAACTGAAATCTGAAAATTTTGGGAAGTACCTGAATCATTTAAGTGCTTTTATATATTGTACTTTGTAGGTAGAGCTACGTGAGGCTTGATCCCCTAAAAAAAAACAAAAATTCTGATGTTGTAATGCATCTATCTTAGTTTCTTTACCGTGTAATGTACTAAAAGGGGTACGTAGGCAACTTATTTTCCGATTGCAGCTGCAAAAAAAAAAATAACGGTTTTTTCACCATATACCCCCGACAAATTGGAGAATTCACCATATACCCTCAATGTTTCAAATATGCACCATATACCCCTGAGTTTTCGAAAACGTTCACCATATACCCTGGACTTTTCAAAATCGTTCACCAAATGCCCTTTTTGGTAACGGATGTTAAGTTGTCGTTAGAGTTATTAACAATTTTGCCATTATTAACCCTAAACCCTAATTCTAATCTACCGCTAACCCTAATCTAACTCTAACCTTAATCCTAATCTAACCCTAATCTAACCCCTAACCCACTCTCCCCTCTCCTCCACCCCACCCCCCCCACCCCCTAACCCTCCCCCTCCCCTCAACCCCGCCCCGCCCCCACCCCCACCCCCTCTCCTTCCCCGTCGCCGCTCCCCCCCCCCCACCCCCACCCCCTCTCCTTCCCCGTCGCTGCTCCCCCACCCCTCCCCCTCCCCCTCCCCTTCCCCGTGGATTTCCCTCCCCCTCTCCTTCCCCGTCGCCGCTCCCCCAGTCGATTTCCCTCCACTTCCCCTTCCCCTTCCCCCGTCACTGCTCCCTCGTGGATTTCCCTCCCCCGCGATTTCTTCTCACTCCTCCCTGTCGTTTCCCCCGCCACTAGTTAGATCTCGGACTCCGCGATTTCTTCTCACTCCTCCCTTCGTTTTCCCCGCCGGTCGTGAAATTAGGCCGTGAAATCCCCGTCGAAATTGTTGTGACGGGGGAGGGAAGGGGGAGGGGAGCAACGACGGGGAAGAGGAAAGGGAAGGGGAGGGGAGGGGAGGGAGCAACGACGGGGAAGGGGAGGGGGAAGGGAGCAGCGAGGGGAAGGGGGGGGGGAGGGAGCAAAGAACGGGAAGGGGAGGTGGTGGGGGCGAGCCGGGGTTGAGGGGAGGGGGATGGGGGGGGGGCTAAGGTGGAGGGGAGGGGGGGGGGGTGGGGGCCGGGTTAGGGGTTAGTTTATGGTTAGATTAGGATTAAGGTTAGAGTTAGATTAGGGTTTAGGGTTTATAATGGCAAAATAGTAAATAAAGCTAACGGTGAGTTAACGGCATTTAGAAAAAGGGCATATGGTGAACGTCTTCGAAAACTCAGGGGTATATGGTGCATATCTGAAATATTGAGGGTATATGGTGAATTTTCCAATTTGTCGGGGGTATATGGTGAAAAAACCGAAAAAATAAATTAATTAATTATGTAAAATTTCATTTTTAATATATCATAACTATGTTGGGCCTGATTCTCCATTCAAAAAAAAATCATCACAAGAAAAATTTCTTCCCCAAATCCAAATCCACTCATGAAGATACGTAGGCAACCTTCGGGTGCCCCTTTTGCATTTAATATTTTGTTTTATGGTTTCAGCGCTTAGAAGCAATCAATACATGCATATCACTACAAAGAAGAACGATATCTGGGGCATTATAATTTGCCAAAATGAGGACACATGCCTCGTTATACCTCTTTTCTCTTATTTCTGTAGTAGCATGAAATGGAAGGATATTTTCAATTTGATTTTGAAAAATGTTTGTGTATTATCCCAAAAAATATGAGTCTAAAAAGTGAAAGTTTAAAATGTAAATAAAAGGTCCAAGTCTAAAAAAAAAAAAAGTCAGTCAAAGAAATCTAATGAAAATCCAAAACAAATGATAAAGTCAAGGTTTCACACCTTTTAATAAATAACTGAAATTGGGGTTAAAAGAAAAAAAATGATTTTCAAAGATATCATTTCTTTCATTCCCTGTACAAAAAAAAAAAAAAAAAAGAAAAGAAGAAACAAAGTCTGGACAAATTTTTGTGCTAACTTTTCATTTCATTTCACAAGAACTCTGCCTGGGACCGCTCAGGATCTAGGCTGATTCGCCAAAGTTCTGACCATAGTGAACGTTCTCTTTCGGTAATATTGTCATCCTTGTCTACACTAGATGTATTCTCTGCTACACGACTCAGCAACATGTCTGAAATTCCGAACAACGAGCACCAACAGAACTCTACCCCTCCACCCGATCCAATGGTTGAGCTCTGAGGACTTGTCCAAGCCATACTTGACCGACAGGATAATATTAAACAAATTGTGTTGGGCATAATGCGCCAAAGCGTCCAGATGCCTCCTCCTCCTCCTCCGGAGTCGGAAGTAGCTTCACCTTTTCACCTTGAGCCTATGAACAATGAGAGAGAAATTCCCACTAAGCTCGAGGAAGAAGTAGTTAAGCTCAAGGAAGTTTTAAAAGGCATGACTAAGGCTGAACCATGGATGGACATTCATGGGTTAACACTTTTCCCTAAGGCACGATTACCTCATGGTTTCAAGATGCCTAACCTGACAAAGTTTGATGGGACCGACATCCCCACCAATTTCCTGAAGATGTATGTAGGGGTAATGAGTCCCTGGGAAGTGGAAGAATCTTTGATGGCTCAACTCTTTCAATAGTATTTAGATGGTCTTTGCAAAGACATTGGTTCCTCAATCTTGAAAACACAAAGAAATCCACTTGGGCTGACATAGTCAGAGAGTTGTCAAACCAGTACAAATATAATGAAGAAATTGATGTTACTGGAAGGGATCTGGAGACCACTTCTCAAAACCTTAATGAGACATTTTCTTCATTCATCACTCGATGGAGAAACAAGGCCTCCAAAATGATGAGTAGTCCTAATGAGGAGGAACAGCTGCAAATGGTTGTGAAGAACCTTCTTCTTGTATATCGGAAGCATATAGCCTACCAATATTTCCCGACTTTCAAAGCTTTGATTGCTACGGAAACTCTAGTTGAGGATGTTGTGAAGAGGGGGGGACATCAAGAAAGATGAACCTACTGGCGGCATTACTTAAATGCAAAGTTTGGAAATAACAAAAGAACTCCAAACAATGATTCAGCAGCTCCTAAAACAACAAATGCGATCCATGCCATTGGCACATCTTCTGCATTCCAGTTACGACCAGAAAATGAACTTTACCCCCTTAAACATGACTTATTCCCAAGCTCTCTCCAAGCTAAAAAAAGGCCAATCTTATTCAACCCTTGAATCCACGTCCACCTCCTAAAAATCCTTACCCTAGTTATGACCCAAACCAAAACTGTGAGTATCACCAAAGTCCGGGGCATAATACTGAAAGCTGCACGGCTCTAAGGATGATGGAAAACTCTCTTTAGGATCCACTTCCAATAAACCAAACGACTCTCAACCCAACATCATAAAAAACCCTCTTCCTAATCATAAGCCTTCTTTTGCCATTAATGCCATCTCTGCTGCTTCAGATGGATGCGATCCGATCCAGTTAATCCACAAGACAACTCCCCAAATGTATGAAATGCCTATAGCCGAAGGTTACAAGTGCCTGGTCTATGACTATTCCACTCAAGGAAAAGTCAAAATGATGCCTTGTAAAGACCCCAGCTTCACTCTTAACAAGGATCCATTCTCTGACATGTGTGGAACTTTGGATTATAATGGTGCCTTCTTCATTTTGGACTCTGATACTGATGAAGATGCCTCTTCGGTCTTAACAATTGTGGAGAAAAACACTGGAGGGCATTCCACCACTCCAAATGCATACCGGCGCCCCATCTGCCTCGATGATCTTAGTGATGAGGAGTACGTGGATATATTCCATTTGACTAGAGCAGATCGCCATTTTAAACCATCCCATTTGGAGGATGAAAATCCTTTGGAGGTATTGAGAAGGAAGGAAAAGGGCAAGGAGCCAATGACAGAGGATAATAACAAGGAACATGATGCTATCAAGCGCATGAAAGAAGTAAATGCTAATGTTTCCATCTGGAAGTTGTTAATGCATTCCCAGCCTCATAGGGCAGCTGTTCTAAAGCATCTCAATGAAGCCTCTATAAGCTCTTCCATAACACCTAACCAAATGGTGGGCCTCATTCATGGCGTAGATCGAACTCTCATGTTCATAGACAATGATCTCCCTAACAATATCAGCCACAACAATTCGTTGCACATCACTATACGTTGTAATGGATGGGAGATACCAAGAGTATTGATCGACAATGCCTCTGCAATCAACGTTTGCCCTCTACGTGTGCTAACGAGACTTGGGTATTCAAAAGAATATATGGTACCATCCAACCAGGTGGTCAGAGCATATGATAATTCCAAGAGAGAAGTACTGGGTTTAATCAGCCTCCTCATTGAATGTAGTCCCGTGGCAAGGAAGGTAGAATTCATGGTCATTGACATTCAAGCATGTTTCAACCTTGTATTAGGAAGACCGTGGCTGCATGAAAATAGAGCAGTAGCCTCTACTCTACATCAGAAGGTAAAGCTTCTCACTGATGAGGGTGATGTGACTATTTCTGGGGATCCAGAAATTATGACCATCTCCAACACCGGAAAATCGGTATTGCATCTAAAGGAAGTAGAGGGCACTAGGTTGGATGGTTACACTATCCACTGTATTCTAGCAGCACCTGAAAATTCATGGATGAATGAGGTCCCAGCTACCACACCAGATGTAAGTGCTAAAGAAACAGAACCAGAGTATAGTGAGGATGACGACAAAGAAGTGGGAGTTCCAAGCATCGACACTCATGATACATCAGTTGAAGCACCGGAGGAATCTTGTATCGGCAATCCTCAAGACAATGATGATAATGACTCAAAAAAGAGATCTAGGACTGACGATTTTGACCTGGACTTTAATGTAGTAGGCCCAATCCGAGAGGTTCACACTGAGTCACTGATTCTCTTTCCTGGATATCAACACGAGGATCATTATCGTGAGTTACCACAATTCCGGAAATTTGACGGGAACGGTGATCCTTTTGTCCACTTAGTTGAATTTGTGAATGCCTTGCATCCATGGGGCATACCAGAGGAAGATTACCCCATGCTCTTTGACAAGAGTTTAGAAGGACCAACTCTGGACTGGTACTATTCTTCAGATTGTGTAGATAGAGCTAGTTGGGAAAATGCTAGCCAAGCCTTTGTTAATTGGGCTCTCGAGCATAAACAGACTGATGTCAAGAAGTTGAAGCTAGTCACTTTGCGTCAAAACGCCTTGGAAACTTTCTCACACTTTTGTTCGAGATGCGCTTACATCCGCGCCCAGCTTCGTGTCCCTATTACTGATCGAGAGTTCATGCTTATATTACTGCGGAACCTAAACGATTTATACTATCGTCACATGGTTGCCATTAAGTACACTGGCCTCAGCCACATGGAGCAGCATGGCTTCGACATCGATACTCTGAAATTGCAAGAAAAACGACCTCAGGAAGATCTTGAAACTCCCAACACAAATCCAAGGGTATATGCTAAGATAGATGAACCATTGAGTATGGTGTATGATCGTCTTCGGAGCCAAGGTATAATCCAAGCCTCAGCATATGTGCACTGTTTACCCCTTCCTGGAATAGACATGAGCAAACTCTGCGCTTATTGTCGCCAATTTGGACATGAAACTGATCGATGCCATGATCTTTATTACAAAGTTCAAAACCTGGTTGATCAAGGTATCATTAGTCCAACCCATAAGGAAGTGCCCGCAAGGAAAATGTCGGCGCGCCCTCAACCTCAATCCCAAGTTGATATCTTCCGCAAATTAGTCGAGCAAGGTTGGATACATCCACTTCCTAAACGCCCAGGCGCAGGTCCCGTGGGATTAGATCTCCACAAGTACTGCCAATATCATCAGTTGCATGGTCACGGCACAAACCAATGTCACGCTCTCAGCTATCGCATCAAGCAGATCACCAACATAGCTTTTGTCTACCGCAAAGCTACTTGATCGTCTCCCAGAAGAAGAAAAAATCTTCGGTAAAAGTCTTGTAGGGGGTTAGCCCATAAAAAAAAAAGAGAAAAAAAAATCTTTCAGCTCGTTAGTATCAGAGAACTATGTGCAGCTTGAATCCCCATTATCACGTACACTTGCACTATGAGATTACTCCACCTATGTAACACCTGGGGTACGTAGGTAGCTCAATATGAGTGCAGCTGCATTATTAAATAAAAAACTTTAGTACTTGCTAAAATAATGAATTACGCTGAGTCTGATTCCCCATAAAATGCACCTGGAGCAATGGATATATGTAGGCAGCCATCGGGTTCGACTCAAATGTATTAACCATTGTATTTCAGGCAATGTGATCAGAACTCAAGATGCCAGTCATCATAGGAGCAATTTCAGAATGCTGAATTGACACATCAATGGGGATACAAGCCCTAATCTCTATATTTTCTGTCTTTGTTCAATACTAAAACGGGGAATGGAAGAATGAGAAAAAAAACATATGTTTTCAACCCCAATGACAGTAAAATCATTCAAGAGAGTCAAAATAAAATAAAAACAAAATTGTAAAGGTGGACCATTCCAGTCAAAATATGGCGAAATCATTTTCGAAAATTTTCTTTATTCTGCAATGTATTCTGCAATATGTAGCTTTCTTCTCTCTTCTTTTAATTCTTTTTTCTCTACCTTTAGGTCCAAAAAGAAGAAATTTGTCCCTTCTCTAAGGATGACCAATTACCATCAGAAAATAAAAGCCTCAATCATATCCACAAATGTGGTCAAAGAGCCTGTAAGGTTTATCGTGCAACCTCTGTCCAAAGGATTTCAAATCATGATGAAGATGGGTTACACTCAAGGAACCGGATTAGGGCGTGATGATAGGGGAATAAAGTAATCAATCCCCGTAGTAGACAAGCAAAACTGACATGGGTTAGGATATGATCCGGGCAGCACTTCTCACAACATCAAGAAACCTTCTTTAACCCTCAATGGCCAGTTCATCCTGCAAGGAGATACTGAGCTGTACTATGAATTTCCAGAAGCTTGGCTTAGTAGGAAGGAACATAAGATTTTACCGGGATTGGAGATATTCTTCAATGAGGCTAGAAATCTGGACTTAATCAAAAGTTGGTTTGTCCAAAAGCAAAAAATGAAAAAAGAAAATGACTGGGTGGATAATCTGGAACATGGAGTCCTTAAGAAACTTTTCACTTATGAGTCCTCTGAGGAAGAGGATTTTGACCCGGTGTCTTTGATGATACCTTTTAGCGAAAGCATTGAACATAAGTGGAGTATTGAGTGTCAGGCAAAAGACAGGCCTATAGAATTTAAAATGTTTTTAGGAAACCATCCTCCACATCCATCTCATGAAAATACCTTTTCACCCCTTTCAGATGGATATCATACTGATAACTCATCTTCCAGTCAATCTACCTTGCATACCCAGTCAGAAGACTCTGATAGTGAGGAAACTAAATGTGAACCTTTATCTAAGTACATTTGCATGCAAGATGTTATTTCTGACAGTGAATTTAATAATGATGAATCACTTGATACAACTAAAACATATATAAAACCCATGAAAGAGTCCATTATTGTAATTAATATTGGTACAGAAAATGCTGTAAAAGAAGTCAAAATAGGTTCATCCCTCTCCCCAACTGAATAGTCTGTGTTTATTGCATTGTTAAAAGAGTATGTAGATGTGTTTGCATGGTCTTATGCTGATATGTCTGGCGTTAATAGAGAAATTGCGGAACATCGCATTCCGTTACATCCTGAGAGCAAGCCTAAGCAGCAAAAGCTCCGCCGAATGAAACTAGAGATTTGTCTGAAAGTGAAAGAAGAAATCCAGAAACAGCTTGATGCCAAATTCATCCATGTTGTAAAGCATCCGAGTTGGCTCGCCAATATAGTGGTTGTACCTAAAAAGGATGGGAGAGTTCGGGTATGCATTGATTTTCGAGATTTGAATGCTGCATCACCAAAAGATTGCTTTCCTCTACCCCACATTGATGTTCTCGTGGATAGTACAGCCGGTCATGCAATGTTTTCCTTCATGGATGGATTCTCAGGTTATAATCAAATACTCATGGCTCAAGAAGATATGACAAAGACATCTTTCATCACTCCGTGGGGCACTTTCTGTTACCGAGTTATGCCTTTTGGTCTCAAGAATGCCGGAGCCACATATCAAAGGGCTGTAACCACTATCCTTCATGACCTCATCCACGACATTGTGGAGGTCTATGTAGATGACATGATTGTGAAAAGTGAAGATCGTGAGGGGCATATTCCTGCACTAAGGTCCTTCTGTGAAAGAATCAGGAAGTACAATCTAAGGCTAAACCCTCAAAAGTGTGTATTTGGCGTCACTTCAGGGAAGTTGTTGGGATTCATTGTCATTCAAGACGGCATCAAAGTGGACTCTGAAAAGGTAAAAGCTATTCAAGGGCTACCTCCTCCAAAAACAGAAAAAGAAGTAAGAGGATTTCTCGGCAGAATTCAATATATCAGCAGGTTCATCTCACAACTCACTATGAGGTGTGAACCCATATTTAAGCTGCTCAGAAAAGGGGCATCCCATGAGTGGAACGAGGAATGTCAGGAAGCTTTTGATTCCATGAAAGAGTATCTTTCAAATCCACATGTTCTAATGCCGCCTAGACTAGGGGAACCTCTGATTTTGTACCTCAATATTACAGAAACGTCTATGGGAACTCTCTTAGCCCAATATCAAGAAGGAACAAAGAAGGAAGTGGCCATATACTATCTCAGTAAGAAATTCCAGGAGTATGAGACAAGATATACCCCACTGGAAGAACCATGTGTTTCCTTGGTCTATGCCACAAAGAAGTTGAGGCATCACCTCCAAGCTCATACCACCTATCTGATCTCAAGACTTGATCCAATCAAGTATCTGTTTGAGAAACCCATTCTTAGTGAAAGATTGGCGAGATGGCATGCTATGCTTTCTGAGTTTGATATTCAATGTGTCAGCCAGAAATCTGTTAAAGTAATAGCCATATCTGAAGCCCTGGCAGAAGGACCAGTGTCAGGAGATGAATATGATGATGCATTCCCTGATGAGTACTTATTATTCATTGACAACCCACAATGGTGCATGTATTTTGATGGAGCTTCTAATAGGAGAGGTAATGGAGCAGGGGTTTTGTTAGTAGATCCTGATGGAGTCCATATTCCGATTGCTGTCAAGCTGGATTTCCCAACAACAAACAATACAGCTGAGTACGAAGCCTGTATATATGGACTAAAGGCCGCCTTGGTAGTAGGAGCAAGATATCTCACTGTATATGGAGATTCTAATCTCATCATATCTCAAACAATAGGAATTTAGAGGGTTAGAGATGAGAGACTCCAACTCTACACAGAGTACCTTTTGAAATTGATCCTTTATTTTGATGATATCTGCTTCAAACATCCTCCTCGGGAACAAAATAGTTTCACTGATGCTTTAGCCAATCTCGTTGTTAATTTAACATGGGAAAATGGTACAAAGATACTGTCAGTTTTAATTGAAGAAAGGAAGGGACCTACAGTGACGGTAGCACAAATTGTCTCCACACTGGCTCAACAAGATGATGATGATGTCTGGTACAAGGATATCAAGACTTTTCTGGAAACTATGCAGTATCCAGAGGGAAGTGGCAAGAAGGACCGCATAGCCATCAGAAGGCTAGCTGCTCATTTTCTCATTCTAAAAGGCAGGTTATATCACAAGGGGTTTGATGGTACTCTGCAACTCTGCGTGAATGATAGCGAAAAGCAAGCCATCATGGAAGAAGTTCATGGAGGAGAATGTGGACCCCATATGAACGGAAGAATGTTGGCTCGTAAAATTTTGCGAGCAGGTTTCTATTGGAGTACTCTAGAAGGTGATTGCATCAGCTTTGTCCGTGCCTGCAAGCAATGCCATATATTTGCTAATCTCAATCATATGCCACCTGTGTCATTACATAATATGACCTCTCCTTGGCCATTTTCAAGTTGGGGCATAGACATAATCGGACAAATTCATCCGGAAGCTTCAAATGGGCATCAATATATTCTTGTAGCAATTGATTACTTTTCGAAGTGGGTTGAAGCTGCATCATTTTCAAAGCTAGGGGCAAAGCAAGTCTCGAAATTTGTGATTAACAACATTATATGTCGGTATGGCATACCTTTTGAAATCATCTCTGATAATGGATCACAATTTGAGGGTCATCTAAAGAACACTCTCGCAAAATATGCAATCAAGCATCATCAGTCCTCACCTTATCGTCCCCAAACAAATGGAGCGGTGGAAGCAGCCAATACAATACTATTGTTGCCAAGATGACTGAGAAGACTAGGGAATGGCATGATAAACTACCATATTCCCTTTGGGGATATAGGATATCAATAAGGACTCCAACAGGAACAACCTCGTATTCTTTGGTTTACGGGATGGAGTCAGTCCTACCGGTCGAGGTGGATATACAATCTCTCAGGGTCATAGCAGAAAGTGAAATCTCAGAAGACCAATGGTACAAAACTCGTTACGATGAGCTCGCATTTGCAGATGAGCACCGACTACAAGCTTTGCATAACATACAACTCTATCAGCGGAGAATTGCCCATGCATTTAACAAAAGGGTTCGAGATTGAAACATTCAAGAAGGTGATCTAGTCTTAAAGGAAAATAGAGCTACATTGCATGATCCTCGAGGAAAATTCAAGCCAAACTGGTCTGGGCCATTCCTAGTCAAGCATGTCACCACGGCTGAAGCAATAAAGCTAATGGATTTTGATGGGAATGAATTCACCCATTTTACTAATCTTGATCAATTGAAGAAATATTACGCTTAGGCATCAAAGTAATTGTAATTGTCATGGTCAAGTAACCAAGCAGTTTGTGGATTTTGTATCCTATATGGTTGTTCTTAATAAACATGTTATGTGTTTCTAGATATTCATATAATGTATGCAAAAAAAAAAGAGACAAAAAAAAAAGACAAACAAAAAACGAAAAAAAAACGAAAAAAAACGAAAAAAAAAAGAAAAAGAGAGAAAAAGAAAAATGATGAAACATGCTTTTGATTGTTAAGGTTTTATGTGTTATGCTTTTATGTGTCATATGATTGATTAATTATGATTTGCATGTCATATTTAATATTAAAGTGTGCACGTGTTTAGAATTGGGTGCACATTGAATTTCTCACAAGCAGATAATTCTCACAAACAGATCTTTTTATTCATCCCAACTGGGGTACTTCATTTCATACATAAAAAAGACATAAAGCCTTCATTTCTTATAAACTTAAAAAAAACTAAAAAAAAACAACATGGAAAAAACAACATGATATTTCTCTCAAACCCTTCTCCTCTTCATGGTAGGCCCGTCTGAACCATTGTCTTGACCAATATCCGCCAGAAGCCACTGAAGGTAATCTTCATCAATTAGTGGAAAGGAAGGTTCAGGTAATGCTAATATAATTTTAACTCCCTGCCATATAGTAGGCATTCTCTGAATACCACTCATATCAGCCTCATAAATGTACAAGATGGAAGAACCTGGAGGGCATGAATGTGTTGTTGCCTCCAACCAATTTGCCTTAGACACCTCCATGGAAGGTAGAAAGTGACCTGGCAAAGCCCTGGTAGTTGTATACCTCTACAACCAGAATTGTAATATACAATTGCACTAATGCCAAGGTGGCTTGTGACCCACTTTATGGCTTGCTGCAGGAAAAAATTTTCCCACCCACCATTTTTGCTAAGCTGATAGAAGAAAGGAAGAAGACCTCTCTCCCGGACATGATTAGTTTTGTAATTAAGACTCTTGTGGGGTTTCATGAGAGAAAATTTTTCCAATAACCATAAATGAATGGCTAGTGGACATCCCTTCACGAAACTTTGGGGTTTTCTTTTGAGTTCATCTAAGCCAAGAAATATTTCCCCCAAAATAAGTGGTCCAAGACGACCCCCACTAACAATTTGAGGAATAAGTGAAAGACACCGAACATGGCATGCGTTTAAAGACCATTTAGTGAGGGTACTACCCAAAATCATAAGAATGCAAGCATTTTCTCTAGCAATCCAATAGTTGGCATTATTAGAGAATTGCCAAGTGCCAAATTGAAAAGTCAACAATAAGTTGAGAAGAAATACCTCACCATATTGTAGGTAGTTGCCATGAAGATTTTCGAAAAGATATGAAATTGTTGATAAATCTCCCGAGATCCTTGTAGGAGATCTAGGTGTAATAACTGGACCATTGGATGGTAAGCCTAGCAAACCCTCGACCTCTTCAACAAGAGGCACAATCTCCCGATCTCCAAAGTGGGAGACATGACGAGTTTCATCCCAAAATTGGGAAGCAGCATGAATCATGTCATAACAGATGGAAAGAGAAAGCAAAGGCATAAGAGCCTTATTGAAGCGGGAAGAAGAAAAAGATTGCATTGGTTGCTCCAAATTTGTGGCATGGCAATTTTTGCTAAAGCCGAACATAAAAAAAAACTGTGTCAATGATGAATCAAGAACGTTGATAAAATCCCTTTTCTTAATGATCATCCAAAATAATGACCATGATCAATCTATTTTATATAGTGATCATCATTTTCCCATAAAGCGAATAAGCATTATGCATTAAAAAAAACCTGAAAGATTTTTGAAAAACAGATAAATTTTTTGCCATATGATGATTGGTCCACCATAGTTTATCTAAAGGGTAATAACCTTAGGTCAACCCTTTTAGGTGACATGACCTGACAATGTCCTAATTTAAGGTGACATGATAACACATGAAGTCATAAAAAGTGAATGATGGTTATTTGACAATTTGTTTGTCATCAATACTAAGAAAAAAAACTGGAGTCAGAATGTTAATTGTCGGAGTCTCTCACATTAACAAAAGACAAATTTATAAGACTAAAAAAGAAGACGACGTTAAAGTCGCATTTTTAAAATTTTAGAAAATTAATTGGGATTTTCTATTTAAGACGACAATAAAGTCGTATTTTCGAATTTTAGAAAATTAATTGGGATTTTCTATCTAAGACGACAATAAAGTCGCATTTACAATTTTAAAAAAATTAATTGGGATTTTCTATTTAAGACGACAATAAAGTCGCATTTTCAAATGTTAGAAAATTAATTGGGATATTCTATCTAAGACGACGTCAAAGTCGCATTTTCAATTTTAAAAAATCAATTGGGATTTTCTATCTAAGACGACAATAAAGTCGCATTTAAAATTTTAGAAAATCAATTGGGATTTTCTATTTTAAGACGACGTTGAAGTCGCATTTTCAATTTAAGAAGATTAATTGGGATTTTCAATTTAAGACGACGTCAAAGTCGCATTTTCAATTTTAGTAAATTAAATGGGATTTTCTACTAAAAGCGTCAACAGAAGTCGCAAGTCATGTTTTCAAAATAGCACTGATGATAACTATTTTCTATGGAGAATATGTTATCTCAAAAGAAATTTTCTGTCAAAATTTTGTGTCTTTTTCAAATATTGGTCATCATTTCCTCCAAAATTCGACCAATGTGGGGCATTCTGTAGACACCAAATTTTGAACCCCTTTTTCGGATAAATAAAGATTTTGAAAAGAAATAAAAATAACAAAAAACCGTCATGCATCGTGGAGCGCGCCCCCCCGTCAAAATGCATGTTTCGTCCCGGAGCGCGAGTTTCATTCCATTGTACGGTTTTCCATTTTTGCGTATTAGTCATGCAGTTTCGGCTTAGAAATATAATTTTCGTGAGTCGTAGTCAATAACTACAATCACCGTTTTAATAAAATGATTCGTAGTATAATCACTCTCGTTTTTACTAATTTGACGAGCTTTCGTTAATTGTCTTAAGTGAGTCTTTCAAAAAAACGAAAAAAACACGAGTCGCAATTAGGCGTCGCGATTTTAATCGTATCCCAAAACCAGTAGTAATCAGTTTTCTTGATGGTCAAGTCATTGTCCATTGAATAAAGAATAAGAATATATTATTTATCCACTAATCACATCCTTTATCCATTAGTTAAAGACTAAGAATCATGAAAAGGAGTGAGAATAAGAATCAAATCTCATGTGTAAGAGGCAAGAATCCAGATTTTTTCCACCGGATTCGAGTTGTGCACCAGGCACACGACCATGCGCCAGACGCATGATTGTGCGCCTAGCGCACAACAACATCCTACGCCAGACGCAGGACCTTGCGCCTAGCGCACGGAGCTGTGCCTAGCGCAGGCTCCTGCGTTTGGCGCAGCGTTTTAATCAGTTTTGTTGTGCACGTTTTTCGATGCACTTGTTACGTATTAGGGTGTATTTAGGGAAGAATATTTTCTGAAAATCTGATTTTGCTTCATTGATGAGAAAATCCAAAAAGAATAAGAATATTTGTGTTTCCAAAGAGATTTGATGATGTCATTAGGGTGAGGTCATTAGAGTGATGTCATTAGGGTGATTAAGGATGAGCAAAATAAGATTTTTTGGGTTAGAAATCTGATTTTCTACTTCTTTGAAAACCTAGTTCATTTCCCTCATTTCCCTATAAATACCCTCCTTTTTTTACTTCAAAACCAAGTTGAGCTAAAACACAACTCAACTTCACAACTTCTCTCCCTACTACTCTTATCCTCTTTAATCTTTCCATCTAAGCAAAAGTCTTAATTAGTAAGTAAACAAGTTGAAAAAAACTCAACTTAATTTCACTAATTCTCTCAATACTTCTCTCATCTTCTCTACTACTTCTTTCCTCTAAAAAATCTCATTCAAGAAAAAAAAAAGTAAAAGTTAGGAAAATAATTAGTAAGTAAAGAAGTTCATCAAAAGAAAAAAAAAACACAAAAAAGGGTTTAAGTTAGTAATTAAGTGGATTTAGAAACTCACTTAGAAATTAAGAAAATCACAAAAAAGGTAGAAAAATTTGCAAAAAGGAAGTGCATCATTGAGCTAGCAAGGTAAAGTTGAAACTCTTGTCATTTTTTATTATCTTCTTAATCATCTACTAACTTTCTCCTTGTTTCTTCTTATCATTTTTTTAAGTTTTGGAGTGATTTGGGTATGAGGAAGTCCTAATAGGTTCCCAACCTTAAATCACCCCACCTAGAATAGTCAACTCTAATGGGGAGACTCTTAGGAAACAATGTGATTATATGATTTTCCTTAATTAAGTTGTTGTTCATCACAAAAAATATTTTCATAAAAAAAATTTCAAGACAAATTGTGCATAAACATCTCCATAAAAAGAAAATGTGATGCTGTAATTATAATCAATTTTAATTTTGTACTACATTTCATTTTTTTGTCTGTATTATCAGAATAATTTGTCAGATTTAGTATTTTTTCTATGAATTGCAAGATGTTTTCAGCAACTGGGCTTTGGAATTTCTAAAAAACAAATTTTGTGTAAATAATTAAAAATCATACAACTTTGTTGTGCAAAACTGATTTTTTCCAATACCACCTAAGCTTGTTCTGTCAATAAAGTTTAAAATAAAATCATTTAGATAAAACTAAAAACATCAAGTTTGAAGAAAACATCAGTAGCTTTTCAAAAATATAAAAATCATGTTCATATGAATTTTATACAATTTATATCATTTTTACAAAAACATTCATGTAAATCACTAAATTCCGGAAAATTAATTTTCTCATCAGTTAAGGAAAAAATAAAAAAGGATATTAAAAATGTCCAATTCTAGTGAAAATTTTCAGTCTAGTCTTTCAAAGTGTCTAGAATGTTCATACCAAAATTCACTTCAAAATAACTTCAATAAGTTGGATTTCAAAGAACAAATTAAATAAAGGTACTGTTTTGACCAGTTTGAGTATAAAATTCACCATAATTCGAGTTATCACTAAAAGCTTGTGAAATTTTGACACAACATAAAGAACTCACTGACCTATCCATAGGTGTATCATAACAAAATATTTTCTTTCATACGAAAATGTTAATTAAAAATCATGAATTTTTAAGTTTCTCTTAAAATAACTCTTTTTAAAAATCAATAAAAACCATCATAAAAAAATCAAAATCAAAGAAGTTAATTAATCTTTAACTTTAACAAATTCACAAAAAAACATGAATTTCAAAGCCCATTCAAGGAGTTGAAGATCAAGGAGCATCATGGTGAAGATCAAGATTGAAGACTTTGTATAGATCATAGATTTTGTACATTTTGTTCTAATAATAACTTTTTGTAAATAGTTATTACATCACTCATTAATAAAAAACATGGAGATGTTTATGCTTAATTTTCATAAATAATTCCAAAACTCCTTTTTAATAAAATGAGCAACCAATGTTACAAATTTTGCATGTTGGGCCAATATGTCATAGTATATGAATTAAATTACCCAATCTCAATTAAGAGGAAAAATTGCAAATCTAACTAAGTTAAATTGTATGATAATCCATCTTACATTTTAAAAATGTGTTCTTAATCTTCAAATGGATCAATCATATATAATTTGACATAATTAGATTGGTAATTATGATCTCCGAATTGATTTTAGGTCGTTTCACGTGTCTCACTTTAAATGGCCAAATTCCAATTAGTCAAACACAAATCTCCAAATTCGATCTCAAATTGATCATTTCTCTCTGAATGACTTAATAATCTTCAATTAAGATTATTTCTCAAAAGTCTTCAATTAGGAAGCAAACCTCTTCTTCTAAGACATCTTAAAAATCATAAGTGTGATCACTAATCATGGCGGTTATTTAAATCCTCGATTAATCGCTAATTAGAGCGGTTAACTCAAACCCCTCTTTATTTAATCACTAATTAGAGTGATTATATTAAACCTTAATAATCGTTAATTAGGACGATTATTCTTCTTATTTAATCACTAATTAGAGTGATTATCTTAAACCTTAATAATCGTTAATTAGGACGATTATTTTTCTCATTTAATCACTAATGGGAGTGATTATCCTAAACCTTGAATAATCATCAATTAAAGTGATTACTTCCTAAACTTCATTGTTAATCACTAATCAAGGTGATTATCTTTCCTCTTAAGTTTAGTCACTAATTAGGGTGATTATCTTAACCTCTATTTTTAATCACTAATTGATGTGGTTATCTTAATCCTTCATATTTAATCACTAATTAAGGTGATTATCTTAATCTCATTTCAATCACGAATTGGAGTGATTACATTATTCCTAATAGATTTGTTTAATTCTAAAGGTGAGTTATTCATAATCTGTTTCCTTTTCTTCCCCAATGGAATTGGCCATTTAGGGTGAGATATAAGATCGAACTACGATGGTTTTGATCCATGAGTGGATTCCAATCCCGCAATGATTGGTACGTAGTGCAACTTCAGTGCTCAAACCTACCATGTACAAATGATATATTGGTCCTAAATAAAAATGGTTGATGTAAATATGTGCAAACTATGTGATTTTCTTTCTTTTGAATAGCCATGATTACTTTAAAATGGAAAATAACGCATTTAGTAAGAGCCCTGTTCCGTAAAACGGAAGAGGAGACGAGTTCCAGACATTCGCACCTCTTAACCTAAATCCCGAACCCTATCTCATGGTATAAAAGACCAATTTTCAAAAAGCCTTATCCATATGAAGTCATCATCGTTTTAAATGATATTTCTTGAAATTGATTTTAAAATGATTTATAAAATAAATCTGTCCCTATTCAGATATTAATAGGGTGGCGACTTCAAAGTTTTCTAAAACTCATAGTCCAATGAGAGACTTTCGTGGAATTCAGATCGTTAATTAAGACAGTCAAAAATCGGATACTACACATGGCTATATAGGTGGCGAGACAAAGAAGCGTGGTGATGACATGTGTGTAAATTATTATAAGAGTGACATATGTACCGTTTAATAATAGCTTCACATGTGGCAAAAATTAATTTGCTTTCTATATATATTAGTATTGGGACCTGAGCAAATGTCCGAGCTATTCGTAGAAAATATGTAGACTTTTAACAAATTCACACACCCCATTGGACCGTATTTTTTAACTGAATACCACAAAAAAAGTTATACTGTTATATTTTATTTAACTTTTCTATATGTCTATATAGATAATGTCAATTTTATTAAATTCTTATAAAATACAAAAGCAAAGATATTAATGATTAGAGTTTTTCAATGTCAAGTATTACAGTAAAAGTAATGCAACTATTTTGGAATAAAATAAGTGTTTCATATCGTTTATTTCATTAATTTGTTTAAAATAGGAAATTAGATATATATAATTTAATAAGTGAAGAATTCTAGTTTTTATTAAAGTTTGATTGGTAAAATGTGTGATAAACTTAGTTAAATATCCCTTTTTTTTTCTTTGATGTTTTTGCTTTTCTTCTTTCACACTTATGAGTTCTGAAATCTTATTTCTCTATCTTTCTCTATTTTTTATGCTAGCCTTATCTATTTTTCATTAGATTTCCAAGAAATGAACTTTAATAAGCATGTGGACTCCATACTACTTGCTGATGTTTCTTCTTGCTTCTCTTGTAAGCTTCACGGTGCCCAAAACGAACAACGGTATTTCTAAATCCACCTCATTATTGATGGAAAAGCTAGGAGGAAAAAATGTTCATGACTATTTGACTGTTATCCTCTGACACTTGACTTCTTGTGAATTTTATTTTCTTGCGCATTAAATTGATGTCATTATTCAACCTAACCCCATAATTACAATGCTTTCCAACTATGTCTTTCATGGCTTGTAGGATCAACTGCATCTCTTTGTCCTACAATTATGGCATTACCTTATACATGATAAAGAGATGAAAATTTTCAATGATAAAATTATGAGTATGTGGCTCTTGGTATACAATTTTTATTGTATTAAGAAGTGTTATTGCTTGAACTTCTATCAATTCTCTGCATGTTTGTCATATAGGACAATGTTGTGCCAGTTCTTTCATCTTCCACTCCAACTTCCACCTGTATTGTTCATTGGGTTTGTGTTAGAATTTATGTCAAATATATAGTTGGGATATGTAGATTTGAATTTGTTATGGGGAATTCTAGTTATGGGAATGAATATTTTAATGATAATATTATGAGTATATAGCTTTTGGTATACCATTTTTATTGCATTAAGAAGTGTTATTATTAGAACCTTTATCAACTTATTTGCATGTTAAATATTGTGCTAGTTGTCTCATCCTTCATTCCAACTTCTACTATGCATTTGTTCATTGGGTTTGTGTTATAACTTATGTTATATAAAATAGTCGGATTCTTTAGATTTGAAGTAATACATATTACTTTGTCATGGGGAAATTCTTGTTCTTCCATGCATTTATTGTAGAAAAATTTCACACATTATTTTCGTAACTTTGATTTGCAGTTGAGACAGTATGAAGAGGAGTCAATCATTGTCTTTTAATTTCTGTGATCATAGCTTTGTATGCCATTTTGTACCACTTTCTCAAAAGGGTAATAGTAATACATGATTAACTTAACATGGAAAGAAATAATAATTTTTTAAGATAAATATATAACTTCGGAAGTAACAATACTAATTCTTACATGAATAGGATTATTTCAGAAAATACGGAGTTGAAAATGAATAATTGTCTTTTTTGAACAGAGACCATCATTAATTCTTCAAATACTTTTAGATATATATATCATTAATGGATCTTGTTTTAAAGTATTTTTAAAATACTTTCCAATAGTACACAAAATAATTTTTTTTGAAATGTATATTAAAAGTTATAATTGATAAACTTACTTAAGTATTTCACTGTAGACAAATCAAACAATTCCCAATCATGGTCCTTGTAGATCTGATCATCCATATAATATACAACGGGAAACTCCATATATTTGATATCCCAAACACTATTTCTTCTTATCTTACATCTATATATGTTTTTTTATTTATCTGGAATTACATTTATTTTTAAAAATAATGACATGGCACTTAATAAGCGTGACAAACGTCGTCTAATAAGGATGCCAAATGTCGCGACCTCGTGCATTGCATTTGGACTCTACTTTATTATTTAGTTTAACTATATACATATATATATAATATATTCTTTATAATAACAAAAAAAATTATTTTAGGAGTGGTATACTCTTTATATAGCAAATTCTTACCCATGTATGACATGGGTCACTAGTCTAATACTTTTAGTGCTTGAGAAAAGAGTTTAAAAAGCTTTAGTGCTCTACCTTAAATGAATTGCTAATTTAGTGAGCGGTTAATTAACGATATAAGTCAATTTGACTAGCATTTTTTGTTGTGTGGTAAAATCTGGGTTGTACTTGAACAATTTTGGCAACGTGTCTAGAGATGGGACATGTCCAGATTTTGTCTACATGACCGTCAAGCACGTGGTTATATTCCGTGTTGAATAAAGTCAGCATCTGTTGTGCAGTTGAGATAATAAAGGTTAAATCCCGCCATAATTCAAGGGATCTCCAGCAGAAATATCTATCATCTCCAACGATCAATAATAAGGGTAACTTAGCTAGGGTTGCTTTATTATAAATAGAGTCATATGTACCCATTTATAAGGCATCAGCTTACAAGATATAATTTCCTTCTTTTTCTTCACAACATTCTTATACTCTAATAGCTACTTTTGCAATAATACGATAATCAAATACTCTTATTCATTCTTCATATAGCAATTAGCTTGATTGCTGATATGTCTATTTTGTATAGAGATTTTAGCCCCAATTCCCCTAGCATTGAGTACTATTTTGGTCTCTTTTGAACTCATACTTGTGTGATTTGATATGTTTGGTCGTGGTTTTTATTCCTCTATGTTTTAATGTGTAGATTATGCATTTTATGCCTTAATCTAGCCATGAAATGAAAGTCTGTTGATCACTCATAGCATATAGCTGATTCGAGAAGTCACACAAGCAGTTGGAGGAAGAATGCACGCCAGAAGCTAAGGAACAGCTCTCGCCCGATTGACCGGGTGGTTTGGCCGGACTGGGAGAGCCAAAATTTCTTCAAGCTCCATACACATGTTCGTCTGGTTGACCGGGCGAGAAACACCCCAAAAACACTTACGCGCCCGACCGGGCGAATTTCCAGCTGAGCTCGTTGGAGCAGATCACCGCCGCTCGACCTGGCGGCCTTGCCCGATTCACCAGGCGGTTTTTGGGGAGGCTTATTTTGAATGCTTTTTAGCCGGTTTTGCAAAGACGATAAATAGTTTTTTAGGAAATTCATTGAGGGATCTTATTTTCTTCGTTTTTAGGTTTAAACACTTAGTTTTCTCTCTCTAGTTTTGTATTAACTCTTTGCTTTGAAGATTAGAAAGATCGTTGATTTCATTTCCATTGCTCTTCAATCATTCGGTATTATTTCATACTTAGTTTAATTTGATGGATTCTTCTATTTTCATTATGTTTATTGTGTTTATTAGTATAATGAGTGAGTAGTCTTTTTCTAGGGCTTAGTGAGGGAAGCCATGTTTATACCTTTTTTTATTGTGATTTAAAGTTCTTCAATGATTGGATTGGATTAGAGTAATTCCTATTGATTTGTTATAATTGTTTAATTCATGTAATTGCGTAATATCATGGGTTATGATTTAGCTAATAGGAATTAGAATTGAAAGATCGTGCTCATTAGAGACTTGTTACAATTGGTAGATTTGATTATGTTGAGCGACCATACTAGCATATGTTGATCTAAGAGTGTTAAGATCCGACTGTAGGATTAACAAAAGACTCTAATTACTCGACCCTCAATCCAAGTATTGTTGAATTGTATTGTATTGTATTGATTGAATTTGTATAAGCATGGTGGACCGAGCAAATGCCTTAGGTTTTAATTATCTAATTTACATCCAATTGTGATCTAGTTTATTCTAGTCTAGTTATTTCTCATTCAATCAATTTCTCTCTTGAAGTAGTTAAGTAATTGAACATCAATCTATAGAAATCCTCTCCCTATGGATCGACCCGTATTTGCTAAGTCTCTGCTAACAACCGACACCGTGCACTTGCGGTATATATTTTAAAACCCATCAAGTTTTTGGCGCCGTTGCCGGGGAGACGGCTAGTTTCTATAGATTTTTGATTAATTATTTGAACTATTTCTACTGTTTCATTGGAACTTCAAGTTCCAATAGAGGTACTTCAGTTCCAACTGATCATGATCTTGAGAAAACCATCAGGCAACTGAAAAAGCAATAGAAGAAGAAAAAGCATTATGGTAATCAGGGAAATTCCACGGAAGGTCCTTTAGAACCAATCATGCCTCCTAAGTCACTGAAATCTTATGGGTTACCTTCCCCTGGCAATGTTCCCACAGGTCCTACTATGCCCACTATAGAAGCGGTAAACTTTGAGATCAAGCATGCCCTCATTAATATGATCCAGCAGATCTAATTTGGAGGGCATCCATCTGAAGACCCTGCTAATCATTTACAACAGTTTCAACAACTTTGTCGGACCATAAGCACCAAGGGGTCACTCCTGGTCAGTAAAAGGGTCATGGTCTTTGAATTTTCTTTGAAAGACAAGGCACAGAAATGGTTGAACGATGTAACAGAAACTGAATGGGGTGCTAATTCTGAGGCATTCCTGAGATAGTACTACCCTCCTACCAAAACTGCAGAAATCATACATAAACTTGCTACCTTTCTACAAGAACCTGATGAGACACTGAAGGAAGCATGGAATAAGTTCAAAGACCTACAGAGAGAGTGCCCACACCACAACCTTGATAAGTGGTTCATTACCCAAGCATTCTACAATGGTCTGCAACCCCATATCAAGAGTACAATTGATTCATCTGCATGGGGTGTTTTCTTAGTTAAGGAGGTGGTTGAAGGGTATGATTTCCTGGCCAACTTAGCAGCTAATGATCATAGCTCATCCAGGGCAGCTAATTATCCTCACAAGTTGCCCAGTTGAGCATGAAGATGGATGCACTGAAATCTTCACAGTCTAGTACTCCTCATATAAGTATTAATGTAATGTCTTCTATGGCACCTATTACATCTTCTTACTGTGAGGTGTGCAAAATTCAAGGCCACTTTGGTCATGATTCTTCCTACAATCAACCTGACCCAAGTCAAATGGAGCATGCGAATGCTTTTCAGCAGAGACCACACAATCCATACTCCAACACATTTAACCCAGGTTGGAGGGATCATCCCAACTTTTCATTCAAAAATAACAATGTTCAGAACCCTCAACCTATTCCACAAATCTCATACCAACCACCTCATCAAAACACACCACAACATGCTACTTGACCACAATACTACCAAGGGGTCCCTCAGAATCCTCCTCCTGCTTTCAATAGTCCCTCTCACCAATGCTATCAGCAGCAACCTTCTCAGAATGCCGGCTCTCAAGAGCCTACTCTGTCTGACCTGATGAAGATGATGGTTTCTATGAAACAGAGTCATGATGAGAGCATCAAATAGTTGAAGAACACTACCAAACATTTGGAGACTCAACTTGCTCAGGTGGCCAGTTTTAATGCACAGAGGCAACCAGGTCATTTACCGAGGTAACCAATTCCCAAAGAAACTGCTAATGTCGTCACTCTTCGGAGCGGTACACAGTATGAGGCTCCACCTATGCCTACTGATGATTCGCCACCTCCAGACAAGGACGATGTAGTGGATGAAAAGAAAGGTGAAGATAGCTCAAAAGCTGAAATTGAGCAAGGATAAGGAAATGAAGCAGGAAAGCAAAAGGAGAAGGTAACTGATTCTCCTACACCACCACTACCTTTCCCCCACATGATTCAAAAATCTAAGGTTGATCAACAACTTGGTAAGTTCATGTCTATGGTCAAGAACCTTGAGGTGACAGTTCCTTTCACTGATTTAATTTCTCAAGTGTCTGTATATGCCAAATTTTTGAAAGATATTATCACTAAGAAAAGAGACTTTAGTGGTATAGATAGAGTTGCTCTAACTGAGGAGTGCAGTGTCGTTCTGTAAAATAAAATCCCACCAAAACTAAAGGACCCTGGTAGTTTTTCCATCCCTTGTCATGTAGGTGCATTATTTATAGATAAGGCTTTATGTAATCTAGGAGTTAGTGTGTATCTGTTATGCCTTTATCTATCTATAATAAACTGAACTTGGGAATTTTAAAGTGCACACAGATTACTTTGCAGATGGCAGATCTTTCTGTGAAATATCCTCAGGGTATTTTAGAGGATGCACCTGTCAGGGTTGGAAAATTTTACATTCCTTTGGATTTTGTAGTACTAGATATGGAGGAAGATAGTCAGATTCCCGTTATTTTGGGTAGGCCTTTCTTATGTACTGCAGGTGTTGTTATTGATGTTAAATCTGGCTCTTTGACTTAAGTGTTGGTGATGATACGGTTACTTTTAAGCTAACCAATGCTATTAAGTCTCCTATGCTTGAGCACACATGTTGCAGGATTGATGTACTAGAAGAGATTTTCTGGAGGTGATTTTCATAAATTTTCGTAAGATGATCCATTGGACACAGCTCTTGATCTGGATGGCCTTGACACTGATGAGGCAGTCGAATGTGAGGTAATGGAAACTATTTCCTCTACTTTCGACCCACAGATAAAGAAATTAGAACTTAAGCCATTACCTTCTCACCTTAAATATGCATTTCTTGATGATAACAATAGCATGCCCTAAAGACCTTTTCCCTATCCCTCATATTGATGCCATGATTGATGCCACTGCTAGCCATGAAACGTTGACCATGTTGGATGCCTTTAGCGGTTATAATCAAATCTTAATGCATCCAGATGACCAAGAAAAAACCACGTTCATGACCGACAGGGGTATCTATTGTTACAAAGTTATGCCTTTTGGATTGAAAAATGCAGGGGCAACGTATCAGAGGCTAGTCAACAAAATGTTCGAGAAGCAGATAGGGTGAATCATGGAAGTTTACATAGATGACATGTTAGTCAAGTCTGCGAAAGTGACTGATCATGTCGGACATCTAGAGGAAACCTTTCAAGTCCTTAAGAAGTACAACATGAAGTTGAATCCCTCTAAATGTCCCTTCGGCGTTTCGTCAGGTAAGTTTCTAGGTTACATAGTAACCCAAAAAGGGATAAAAGCAAGCCATAAGCAAATCCGAGTATTCCTCAACCTTCAGTCACCACGGTGTCCCTAGGACGTCATGAAACTAACCGGACGAGTCGCCGCCCTCAATAGGTTCGTCTCAAAATCTTCAGATAAACGTCACCTCTTCTATGATATTCTCAGGAAAAATACCAAATTCGATTGAACTGGTAAACCTGAGCAAGCACTACAAGACCTAAATACGTACTTGACTCACCCTCCCTTGGTGTCCAAACCAAAGCCGCAAGAGAAGTTGCAGCTCTACCTTTCAATTTCAGAAACAGCAGTCAGTGCGGTCTTAGCAAGGGAGGAAGATGGTAAGCAGCTACCGGTTTATTACGTTAGTCTACTCGATACTGAGACAAGGTACACTTACTTAGAAAAGTTAATACTTGCATTAGTAAGTTACACCCCTACTTCGAGTCTCATCCCATAATTGTGAGAACAAATTATCCAATTAAGACTGTATTGCGCAAGCCAGAATTAATAGGATGAATGGCAAAATGGTCCATCCAACTTAGCGCTTATGATATCCAGTATGAGTCGAGGACAACCATCAAATCACATGCCTTCGCCTACTTTGTGTCTGGCTTCACACCTAGGCTTCAACCCCTCGCTGACAAGGAGGTCAACATGCTACAAGATGACGGATCTGACAGATGATGGATGTTGCACACTGATGGGGCATCCAACGTCGGGGGCATTGGTCTAGGCATTATGCTCGTGTCCCCAGAAGGTGACGAAATTGTGCAAGCCGTCCAATGTGACTTTCGAGCCACCAATAACGAATCTGAATATGAAGTGATACTTGTCAGACTCATGGCAGCCAGGGACCTAAAGGTAAGGCGTCTCGAGGTAAGATGCGATTCTCTACTTATTGTTAGTCAGATTAACGGCGATTATGCCGCTAAAGAAGTAAAAATGAGCGCTTATTTAGATGTCGTTCATCGACTCACAAAAGTCTTTGAGTATTGCAACATAAGACAGGTACCTAGAGAGCAGAATTCCCAAGCTGACGCTTCGGCAAGCTTAGGATCTTCCCTCAAAGGATCCAAACTGACAAGCGTACCTATTGTCCACCTCGCTTACCCAGCTATTGAACAAGATGTCTTCACAATCCAAGGTGGACAAGAAGGAGCTTCGACATCGTCAACACCCGTGCCTGCTGAAGGATGGACCTCACCATTCATCGCCTGGCTTAAACATGGCACCATCCCCCAAGGAGAAGACACCAGGGCATTTCGAATGAAAGCATCACACTATGTACTAATTCAAGACGTTCTTTTTAAAGTGTCTGTTTCAAGTGTTTATCTCAGATGTTTGGACATAGAGGAAGCACGACAGGTCCTCGAAGAAACTCATCGCGGCACTGGGGGCAACCATTCCGCAGGAGAAGTCTCTCCACAAAAGTCCACCTGATGAGTTACTACTGGCCCACAATGCATCAAGATGTCGTAGACGTAGCCAAAAGATGCGATCCATGTCAACGACACGCACCTATCCAACATCAGCCATCTGAGATCCTACATCCCACTTTGACGCCATGGCAATTCATGAAGTGGGGCATGGACATAGTAGGCAAGCTGCAGCAGGCACCTGGCCAGAAAGTCTTCATGCTAGCCATGATGGACAACTTCTCAAAGTGGATAGAAGTTGAAGCATTCAAACAGGTAAGAGACAAGGAAGTTATTTCATTTGTAAAACGTAACATATTGTGCAGGTACGATGTCCCCTTGGACATAGTATGTGATAATGGCTCCCAGTTCATAAGTGACAAGACGAAAGCTTTCTGCGCCAAATGGAAGATTGGGCTGCACACGTCCACTCCTAGATACCCTTAAGCAAATGGCCAAGCAGAGTCTAGCAATAAAATCATGGTGAATCAACTAAAACGTCGCCTAGAAGCTGCTAAAGGGAAGTGGGCATAGCAAATTCCAGTTGTCCTACGGGCAAATCAGACCACTCCAAAAAACGCCATTGGTCATACCCCTTTCTTCATCGTTTATGGATGCAAAGCTGTCATCCCAACAGAAGTCCAAGTCCCCTCTGCCAGGTATGGTTTAATGACCGAAGATAGAAATAATGATGAACTAACCCATGAATAGATACCGTTGATGAAGTAAGGGAAAGGATCATGATTAGAATGGCAGGCTATCAACAAGGTGTGGCACGCAGCTACAACAAAAATGTAAGGATCAAGGTATTTCAGGTAGGTGACTGGGTCCTCAGGATGGTCTTCTAGAACACCAAGGACCCCAATGACGGTAAGTTAGGCCCTACCTGGGAAGGACCTTACCAGATAAGCAAGGTCGTCGAACAAGGGGCATATTCCCTTGTCAAGCAGGATGGGACACCTATCCCAAGAAGCTGGGATGCCACGCATCTGAAAAGGTATTACTTCTGACTCTATACTATGTTTGTCACTTGACCATCAAAGATGACGCGTCAGGTAGGTATGTTTTCTTAACCCTAAACTTTATCCATTTCAATTATTTCTTATAAAAACCATTACTGACTTAGGCATTGGAGGGTCGTTGGTCGCGCCAACGGCCAACGCTTCTAACCCTTTATTTTGCAGAATTATTATTTGGACAACAAGTCAGGCAATAGAGTAATTGTCAAATCATCACAAGACAACAACACCCTTCCTACATCAGGTACTCAGAGCATGACCATCTATGACCAATCCTCACATAGGACAGGGTCTGAGTGACAACTATACAATCCTACAACTTGACAAATCTACAACTTGACAAATCTACAACTTGACAACTCTACAACTTGACAACTCTACAAATCTACAACTTGGCAACTTTTCAATTCTACAACTTGACAAATCTACAATTTGACAACTTTACACCTTTGCAACCTGACAAATCAACAAAGCTATGCAAATCTACAAGTCACAAATTCAGCAATTATCACAAAGTTGATATAGCACACAACACAAATTGATTTTAAAGCCGCATGAAAGCAATAGGCATGGGAAGAAATATTCAGAGCTACATTCAAACCTGTCTGTTCCCATGAGCAGGACAGTAAAATTATTGTTCAACACACGATAAAAACATAAAAGGTAAACATTGTTTTAAGGTTATCTAAATAACAATAACATTTTCTGTTTTCTCCTCAGGATTAGCTTCAGCCATTGCCTGGTCCACCACTGAGGCCCCTTGGTCACCTTCACCAGCAGGCTGACCACCCTAGTTGACTTGCTCCTCATCAGTATTCTTGGAGGTGACTTCTCCTCTTCAGGGTAGAACTGAGCAAAGTCCTCTAACCAGCTCCTCCTCATTCTTCTGCAGTTCCTCCTCTTTGGCAGCCAGGGTCTTGTTAACCTTCTCCATTTCCTCTGTCTTCTCCTGCTTCTCTTTCTTCAGCGCAACAATGTCAGCCTCCAGACGCCCTTTGTCATCCTTCTAGGACTTCTTTTGATCCTTCAGTTTGTTCTGGGCGTTGGACAATTCCCCAGTCATTCTCTCTAGTTCCTTGTGGTAGGTAAGGATGTTCTTGACATTGCCCAAGGTGGCCTGGAGAGTCTGTCCCAAGGATAAACAGCAGGTAAGAAAAATTAAGAACAATGCTACTTGACTAAGTGTGTTACATGACTATCCAGAGAAGTAGTACCTGGAAGGCGCATCGGACAGCTTCCTCAGTAGTATTCTCTGGTTTAGCTTTGTTGTGGCGTGCCCTGCTTGCAGGAAACCAGAGTTGGTCTATGTAGGGCCACAGGGCAGTGACATGCTTGAACTCGCTACCGTAAACTCCAAGGAATGTCATGTTGAGCACTGGAAGCCTCTGACCAGTAGCAGTGGAAGTTTGAGGAGAAGGAATCGCGGAACTTGATGGTGGAGGCATGCTCTTTGGATTTAATCCATATTCAGCAGGGTTGACATCCTTGAGGTGTAATACCCCTCATGATTGCTTTAAAGGATTTAGCAGGCTACTCATTCCAACAAGATGCATCTTTCTTTTAGGGAGTTCATTTCCTATGTTACTCCGCAGTTAAGCGTCCTTAGCTGGGAGTAGTCCAGGGATGGGTGACCTCATGGGAAGTTTCTTAGGGTGCGCATGAGTGAGGACAAAATGTGCCGGAAGAACTTGTGTTGGTTATTGAGGACAGTTGTTGGCCCTGGATGCGCATTGGTGATAATATACTCGACTTTGGATGGGTCGGGTGTTATAGGAGGAGCTTCGTGCGTCGTCTTGGCTTTCTTGGAAGCTCGGAGCCTTATTATGTCACGAGTGGGCAGTTCTTTGAGGCCTTTGTCACTTTTGGAGGTGTCTTTTCAAGAAAATGCAAGGAGTCAGTCTTTGTATGTGTCATGTTAATCTCTTGGCAGCTCGGAGCTTGATTATGACACGAGTGGACAGTTCTTTGAGGCCTTTGGCACTTTTGGAGGTGTCTGTTTAAGAAAATACAAGGAGTCAGTCTTTGTATGTGTCATGTTAATCTCATGTTTTTAGGACAAGTACCAAGTATGATTACCTGAAGACATGTCGGCAGTGGATGGGTCGCTGTTCTGGGTGTCCGTTATTTCGGTTGGGTGACAGGTGTCAAAGGATACTCTCTTGCCTCCTCACCAAGATCCAGGATAGCCTTGGTCTTCTTCTTGGCTGATTCTTCGTCAATCTTGACGTTCTCTAGAGAAATTCATGTAGAAAAACAAGTAGTGAGAAGTTAATCAAACATCAAAATTCAAAACACAAATTCACAATTCTTACCCTTAACTTTCCAGTTAGAAAGAAGCCATCCACTTTCTTCACCCAATGAATATATCCCCACAAAAATAATATCTAGTCATCAACCCTCTATCCTGCCTGTCCGCTTTTAAGATGAGAGGATGACGCTTTGTCTTAGTTGACAGGCTAACCCTGCCTTTTCCCCAGATGTTTACAGCATATGTGTAGGCCAAATCCCCTAAATTGAATTCAAACCCTAATCTCTCAGCCAAGATATCAGCGGAAATTAAGACTCTCCAAACCATGGGCATTAATTGGCAAGGAGCAACCCTTAATTGGGTAAGAAAGGCTTTGATTAAAGGAGAGAAAGGAATAGAAGCGCCATTCAAGAATGGGTACTCGTAAAAGCAGGAGCACCCTGATTTGGTCCAGTCAGCCCTTTCGTTTTCGCTGGGTACTAAGAAGATAGTAGAGGGAGGAAGGATTCCGGATTGGACCAATTTTTTCGACATCAGAAGTTACGAGAGAGTTTGGTTTGGAGTTTGAGGGATCAAGAATGTCAGAAGAAAGGAAATTGTGTTCGCTTTTGTCAAAAGAAGAAGTAGAGGAAACATAAACCTCCCGGACCCTCTTTTTGGAAGCAGTAATTTTCTTCCCCATCTTGAAAAAGGTACGAAAAAGGGTAACTAAAGAAGAACTGTAAAAACTGAAGATGGCGAAATGGAAAAATTACAGAGAGAATTCTTACATGGAGAACTTGGAGGTTGGAAGGGAAAAAGTTGCGTCTGAGAAGGATGGCGTGTGCAAGTTAATTAATACCTTGGAAAAATGAGCGGTTGGGGAGAGATGTAATGATGGGAGATGGTTACTTTTTGAAAGAAAAGACGTGCAAAAGTTATTTCGCATGTTTCAAGGCTCAGTAATTAATCATGTGGGTAGTGGGGAGTTGTAATTTTCCTTTTTGAATTTTTGGCGCAATTCCCAAGCAAAATTAGGGGCAATTGTTATGTGGTAAAATCCGGGTTGTACTTGACAAGTTTTGGCGACGTGTCCAAAGATGGGACATGTCCAGATTTTGTCTACATGACCGTCAAGCACATGGTTATATTGCACGTTGAATAAAGTCCGCATCTGTTTAGCCCCGGCCCGAACGATTTGGAGGTCTTGTGCTGAAAGTTAAATATGAGGCCCCTATATAAAAAAATTTCAAAGATACGTATAACGGTCTCAAAAATATTTATAATATAATTAGATTTTGATTGTTTCTTACAAAATAAGTAGAATCAAGACCATCACATGTCCGTGGATCAAATATATTAACCATGTATGTTTGCCCATCATTGTCATATTCAACATTCATATCATTACTTTCATCCAAATTATTAACTTGAGGACCATCATTTTCATTAACATCATTACCAACACCACTAGCAGGATCATTATTTTCATTAACATTATTACCAACACCATTAGGATCATCACTCTCATTAACATTACCAACACCACTACGATCATCATTTTCATTAACATTATTACCAACACCATTAGGATCATCATTCTCATTAACATTATTACCAACATCATTCGGATTGGAGACTTGGGGTTCTTTTACAATGTACTTATCAAGAGCTCTTCTAAGGGATAAATTTAATTCTTCAACCCTCATTTTCTTTTTACGTTTTTCATGGTCCGAATCAAATTTTCTAAATCGAGGAGGCATAATTGAAATAAAATTTAACACAATCACTAAACAACACAATAAATATTAATTGCAAAGAAAGAAACCACCTCAATTTTTTCTATGTAAGTGTTTTCAATCTTCAAAATCAGTCCTCCAACACCAAAAGGTCCAAAATCTGCATAAATCAAATAAAATCGGTAAATTAAAACTAAACAATAAAAATCAGTAAATTAAACTAAGCAATAAAAATCAGTAATTTAAACTAACCAACACCAATTCGCCAATTTAATCGAGATAATTTGGTATTTACAAAATTTATCATGAAGATAAAAAATCAAAATTTAACTAAGAAAGTTTAATTACCTGAATTTCTGAATTTTCACATGTGAATTGAAAGAAGATGAAGTTGTAAATTTATAGCCATCGATTTTTTCCCGTTGAAGAAGAAAATTCGGGTGATGCGATTTTTGATTTCCCGTAGCATTATAGACGACGTGTATTTTGGGGCTGAATTTCGCCAATTTCGGGTAACAAGAGAGAAAGTAGATAGGAAGAACCAAGACCCAGCGGTTAACAATGGAGATTGGAGACTGTAAGTCTAAGAAAATCGAGGAGAGAGAGTGAGTGAGTGATGAGAGAGAAGACTTAACAATGGAGATTGGAGAGTGGAGAGTGGAGAGTGGAGACTGTACTGCTTGGCACTATACTACTGAGTCTACTGTTGCTCATTTATTATCTCCCCTTGGGTCATGCTTTTTAAAAAGTAGTAAAGTACTTGCTGAGTTAGTGAGTTGTTATGTCTTAGGCAGTTAGTAGGCGTGCAACGTGCTTGGTACTTCAGCAGTTTAGCGCTGGGCCTTGTCTTGGGCTTCTTCTTTAATTTTATTTTTTTTTAAAATTTGAGGCCCCCTCTAAAAGAGAGGCCCTGTGCTGAGTCCCATTTTGGACTTGCTCAGGGCCGGGCCTGCATCTGTTGTGCAGTTCAGATAATAAAGGTTAAAGCTCGCCATAATTCAAGGAATCTCTAGCAGAAATATCTATCATCTCCAACGACCAATAACGGTAACTTAGCTAGGGGTGTTTTATTATAAATAGAGTCATATGTAGCCGTTTATAAGGCATCAGCTTACGAGATATACTTTCCTTCTTTTTCTTCACAATACTCTTGTACTCTAATAGCTATTTTTGCAATAATACGATAATCAAATACTCTTATTCATCCATCATATAGCACTTAGATTGATTGCCTAACTATTCTTGGTAGATTGATCCATCTTGGTAAAATTTATTCAAAACAGTTATTAAGGAGAAACGCTTATTTGATTAGCGGTTTTGCTTGAGACAATAAAAAAAACTTCATAAAACACATAATAGAATATAGAAAAATATTTTACGATTAGCATAAAGTAAGATTTTCTTCTGAGTCTAACATTATCTCGAGATAGCCAATTCAATAATTTTTCAATGAATACAAATAACTCGTGATTGTAACAAAAAAAGCTTATAATCTTTTTCATTATTTGAATCCCCACAATTCTTGGTAAAATCATAATTAATACTACCTCTGCTTTTTTTTATTTGCTACATTTGTTGTGCACGGTTTTCAAAGCATTATTTAACTCTTAATATCTCTTATTTCGCTTAAGTAAAAATTATAAAAAATTGATATTATGAATCTACACGTCGAGACGAATCTAACAAGATCACACATGACTATATTTTTACTTATAAAATAATCAAAATAATCGGTCAAAGTAGTGGCTTCATTCCCAAGGCAACAAATGTAGCAAATAAAAAAAAGCGGAGGGAGTATGATCACCTAAAAACTTTCCAAAATTAAAAAGCAAAGCTTACCTGCTCAGCAGCAGAAACTAGAAACAAAAAATTGCAAGTTGCTGATTTTATATTCCATTCAAGGACCAAGGTCCCACCGTAAAATTTTCCACCTCCTACCACTTCCGTGGGAGTTTGCCAATTTAAATATATAGAAAAGGTAAGTACAAAAGCTCAACCAATTAAAAATTTTCTTTTAAATACTATATTTCTGCTGCTTTGGTAGGCAGAATCAGCCAATCAGGAACTTCTGTCTCTTTTCTTTAACCCATTTTTTCATCTTTTCTGATTTACAAAAGGGATAGAAGCAAGCCCTAAGCAAATCCGAGTAGTCCTCAACCTTCAGTCACCACAGTGTCCCAAGGACGTCATGAAACTAACCGGACGAGTCGCCGCCCTTAATAGGTTCGTCTCTAAATCTTCAGATAAACGTCACCTCTTCTATGATATTCTCAGGAAAAATACCAAATTCGATTGGACTGGTAAACCTGAGCAAGCACTACAAGACCTAAATACGTACTTGACTCACCCTCCCTTGGTGTCCAAACCAAAGCCGCAAGAGAAGTTGCAGCTCTACCTTTCAATTTCGAAGCTGCGATCGGTGCGGTCTTAGCAAGGGAGGAAGATGGTAAGCAGCTACCGGTTTATTACGTTAGTCTACTCGATGCTGAGACAAGGTACGCTTACTTAGAAAAGTTAATACTTGCATTAGTAAGTTACACCCCTACTTCGAGTCTCATCCCATAATTGTGAGAACTAATTATCCAATTAAGACTGTATTGCACAAGCCAAAATTAATAGGATGAATGGCAAAATGGTCCATCCAACTTAGCGCTTATGATATCCAGTATGAGTCGAGGACAACCATCAAATCACATGCCTTTGCCTACTTCGTGTCTGGCTTCACACCTAGGCTTCAACCCCTCGCTGACAAAGAGGTCAACATGCTACAAGATGACGGATCTGACAGATGATGGATGCTGCACACAGATGGGGCATCCAACGTCGGGGGCATTGGTCTAGGCATTATGCTCGTGTCCCCAGAAGGTGACGAAATTGTGCAAGCCGTCCAATGTGACTTTCGAGCCACCAATAACGAATCTGAATATGAAGTGCTACTTGTCAGACTCATGGCAGCCAGGGACCTAAAGGTAAGGCGTCTCGAGGTAAGATGCGATTCTCTACTTATTGTTAGTCAGATTAACGGCGATTATGCCGCTAAAGAAGTAAAAATGAGCGCTTATTTAGATGTCGTTCATCGACTCACAAAAGTCTTTGAGTATTGCAACATAAGACAGGTACCAAAAGAGCAGAATTCCCAAGCTGACGCTTTGGCAAGCTTAGGATCTTCCCTCAAAGGATACAAACTGACAAGCGTACCTATTGTCCACCTCGCTTACCCAGCTATTGAACAAGATGTCTTCACAATCCAAGGTGGACAAGAAGGAGCTTCGACATCGTCAACACCCGTGCCTGCTGAAGGATGGACCTCACCATTCATCGCCTGGCTTAAACATGGCACCATCCCCCAAGGAGAACACGCCAGGGCATTTCGAATGAAAGCATCACACTATGTACTAATTCAAGACGTTCTTTTTAAAGTGTCTGTTTCAAGTGTTTATCTCAGATGTTTGGACATAGAGGAAGCACGACAGGTCCTCGAAGAAACTCATCGCGGCACTGGGGGTAACCATTCCGCAGGAGAAGTCTCTCCATAAAAGTCCACCTGATGGGTTACTACTGGCCCACAATGCATCAAGATGTCGTAGACGTAGCCAAAAGATGCGATGCATGTCAACGACACGTACCTATCCAACATCATCCATCTGAGATCCTACATCCCACTTTGACGCCATGGCAATTCATGAAGTGGGGCATGGACATAGTAGGCAAGCTGCAGCAGGCACCTGACCAGAAAGTCTTCATGCTAGCCATGATGGACAACTTCTCAAAGTGGATAGAAGTTGAAGCATTCAAACAGGTAAGAGACAAGGAAGTTATTTCGTTTGTAAAACGTAACATATTGTGCAGGTACGGTGTCCCCTTGGACATAGTATGTGATAATGGCTCCCAGTTCATAAGTGACAAGACGAAAGCTTTCTGCGCCAAATGGAAGATTGGGCTGCACACGTCCACTCCTAGATACCCTCAAGCAAATGGCCAAGCAGAGTCTAGCAATAAAATCGTAGTGAATCAACTAAAACGTCGCCTAGAAGCTGCTAAGGGGAAGTGGGCATAACAACTTCCACTTTTCCTACGGGCAAATCAGACCACTCCAATAAACGCCATTGGTCATACCCCTTTCTTCATCGTTTATGGATGCAAAGCTGTCATCCCAACAGAAGTCCAAGTCCCCTCTGCCAGGTATGGTTTAATGACCGAAGATAGAAATAATGATGAACTAACCCATGAATAGATACCGTTGATGAAGTAAGGGAAAGGGTCATGATTAGAATGGCAGGCTATCAACAAGGTGTGGCACGCAGCTACAACAAAAATGTAAGGATCAAGGTATTTCAGGTAGGTGACTGGGTCCTCAGGATGGTCTTCTAGAACACCAAGGACCCCAATGACGGTAAGTTAGGCCCTACCTGGGAAGGACCTTACCAGATAAGCAAGGTCGTCGAACAAGGGGCATATTCCCTTGTCAAGCAGGATGGGACACCTATCCCAAGAAGCTGGGATGCCACGCATCTGAAAAGGTATTACTTCTGACTCTATACTATGTTTGTCACTTGACCATCAAAGATGACGCGTCAGGTAGGTATGTTTTCTTAACCCTAAACTTTATCCATTTCAATTATTTCTTATAAAAACCATTACTGACTTAGGCATTGGAGGGTCGTTGGTCGCGCCAATGGCCAACGCTTCTAACCCTTTGTTTTGCAGAATTATTATTTGGACAACAAGTCAGGCAATAGAGTAATTGTCAAATCATCACAAGACAACAACACCCTTCCTACATCAGGTACTCAGAGCATGACCATCTATGACCAATCCTCACATAGGACAGGGTCTGATTGACAACTATACAATCCTACAACTTGACAAATCTACAACTTGACAACTCTACAAATCTACAACTTGGCAACTTTTCAATTCTACATCTTGACAAATCTACAATTTGACAACTTTACACCTTTGCAACCTGACAAATCAACAAAGCTATGCAAATCTACAAGTCACAAATTCAGCAATTTTCACAAAGTTGATATAGCACACAACACAAATTGATTTTAAAACCGCATCAAAGCAATAGGCATGGGAAGAAATATTCAGAGCTACATTCAAACCTGTCTGTTCCCATGAGCAGGACAGTAAAATTATTATTCAACACACGACAAAAACATAAAAGGTAAACATTGTTTTAAGGTTATCTAAATAACAATAACATTTTCTGTTTTCTCCTCAGGATTAGCTTCAGCCATTGCCTGGTCCACCACTGAGGCCCCTTGGTCACCTTCACCAGCAGGCTGACCACCCTAGTTGACTTGCTCCTCATCAGTATTCTTGGAGGTGACTTCTCCTCTTCAGGGTAGAACTGAGCAAAGTCCTCTAACCAGCTCCTCCTCATTCTTCTGCAGTTCCTCCTCATTGGCAGCCAGGGTCTTGTTAACCTTCTCCATTTCCTCTGTCTTCTCCTGCTTCTCTTTCTTCAGCGCAACAATGTCAGCCTCCAGACGCCCTTTGTCATCCTTCTAGGACTTCTCCTGATCCTTCAGTTTGTTCTGGGCGTTGGACAATTCCCCAGTCATTCTCTCTAGTTCCTTGTGGTAGGTAAGGATGTTCTTGACATTGCCCAAGGTGGCCAGGAGAGTCTGTCCCAAGGATAAATAGCAGGTTTGAAAAATTAAGAACAATGCTACTTGACTAAGTGTGTTACATGACTATCCAGAGAAGTAGTACCTGGAAGGCGCATCGGACAGCTTCCTCAGCAGTATTCTCTGGTTTAGCTTTGTTGTGGCGTGCCCTGCTTGCAGGAAACCAGAGTTGGTCTATGTAGGGCCACAGGGCAGTGACATGCTTAAACTCGCTACCGTAAACTCCAGGGAATGTCATGTTGAGCACTGGAAGCCTCTGACCAGTAGCAGTGGAAGTCTGAAGAGAAGGAATCACGGAACTTGATGGTGGAGGCATGCTCTTTGGAGTTAATCCATAGTCAGCAGGCTTGACATCCTTGAGGTGTAATACCCCTCATGATTGCTTTAATGGATTTAGCAGGCTACTCATTCCAACAAGATGCATCTTTCTTTTAGGGAGCTCATTTTCTAAGTTACTCCGCAGTTAAGCGTCCTTAGCTGGGAGTAGTCCAGGGATGGGTGACCTCATGGGAAGTTTCTTAGGGTGCGCATGAGTGAGGATAAAATGCGCCGGAAGAACTTGTGTTTGTTATTGAGGACAGTTGTTGGCCCTGGATGCGCATTGGTGACAATATACTCGACTTTGGATGGGTCGGGTGTTATAGGAGGAGCTTCGTGCGTCGTCTTGGCTTTCTTGGCAGCTCGGAGCCTTATTATGTCACGAGTGGGCAGTTCTTTGAGGCCTTTGGCACTTTTGGAGGTGTCTTTTCAAGAAAATGCAAGGAGTCTGTCTTTGTATGTGTCATGTTAATCTCTTGGCAGCTCGGAGCTTGATTATGTCACGAGTGGACAGTTCTTTGAGGCCTTTGGCACTTTTGGAGGTGTCTGTTTAAGAAAATACAAGGAGTCAGTCTTTGTATGTGTCATGTTAATCTCATGTTTTTAGGACAAGTACCAAGTATGATTACCTGAAGACATGTCGGCAGTGGATGGGTCGTTGTTCTAGGTGTCCGTTATTTCGGTTGGGTGACAGGTGTCAAAGGATACTCTCTTGCCTCCTCACCAAGATCCAGGATAGCCTTGGTCTTCTTCTTGGCTGATTCTTCGTCAATCTTGACGTTCTCTAGAGAAATTCATGTAGAAAAACAAGTAGTGAGAAGTTAATCAAACACCAAAATTCAAAACACAAATTCACAATTCTTACCCTTAACTTTCCAGTTAGAAAGAAGCCATCCACTTTCTTCACCCAATGAATCTATCCCCACAAAAAAAATATCTAGTCATCAACCCTCTATCCTGCCTGTCCGCTTTTAAGATGAGAGGATGACGCTTTGTCTTAGTTGACAGGATAACCCTGCCTTTTCCCCAGATGTTTACAGCATATGTGTAGGCCAAATCCCCTAAATTGAATTCAAACCCTAATCTCTCAGCCAAGATATCAGCGGAAATTAAGACTCTCCAAACCATGGGCATTAATTGGCAAGGAGCAACCCTTAAGTGGGTAAGAAAGGCTTTGATTAAAGGAGAGAAAGGAATAGAAGCGCCATTCAAGAATGGGTACTCGTAAAAGCAGGAGCACCCTGATTTGGTCCAGTCAGCCCTTTCGTTTTCGCTGGGTACTAAGAAGATAGTAGAGGGAGGAAGGATTCCGGATTGGACCAATTTTTTCGACATCAGAAGTTACGAGAGAGTTTGGTTTGGAGTTTGAGGGATCAAGAATGTCAGAAGAAAGGAAATTGTGTTCGCTTTTGTCAAAAGAAGAAGTAGAGGAAACATAAACCTCCCGGACCCTCTTTTTGGAAGCAGTAATTTTCTTCCCCATCTTGAAAAAGGTACGAAAAAGGGTAACTAAAGAAGAACTGTAAAAACTGAAGATGGCGAAATGGAAAAATTACAGAGAGAATTCTTACCTGGAGAACTTGGAGGTTGGAAGGGAAAAAGTTGCGTCTGAGAAGGATGGCGTGTGCAAGTTAATTAATACCTTGGAAAAATGAGCGGCTGGGGAGAGATGTAATGATGGGTGATAAGTGGCTTTTAAGGCCGCTTTTATAGCCTCTTTCCACCCTAATTAAGCCCTTGTTTAGTCCATTTTTATGCTTATTTAGCTTAGCTTTGTTCAATGTTAGTGATTTTATTAGCTTTATGCACTTTGAGTCTTTTTTGGGAGTTGTAGGTTGTTTTCTCTTCATGCGAAGATTGAATGTTGTGAACACCCTAAGCTATGACTTGTTCTTATCTTCTTTTAGGTTCCGTAGCGGCCTAATCGAGATTGTCGAAGCTTGGAATGGCAAAAGGGAACCTTTGGATGGAGAAAGAGAGCTTCAAATAGCAAAGGAGGGTAGAAATAGAGCCAGAGCTGGCGCTCCAGCCTCATGGAGCGGGAGCTCCGAGTTCCCCTGCATACAACCAATTCTGCCGAGGATTTGAAGCTGGCGCTCCAGCCTCATGGAGCGGGAGCTTCGACCTGCTGCTGAATTATCTTCCACCATGCTCAGAGCTAGAGCTCCACACATGGAGCGGGAGCTTCGACTGCTCAAAGCTCGCGCTCCACATATGGAGCGGGAGCTTCGACCTGCTGCTGAAATCTCTCCATTAAGTCCAGAGCTCGCGCTCCACGCATGGAGCGAGAGCTTTGAATGGTTCAGCTCTCGATTTTTTTTTCGCTGTTTGCCTTTACATTAAGTTGTATTTGTGAGAGGTATAAATACCCTCTCTTAAGACATTTTAGGGTAAGCTTTTAATTCCAGAAAAGAGGATTCAAAGAAAGAGCACACTATTCTAGGTTAATTTGAGAGAGAAAAACACATTCTTAGGAGAAAGAAAGTTGTAACTCAACCTTTGTTCTTCATTTTTATCAATCAAAGCATCAATCTTTTGGTAATTTCTAGTCCCTAATCCTTATTTCCTAGCTTATTTTTGGTTATTTGTTTAGTTTTATGCTTGTTTAAATTAGTTTATACTTGCCTTGACTAGTCTTAGTAGTCTATTGTTCAAAGGTTCAATCTTTCTCGTTTTCACTAATCATGCTTAGTAGTTTTAGTATGTTTGCTCCTTTTATTGTTGCTTTTACTAGTCTTACTATGTTCTCCTCCTTCCTAGGCTAGATTTCTAGCTAGGGAAGGGGGATAATGGGACTTTGTGATGATTTTGAATGATGTTTGGTTGGCTTTGGTGATTGTGTCTTTTGATGCTCGAATCAAGGTATTTTATTGTTAAAGCATGAAACTTGATCACCTTTATGTTTAAATCTTGTGCTAATGTTGGGTTATGTGAGAGCAAGCATGATATTAGTGATGACTTGATGATGGGTAGACCACGACCTCAAAGGCGGGGTTGGGTAGGCGGTGGTGAGGGGTGTGCGAGAGTGACCTCTTGATGTTGGACCAAGACCCTCAATAGATTTGATCCATTGCCCACCAAATGTTGTTGAAATCGTTGTTGTGAGTTCCACGATTCCCCCTCTCCCTAGTGTTTGTCTTATTGATTAATCACTATTATTTTATCTTCCTTAGGTAGTCTAGTTGATAACTCAAACCCCTTTTCTTTTACTCCCGTCAATTGATTGCATCTCGAACTAAGTGTAAAACCCCTTGCTTCTCCGTGGATACGACCCCTTACTATGCTATACTACCTTATTAGGCTAGTTAGTTAGACTAGGGAGATTTTATTCTTAACCCGGAACCATAGGAAGTAACGACACCTAAGGGACCGATCAAGTTTTGGCGCCGTTGCCGGGGAAGCAACGTGTTGTTTAAACTTAGTTTATTGCCCATCAATTGCTTTTTATTTTCATTTTTGTTATTGTGTTGTCATTACTAACCGTGTGCTTAGCTTTGTTGAATGATAAGGAGATCTCAAGGTATTCCTACCAGTCCTCTTGACCCGAAAATCGACCGTACTTTGAGGCAAGTTCGGAGGTTATTTGAACATCAAACCGAGGAGGAGGAAATGTTTTTTGACTCTTTAAGTGAGTCAAGTGAAGCCATGGCCGAAGATGGCAACCCTCTATTTCAAGACTTTGGTAATCCGGAGGACTATGAGCTCACCGGTGGCATTTTGCTCCCCACTACCACTACAAACTTCACTATTCATCCACAATATACACAAATGGTGCTAAGGGACAAGTTGTGGAGAAAGGAGAATATGAAATCCAAAAAGAGGGTGTTGAGAAGGAGAAAGAGGTTGAGGTAGAAAAGCAAGCATCAACAAATGTCCAACCATCAAGATTCGATCCTCCCCCACCATTTCCGGAAAGAATAGTTGAGAGAAAGTTGAATGACAAGTACAACAAGTTCATGAACATGTTGAAGGGTCTTCAAATCAACATTCCCTTCCTTGAGGCTATGTCACAAATGCCATCCTATGCAAAATTCCTCAAGGAACTTCTTTCCAACAAGAAAAAGCTCAATGAACAATGCATCACTCTTCCTCACCAAGTGAGTGCACTTGTGCAACGCCACTTGCTACCCAAGCAACGAGATCCGAGTAGCTTCACTCTTCCGGTGACATTGGGAGATCTTGAGACCAAGGGAGCATTGGCCGACTTGGGTGCAAGTGTGAGCTTGATGCCCTTGTCCATTGCAAAGTTGCTCAAGTTTGAGGTGGTGCCTTCAAGGAAAACAATTCAATTGACCGACCGCTCGATTAAGCTACCTTGTGGAGAACTTGAAGATATACCAATTCGAGTTGGCAATATCTTTGTGCCTTGTGATTTTGTTGTAATGGATATGGAGGAGGACCCTCATACTCCTCTTATCCTTGGTAGAGAGGCTCTTAAAACAATGGGAGCCGTGATTAATTGCAAGAACAACACGATCACTTGTGAGGTGGCCGATGAAAGAGTTATGTTTGAGTTTTCGAAAACCTTGAAGCAACCTATGGTGGAGAAGGTGTGGAGAGTAGACTTGGTGGAGTCGGAGATTGTTAATTATGAGGGGGTGGACAAATCAAGAGAGGCCATGGAGATTGAAATCCAACTTGATGAAGCTCATACGAATGCCCAAGAAAACAAAGATGAGCTCCCATTGATCCAAACCATGGCCAAGGGGGAGAGTTCTAAGCCTCCTACCAAGTTGTTAGGAAAAGATCGTGACTTCAAGGTTGGCGACAAAGTTCTCTTATTCAACTCACGCCTCCATATCTTTCCCGGAAAGTTGAAGTCTAAGTGGTCCGGCCCATTCTCTATCACCAAGGTCACTCCCTATGGCTCGTTTGAATTGGAAGGTGAAGATGGAGCTCGGTTCATGGTAAATGGCCAAAGAATCAAGAAGTATTTCGATAAGGAACAAATTGGAAAACTTGGTTGTTTGATGCTCGAGTCGGTCCCAACCGACTCGTCCCCCGAAGCCATTTGAGGAAGATGAAGGGGTCTAGCTTAAGACCATAAATCAAGCGCCATTGTATATATTGTTTATATTTTGTTATTGTCGAACTTTGATTTAGATTTTGTTTTGGTGGATTGTAAAATCCGGAGGATTTTTTTTCAAGGGAGGGGTGGATATTAGTTTGATTGAGAAATACGAGGCACGGCTTCTCGGCTCATCTAACCAATAGTTGAGTTGAGTTTTAAGCTAAGTCTTACATCTCACTTTGGGCTAATTTAAACCCCCATAGGGTATGGTTTGTTGTGTATGTGTGCAGGAAAAGAGAAAAAGGAAATCGGCTAAGTATTGGGATCAGAGCTCCCGCTCCAATATTTTGGAGCGCCCGCTCTAAATGCCGCCTCTTATTATGAAGAATGCCGAAAATTCGGAGCCCCCGCTTCAACAACATGGAGCGCCCGCCCTATCGGAAAGAAAAAAAAGGTGATTAAGTGTTGGATTCAGAGCTCCCGCTCCAAACATTGGAGCGCCCGCTCAAATGCTGCAAGCAAATGCCGAGATTTTGAAGCCCCCGCTCCAGACAATTGGAGCGCCCGCTCTGGTCAAAGCGCCCGCTCTGAATGGTGGAGCGGGAGCTTCGAGCGATTTTTTGAAAAAAAAATTCACAGCGCCTGTCAGAGCGCCCACTTTGGGGTTGGAGCGGGCGCTTCGAGCGTCTGTTCTGAAGTGAATAAGCACGCTCAAAACCTCCTCTTTCTCTCATTCTCTCACTCAAACCCTCAAACCCCCTCTCTCTCTCCTCAAACCACCCACATTCCACACAAACCCTCCAAAAATTACCACTTTTACTCATCAATACTACTCAAATCCCTCTCAAAAACACCCAACAACTCAACATTCTCACTTCTATTCCAAATTTTCCACTCCAAATTCAACTCTTAGCATCAATTCGGGTTTTTGCTCGGGCCACTTCGGATTTCACTCGAGTTTACTCTCCTTTGCACAACAAGAAGAAGGATTTGGTTCTAATTATGGTAAAATCTCTCCTAATCAAGTTCATTTTGCTTATTTTTGAGTATTTGTGCTTGATTTTGTTAGGGTTTCCATTGGAATTTTTGTGTTTAGATGAAATTAGGTGTTTTGGCTTGAGTTTGTGCTTGAAATTGATTAATTGGTGATTGTGGTGGTGTTATTGTTGATTATTTGTGCTAATTTTTGGAGACACTGTGGAGTTTTTGTGGTTGTTGAGGAAAATCCTTGGATTCTACAACCCTTAGGTATTGTTGGCCATTTTTGCTGGTTGATATTGTTGTTGTTGGTGATTATTGATACTGTTGTAATGGGTTCAAAAAGACCTCGCACTAGCACCTCACCTACCTACAGTGTGAACCTTACCAAACCCGAACACAAAGCCAAGTTTCGTGAGCTTGAGAAGAGGGAGGTGAAACAAACCCTTTTCTATGATCGTATAACTTATTTCCACCTCGGGATTGATGATAAAGTGTGCGACCTTGCCCGTACACTCGGTTTTGCCTCGTTCCTTAAAAACCAAATCCCAAATGATTGGATTACCACAGATAAGACCTACAACCACCCCGCACAACCTCCCCTCACCTACCGCACTCAAACTCTAGAATTCTTAGCTAGCTTTGAATTCAAGAGGACATCTACGGAGGCGGGGAATGCCTTTGAGATTAAATTCAGGTTGTTCAACCACCAACACACCATGAGCCTCACAGAGTTTAATGAGTATTTTGGTTGGGATCCTAGAGCTGAGGTGTGTGATTGTTCTGGGGATGGCATTGAAGGCTATGACATGCAAGCTTGGTGGAAGACGATAACTGATGGGTCTAGGGACTTCCTCTCTAACTCATCCAAGGCCTCAGAAATCCATCATGCCGCATTGAGGTATTTCCATCGGATGTTGGTGTATTGTTTCTTCTCCCGGTAAGATCTTGGAAAAATGAGCGACCAAGAACTTCATTTGCTGTGGAGAGCAAGTGAAGGAAGAAGGTTGCTAGATCAAAATAACCCGGCAGACAAAGTTAACTTGGGTTTCTTGCTTGCCACGAGGATGCTCACCATCAAGCAAGACACAAGAATGAAAGGGCCCATCCAATTGGGAGGGATGGTGACATGGCTTGCTTATAAGCTCGGGTACAAAGAGCAACTTGTAAAGATGGAGCCGGAGAGCTGTGGGTCGGTTCTAAACCTTGATCACCTCAAGAACATGAAATTCACCAAAGAGACATCTAGAGCTACCTTTTGGTTGATCAAGGGTGCAATATGGTGCAAGATCCCAAATAGACTCATGACCGAATCCCCAGCAAACACCCCAAATCCGTGGAGAGTCCCACTTGAGGAGATTGATGCTTCGGAGCTTGATCCGAATGAGATTGAAAGAAGAAACCGAGCAAGGCAACAACATCAGCAGTAACATCAACAACAACAACAACGCCAACCAAGGCCGCAACGAGTGGAGCACGAACGTCACCCCTCCCTTGAGGAGGGAGGTATGAGCCACTCTTACCCTTCTAGTTTTAACATCGAACATGCTTTTCATAACTTAAGTTTGCAAGTGGGCCAATTGGAGGCCAACAACCAGGGGATGGCGCTCCAAAATTCTTTGCTTTTCAACCATTTTGTGGAGCAAGGGCAAATCGCCCCGCCAGTTAACCATCCCTATTGGCCTCCACAGCTAAGGCCAGTGCCAAGTTGGGGAGAGGAGCACATTGATGGCACTCCTCGTGAGCCAGTCTACCCCTATTGGCAGGGTCCATCCTCCCAAATTAGGGAGCGGCGCACTTTTCCCCCATATGACTATACCCAGCCCGGGGGGTGTGACTATTTCGGCGACCCGCCTATAGATACATCCCACAGGAACATAGCCATGACCCATCCTTTACGGGGTACTCGGGTTTCCCTCCTAACTTTTACGGCAGTTGGGAACCCCATGGTCCCCCCTTGCGTGAGGATGGGACCCCGATCGATCTTGCTTATGATTGGCGCCACCCCGATGAAGGCGGGCCAAGTGGATCTTAGATCGCCCCATGAATCGCCCCTCATCCCCTCTTTTGATCTATTCCTTGGTCTCACCGAGGTCGGTTTTCCATTCAAGTTGAGGGGGTGTACTTTGCATTATTTTTGATGTAGGGGCGCAATTTTAGGGGTCATGGCTCGGGGGCATTGCAAGCTTAAGGAGTTGTTGAGCTATGTGTTGAGCTAGATTTGTTTTTTTTTTCTTTGCTCTTTGTATATACTTTTGTTGGAACTAATCTTTCTTTTGAGTTGATGACCTTTTATAGCAAGCATCCGGAGATGAAGTCAAGGTGTGAAGAGCATTGCTTCGGATATTGCATTTGGCCTTTATTGCTTCAAGGATGGGTGAGATCGTTCCAACTCCCTTTTAGTTACTTGTTTGCTTAGTTTTAGGATAGTTTAGGAAAGAAGATGATCGTTCGAGGTTGCTTGGCTTTAATTTTACAATGGTGGTTATGAACACCACCTGGGTTTAAGTGTAAAATTTTTGTGATTGTGTTGATTATGTGCCATTACCTACTTGCTCTCATCTCTTGCTACAAAAAACAAAAAAAAAAAAAAAAAAACTTATGAATCAAGGCAAAATTTTCTTTTAATTATTTCCTTTGCTCTTGAGTTGAGAACAATATCATTGAAGCTCCACTCTTTTGAATGCTTTTATTCCTAAATGTTAGAAGTCTGCATGCTTTGAGATGTTTATGGATGATTTTAGGATACTCTATGTTAAGGTAGCGGTTAGAACTTTTTGAGAGCACAAAACCGTAATTCATGGATTGTGGTATGATGGTGTTGCTCTCCCTAGTGATTTGAAACCTTAAAGGTAGCATTTGCTTGATAACCCCATGTGAGGACTTTCAAAAAAGCCCCAACATCTATTTTGAGTGCATGGATCCTCGACATCGCATACTTCTATCGAGAACTTGACTCTAATCTATCTTAGGTCGCGACCGAGCCACTCTAGGGAAAGATAAAGGCGTTCATTTCGGTGACTATTTTTACTTTTATAGTTTTAGGCCTTTTATTCTTGTTTTTCTCTCTTTCTTGGTTTTATTTTTGTTTGCATATGCCCTTCCTCTCAACCCTTTGAGCCTTATCCTTTCTTTGATTACCTCAATACAAGCCAATTGCCTCCTTGTTTTATTTTTCACCCTTGTAGTGAATAGTGAAGTTAGAGCGATTGTCTTGAGTGATATTTGAAACAAATAAAAGGAAAGGAAAATGATGAGATTCTTGTGGTATAGTGGAAATTTTGTGTATATTCTTGAATAAATGCAATTGCAACTTCATAGAAAAATCCACCCAAAGTCAAAGAAGGTGGAAAAAAAAAAGGGAGAAAAAGAAAGAAAATCCAAAATAGTTCTTTTATTGTTATGTTTTCGAATAAGTTTGGGGGAAACTTATCCCTAAATGGTTGAATATGATTTGTGATTCATGGTTATTTAGCTCTTTCGCTCCTACTAAGGCTTCACTATATTAGGATTGAGCACCACTATCCAAATTTATTCACACCCTTTACCCCTAGCCTACGTTTCCACCCTTAAAAAGTCCTTTTGACCTTAGAGGGTTGAGTCATCGTCGATGGTGGAAGATTGGAATCAAGCCTATTGAGCGAGTGTGCTATGTCGAGATGTCGAGTAACCTTTTCCTATTCTATTACATTTATCGGCTCCATTCTTCGGAGTTTAGAGAAGCTACCTTGAATGGCGAATTTGAAACTAGTTGAGAGAACGTGGTATGTATGGCTATAGAATTTGAGGAAATGTGCTCTATCTAGTTCTCTATGCTTAGTGTATGGTATGTTTTAATTAACCTATGGACATCTTTGAGCATGCTTACTTTTAATGTCTAGAAATTCTTGCATCCATTTGCGCTTGCTTCTCGTCAAAATCTCACTTAAGAGCACCATTTTATTTTCTTTGGCTTATTTATTTTTGATTTGCCTTGGATACTAAGATCTAGAGTTATGGGTCAAACTCTTAGAAAACCCTTACGAGAGCACACTCGTCCTCCTTGGCGACTTTGAGGTTTAAAGGGCTTGTCATTTACGCTAAAATTGACCGTGATTCCTACGAAAATGAGTTAGTGTACAGACTTAACTGCTTTCTCTTTATTCGAGGACGAACAAAGGACTTAGACTGGGGGAGTTTGATAAGTGGCTTTTAAGGCCGCTTTTATGGCCTCTTTCTACCCTAATTAAGCCCTTGTTTAGTCCATTTTTATGCTTATTTAGCTTAGCTTTGTTCAATGTTAGTGATTCTATTAGCTTTATGCACTTTGAGTCTTTTTTGGGAGTTGTAGGTTGTTTTCTCTTCATGCGAAGATTGAATGTTGTGAACACCCTATGCTATGACTTGTTCTTATCTTCTTTTAGGTTCCGTAGCGGCCTAATCGAGATTGTCGAAGCTTGGAATGGCAAAAGGGAACCTTTGGATGGAGAAAGAGAGCTTTAAATAGCAAAGGAGGGTTGAAATAGAGCCAGAGCCGGCGCTCCAGCCTCATGGAGCGGGAGCTCCGAGTTCCCCTGCATACAACCAATTCTGCCGAGGATTTGAAGCTGGCGCTCCAGCCTCATGGAGCGGGAGCTTCGACCTGCTGCTGAATTATCTTCCACCATGCTCAGAGCTAGCGCTCCACACATGGAGCCGGAGCTTCGACTGCTCAAAGCTCGCGCTCCACACATGGAGCGGGAGCTTCGACCTGCTGCTGAAATCTCTCCATTAAGTCCAGAGCTCGCGCTCCACGCATGGAGCGGGAGCTCTGAATGGTTCAGCTCCCGATTTTTTTTTCGCTGTTTGCCTTTACTTTAAGTTGTATTTGTGAGAGGTATAAATACCCTCTCTTAAGACATTTTAGGGTAAGCTTTTAATTCCAGAAAAGAGGATTCAAAGAAAGAGCACACTATTCTAGGTTAATTAGAGAGAGAAAAACACATTCTTAGGAGAGAGAAAGTTGTAACTCAACATTTGTTCTTCATTTTTATCAATCAAAGCATCAATCTTTTGGTAATTTCTAGTCCCTAATCCTTATTTCCTAGCTTATTTTTGGTTATTTGTTTAGTTTTATGCTTGTTTAAATTAGTTTATACTTGCCTTGACTAGTCTTAGTAGTCTATTGTTGGTGGGTGCGGATTGTCGTGTCGTTGTGTACACCCAACCAAAGATAAAATTTCTCCTACTCTCATGCACACTAAGCAAGTATAATGGAAGTAGGGGTCATATCCACAGGGAAACAGGGACGAGTTTAATATTTAGCGTGATCCAATACATAGATTAAGCTAAGGGCCGAGTAACCTAATAAAAAGGGGGGTTTTCAAATAGAGTTATAAACAAACTAAAATTAACTAGCAAATAAATAAAATGAGAAATCAATATGGAAAGATCTTGAATCCGATTAACATCCACTTCAATTTCATTATCGATCATTGAACCTCAACTCTAATTATTTCCATGATTATCTATTGTTGAGAACTAACCTCGCATTCTCCTTATTCTTAGTTGAATAGCACGATCAGCGTGACTATAAAACCCTAACTAAAGGATAACCTAGTCCGATCAGCGTCTAAGTTCAATCCAATAGCAGCAATAAACACAGAGAACCAATAGACCTGCTAATGCCATACACGCGATAAACATTCAACAGTTGATTCAATTTCCCCAAGAAATAACCAAGACGATCAGCATCTAAGTTACTCCCTAGTTTGCTACAAATTGATAAAAGAATAAAACAATCCGATTCTATTCTTAAATCTAGCATTAGATTAATTACACAATCAAACTAGTAACGTTCCTAGCATAATTATGCAATAATCATAAAGTATAATCATAGAAATTAAACCATAATCAAAGAAACTAAATAGAGAGGAAAGATCTCACAATAATGCTTGAAGCTTCATGTTAATCTCGTTCAAGAACAGTTCAAGCTACAATCGGTATAGCATAAGCCAATTCCATAATTGAAATCTCTAAAAACTAAACTAGAAAATAAAAACTAAAAAGAGAAGATAAGAAGAGAAGAATGGAGTGTTGGAGATTCTCTCTCCTTAAGTGTGCTACCCCTAGGTCCAAAAATCAAGTTTAGTATTTATACTAAAGCTCAAAAATCAGCCGACAATTACACCGACCTAGGGGGTCGCGAGGTGCGAGACTTATCGCGAGTCGCGAAGAGTACTCTGTCATCCGCGCACAAAATGGCTGGGCAAGGGTCGCGAGTCGCGACAGGCCTCGCGAGTCGCGAAGGCTGGGTGCTCGCGAGGTGCGAGGATTCTCGCGAGTCGCGAGCGCTGGGCTTCGAGCTGGGCGCTGAGCGCTGGGCAGGCTTGGCTGCTGAGCGTGCGGTGCAGCTTGGCGATGAGCGCGCACGAGAGCTGGGCTGGCTTGCTCGTTTGCTGGGCTTGCGATGATGGGCGATGATGCTGGCTGCTCGGTAGGCTTGGTGTTATGCTCGGCTACGGCTTGCGGCGATGCTTGATTGGAACATGTGGCGACGCTTGGCAAGTATAACGATGTTGAATCGTTCCAACCACTAATGCTTCTAGGAGCACGGAACTTACAACTTTAACTATAATTAATATACAAAATTCCGAACTTCAGCTAAGGATAATATATACGCAAACGTCAACAATTATAATAAAGACCCTTAGCAAAAAGCACCCAAAATATAATATAAACACCGTATAACTTGAGCGTATCAAATACCCCCACACTTGAACTTTACTCGACCTCGAGTAAACTCAAAAGTGAGAATCACCAAATAAATCATCACCCAAGCTATCGACACCAACCTACACTCTCCATCAACTACATCATCATCATCACATCTTAACAACATCCACTCAAAACCTAAACGTAAGGGACGATGATTCCCCCACACTTAGATTCAAGCTCACCTGAAATATATAAAGACGTAACAACAACAATAACCAGCAACGCCAACAAAAATCAAAATGTCAGCTCATGACACACTAAACTATCAGCTCTCCCAAACCTCCAAAAGATGATCTAAAACTACTACTTCTACTACTAACTTAGAATAGCAAGCCATGGAACAAAGACAAAAAGGTATAAATTCCATGCTTACTCGCTCCCAAAAACAAACAATCAACCAAAAGAATGTGAAAGCCAAAATAAATCTTCACAAAATCAAGGATGAATTCACCAACCTTACCCGAAAACGCTTTCCACCTTATGACACCATCTCCGGCAAATGAGTTTTCAAAGTATATAATTCTCTCTTAATCTCTCATTTTGCCTAGGAGCCCTTTCGGGTTTTCATCCTAGCTTCTCACTTTTTTTTTTTCATCTCTCTTCTTTTTCCGGCTCACAAAACTCACCCGCTCAACTAGCCCTTTTTTGCATAGGCCGCCCTTTCGGGTTTTCGACCTATCCGAGCCCCCAATTTTGCCCGAGTCGCCCGCCCTTGCGGGTTTTCAACTCAGCGGGATTCACTTCATCACTTTTTTTTAATATTTTTTTTTTAATTTTTTTTTTTAATTTTTTTTTTCAAATTGAAAGTAATAAATACGACATAGATACATGAGAATGAGAATATCCTCCCCCCTACTTAAACTACACATTGTCCTCAATGTGATGACAATTAGAAGAAAAAGTAAACTGAAAATGGGGGGAGAAAATCGAAAATCGGGTAAATCGAAGATCGAATGCTCAAAACTCATGACAAACAATCCGTCAAACTCAAATTTCTTAGCAACACCAACTCAAATCTCATAAATCAACTCACAACCCTCTCCCTCGAATCACTCAAACAAATGATAAATTCAAATTTTTAAATTTTTGAGATTTGCACCTAGCTTAAGAGATCGAAAAGATTCATTAATAATCTCAACCCTCTAGTTGTACCAACTCCTAGCTATTGAACTGCTCCCAACGGGTTTTCTTTTGTGGATTTTGGTTCCAAGTGGATTAAGATTGGTTGTGGATCTTTTAAGTGGGTGGGCGGTGGGTGAAAGAAATTTTTTTTTTTTGTGGTGGTGGAAATTTGATGAGAAAATAAAGGAAAAGAAAGAAAATAAGAGGGGTCTCGGGTTGCCTCCCGAGAAGCGTTGTTGTTTAAAGTCGTTAGCTCGACTTAGTACCTTAAGCTTAATCATTGGACTTGTGCTCCATGTGTGACAATGGTGGCTCCATGTCAACCTCCAATTCAAGTACCTGCAAAACAGATTCAGAAGAACTCTTGCAATGCATCGTTAGTGGTACAATTTCAAAACAAGGTGGTAAGTCAGGAGGCTTTTTCCGCTCTTTCAACTCGGGCACCATAACCTGCACATTAGTAGGAGGCACACAATCCTCAACCAAGACATCATCAGCATTCATCAACTCATCAACCTGCTCAATATCAAGAACATCATGCAAAACAGAGTCAACAATGTTAATAGAGCAAAGTGAGTTATCATCCTTAAGTAGAAGCTTAGGATCATTTATATCAAATGCCTCTACCTTTCCCTCAAACTCCATAGTCAAAGAACCAGTGCAAACATCAATTTTAGTGCAAGATGTTTTCAAGAAAGGTCGCCCCAAAAGGATTCGGGTGGCATGCTTATCAGGTTCCATCTCCAAAACATAAAAATCAGCAGGAAACTGCAATTTCCCAACCTTAACTAACACATCCTCTAATTTACCCCTAGGATAAACATTGGATCTATCAGCTAATTGAATCACCACACCAGTTTCATGCAATTTGCCAAGTTTCAAAGACTTATACAATGAATATGGAATCACATTAATTGACGCACCTAAGTCTAACATGGCTTTAGGAAACATGGTGTCACCTATAGTACATGGGATGGTAAACATGCCTGGGTCATTGCACTTTTGAGGTAATTTCTTTTGAAAGATAGCAGAGACATGCTCGCTAGCCTTCACTTTTTGCACTCCCTTTGTTTTTGCTTTCTTTTCGAATTACACAATTCTTTAAGGAACTTAGCATACCTAGGTACTTGATTTAAAGCATCAAAAAGGGGAATGTTTACCTCACATTTACGAAAGATTTCGTAAATGTCTTTGTTGCGCTCTGCATTGCGGGTTTCTCTCAATGCCTCGGGAAATGGTGGCTCTGGTTCATATGGTGGAAGAGTTGATTTTTGGACTTTCTCCTCTTGTTGGGGTGGCAATGATTTACAATCTGTTGTCGGTTCATGCTCGATCACCTCTTCCACTATCTCTTTGTCTCGAACCACCAACCTCTCTTTGCTTGCAATTTCCGCTCCACTCCTCAATGTGATAGCACTCACGTTCATTTTAGGGTTGAGTTCTGTTTGGGATGGCAACCTCACCGAATCCCTAGCCTCTAACTTGGTTACAGCTCCTGCAATTTAGCTTACTTGGCTCTCCAAGTTCTTGATACTCGATCGAGTTTCCTCTTGGAACTGCACCATGTTACCCTGCATGTTAGTCACATTTTTAGTTAAAGCATTTAACATTTCTTCAGTGGACATGCTAGAGCTCGAGTCTCGGCCTTGGGGCCTAGGATAAGGGTGTGGTTGTGGCCTGTTATAGTGTTGTTGTTGATGTTGATTGCCAAATCTGAAGTTAGAATGATCTCTCCACCCTTGCTCGGAAGCATAGGAGTAGGGATCATGTCTCTGTAATGCTTGTTGGTCTTGAAAACCTACAGCTTTGACCTCTTCCCTAAATTCTTCTTGCATTTGAGGGCAAACATCAGTATGATGATCTAAAGAACAAATTCTACAAGCTTTTACCTGTTGAACTCTATTGTTCTTTACCATGAACTCACGCATCATCGATGTAAGAGCTTGTACTTGATCCTCGGCCTTTGAAGAGCTAGAACCCGGACTTTCAACATTTGCTCTACGATGATTCGATCTTCTATCGAACTGTCTCGAGCCTTCAGCTAGTTCTTCAATGAGTTCTCTAGCTGTAGTTGGGGTTTTGTTTATGAAAGAACCTCCACTAGCAGCATTCACCATTCACACATCTTCGTCAGAAGAACCATTGTAAAAGTACAAAATGAGGTCTTCATCAGAATAGCCATGATATGGACAACTAGCACAAAGTCTCTTGAACCTCTCCCAATATTCGTAGAAAGACTCATCGTGTTTCTGCTCAATATTGCTGATTTCCTTCTTTAATGTTGATGACTTAGAAGCTGGAAAGAACTTCTCAAGAAATCGCTTCTTCATTTCAACCCAAGTGGAAATGCAACCAGGAGGAAGATAATATAACCAATCTTTAGCTCCATCCTTCAAAGCAAAAGGAAAAGCTCTCAACTTGATTTGTTCATCCTTTGCTCCACTTTGTTTCATGCTAGTACAAACCACGTGAAACTCCGAAAGAAATTTGTTTGGATCTTCTCCATTGAGCCCATGGAACGAAGGAAGCAAGTGTATCAACCCCGACTTCAATTCAAAAGTAGTGCCTTCATCAAGAGCCGGAAATGAGATGCACAATGGTTGTTGATCAAGGTTAGGAGCCGTGAGCTCCCTCAAGGTACGAGTTTCAATTCTCGGAGGCATCTCTTCCTCCACTTCTAAACAAAGAGCACAAGCAATACAATCCAAAAACACACGCTATATACAAACAAGTAACACCGTCTCCCCGGCAACGGCGCCAAAATTTGGTGGGTGCGGATTGTCGTGTCGTTGTGTACACCCAACCAAAGATAAAATTTCTCCTACTCTCATGCACACTAAGCAAGTATAATGGAAGTAGGGGTCGTATCCACAGGGAAACAGGGACGAGTTTAATATTTAGCGTGATCCAATACCTAGATTAAGCTAAGGGCCGAGTAACCTAATAAAAAGAGGGGTTTTCAAATAGAGTTATAAACAAACTAAAATTAACTAGCAAATAAATAAAATGAGAAATCAATATGGAAAGATCTTGAATCCGATTAACATCCACTTCAATTTCATTATCGATCATTGAACCTCAACTCTAATTATTTCCATGATTATCTATTGTTGAGAACTAACCTCGCATTCTCCTTATTCTTAGTTGAATAGCACGATCAGCGTGACTATAAAACCCTAACTAAAGTATAACCTAGTCCGATCAGCGTCAAAGTTCAATCCAATAGCAGCAATAAACACAGAGAACCAATAGACCTGCTAATGCCATACACGCGATAAACATTCAACAGTTGATTCAATTTCCCCAAGAAATAACCAAGACGATCAGCATCTAAGTTACTCCCTAGTTTGCTACAAATTGATAAAAGAATAAAACAATCCGATTCTATTCTTAAATCTAGCATTAGATTAATTACACAATCAAACTAGTAACGTTCCTAGCATAATTATGCAATAATCATAAAGTATAATCATAGAAATTAAACCATAATCAAAGAAACTAAATAGAGAGGAAAGATCTCACAATAATGCTTGAAGCTTCATGTTAATCTCGTTCAAGAACAGTTCAAGCTACAATCGGTATAGCATAAGCCAATTCCATAATTGAAATCTCTAAAAACTAAACTAGAAAATAAAAACTAAAAAGAGAAGATAAGAAGAGAAGAATGGAGTATTGGAGATTCTCTCTCCTTAAGTGTGCTACCCCTAGGTCCAAAAAATCAAGTTTAGTATTTATACTAAAGCTTAAAAATCAGCCGACAATTACACCGACCTAGGGGGTCGCGAGGTGCGAGACTTATCGCGAGTCGCGAAGAGTACTCTGTCTTCCGCGCACAAAATGGCTGGGCAAGGGTCGCGAGTCGCGACAGTCCTCGCGAGTCGCGAAGGCTGGGTGCTCGCGAGGTGCGTGGATTCTCGCGAGTCGCGAGCGCTGGGCTTCGAGCTGGGCGCTGAGCGCTGGGCAGGCTTGGCTGCTGAGCGTGCGGTGCAGCTTGGCGATGAGCGCGCACGAGAGCTGGGCAGGCTTGCTTGCTGGGCTTACGATGATGGGCGATGATGCTGGCTTCTCGGTAGGCTTGGTGCTATGCTCGGCTACGGCTTGCGGCGATGCTTGATTGGAACATGTGGCGACGCTTGGCAAGTATAACGATGTTGAATCATTCCAACCACTAATGCGTCTAGGAGCACGGAACTTACAACTTTAACTATAATTTATATACAAAATTCCGAACTTCCGCTAAGGATAATATATATGCAAACGTCAACAATTATAATCAAGACCCTTAGCAAAAAGCACCCAAATTATAATATAAACACCGTATAACTTGAGCGTATCAATTGTTCAAAGGTTCAATCTTTCTCGTTTTCACTAATCATGCTTAGTAGTTTTAGTATGTTTGCTCCTTTTATTGTTGCTTTTACTAGTCTTACTATGTTCTCCTCCTTCCTAGGCTAGATTTCTAGCTAGGGAAGGGGGATAATGGGACTTTGTGATGATTTTGAATGATGTTTGGTTGGCTTTGGTGATTGTGTCTTTTGATGCTCGAATCAAGGTATTTTATTGTTAAAGCATGAAACTTGATCACCTTTATGTTTAAATCTTGTGCTAATGTTGGGTTATGTGAGAGCAAGCTTGATATTAGTGATGACTTGATGATGGGTAGACCACGACCTCAAAGGCGGGGTTGGGTAGGCGGTGGTGAGGGGTGTGCGAGAGTGACCTCTTGATGTTGGACCAAGACCCTCAATAGATTTGATCCATTGCCCACCAAATGTTGTTGAAATCGTTGTTGTGAGTTCCACGATTCCCCCTCTCCCTAGTGTCTGTCTTATTGATTAATCACTCTTATTTTATCTTCCTTAGGTAGTCTAGTTGATAACTCAAACCCCTTTTCTTTTACTCCCGTCAATTGATTGCATCTCGAACTAAGTGTAAAACCCCTTGCTTCTCCGTGGATACGACTCCTTACTACGCTATACTACCTTATTAGGCTAGTTAGTTAGACTAGGGAGATTTTATTCTTGACCCGGAACCATAGGAAGTAACGACACCTAGGGGACCGATCAATGGGAGATGGTTACTTTTTGAAAGAAAAGACGTGCAACAGTTATTTCGCATGTTTCAAGGCTCAGTAATTAATCATGTGGGTAGTGGGGAGTTGTAATTTTCCTTTTTGAATTTTTGGCGCAATTCCCAAGCAAAATTAGGGGCAATTGTTATGTGGTAAAATCCGGGTTGTACTTGACTAGTTTTGGCGACGTGTCCAAAGATGGGACATGTCCATATTTTGTCTACATGACCGTCAAGCACATGGTTATATTCCACGTTGAATAAAGTCCGCATCTGTTCAGCCCCGGCCCGAACAATTTGGAGGCCTTGTGCTGAAAGTTAAATATGAGGCCCCTATATAAAAAAATTTCAAAGATACGTATAACGGTCTCAAAAATATTTATAATATAATTAGATTTTGATTGTTTCTTACAAAATAAGTAGAATCAAGACCATCCCATGTCCGTGGATCAAATATATTAACCATGTATGTTTGCCCATCATTGTCATATTCAACATTCATATCATTACTTTCATCCAAATTATTAACTTGAGGACCATCATTTTCATTAACATCATTACCAACACCACTAGGATCATTATTTTCATTAACATTATTACCAACACCATTAGGATCATCATTCTCATTAACATTACCAACACCACTACGATCATCATTTTCATTAACATTATTACCAACACCATTAGGATCATCATTCTCATTAACATTATTACCAACATCATTCGGATTAGAGACTTGGGGTTCTTTTATAATGTACTTATCAAGAGCTCCTCTAAGGGATAAATTTAGTTCTTCAACCCTCATTTTCTTTTTACGTTTTTCATGGTCCGAATCAAATTTTCTAAATCGAGGAGGCATAATTGAAATAAAATTTAACACAATCACTAAACAACACAATAAATATTAATTGCAAAGAAAGAAACCACCTCAATTTTTTCTATGTAAGTGTTTTCAATCTACAAAATCAGTCTTCCAACACCAAAAGGTCCAAAATCTGCATAAATCAAATAAAATCGGTAAATTAAAACTAAACAATAAAAATCAGTAAATTAAACTAAGCAATAAAAATCAGTAATTTAAACTAACCAACACCAATTCGCCAATTTAATTGAGATAATTTGGTATTTACAAAATTTATCATGAAGATAAAAAATCAAAATTTAACTAAGAAAGTTTAATTACCTGAATTTCTGAATTTTCACATGTGAATTGAAAGGAGATGAAAGTTGTAAATTTATAGCCATCGATTTTTTCCCGTTGAAGAAGAAAATCCGGGTGATGCGATTTTTGATTTCCAGTAGCATTATAGACGACGTGTATTTTGGGGCTGAATTTCGCCAATTTCGGGTAACAAGAGAGAAAGTAGATAGGAAGAACCAAGACCCAGCGGTTAACAATGGAGATTGGAGACTGTAAGTCTGAGAAAATCGAGGAGAGAGAGAGAGAGTGAGTGATGAGAGAGAAGACTTAACAATGGAGATTGGAGAGTGGAGAGTGGAGACTGTACTGCTTGGTACTATACTACTGAGTCTACTGTTGCTCATTTATTATCTCCCCTTGGGCCTTGCTTTTTGAAAAGTAGTAAAGTACTTGCTGAGTTAGTGAGTTGTTATGTCTTAGGCAGTTAGTAGGCGTGCAGTGTGCTTGGTACTTCAGCAGTTTAGCGCTGGGCCTTGTCTTGGGCTTCTTCTTTAATTTTATTTTTTTTTAAATTTGAGGCCCCCTCTAAAAGAGAGGCCCTGTGCTGAGTCCCATTTTGGACTTGCTCAGGGTCGGGCCTGCATCTGTTGTGCAGTTCAGATAATAAAGGTTAAAGCTCGCCATAATTCAAGGAATCTCCAGCAGAAATATCTATCATCTCCAACGACCAATAACGGTAACTTAGCTAGGGGTGTTTTATTATAAATAGAGTCATATGTAGCCGTTTATAAGGCATCAGCTTACGAGATATACTTTCCTTCTTTTTCTTCACAATACTTTTGTACTCTAATAACTATTTTTGCAATAATACGATAATCAAATACTCTTATTCATCCATCATATAGCACTTAGATTGATTGCCTAACTATTCTTGGTAGATTGATCCATCTTGGTAAAATTTATTCAAAACAGTTATTAAGGAGAAACGATTATTTGATTAGCGGTTTTGCTTGAGACAATAAAAAAAACTTCGTAAAACACGTAATAGCATATAGAAAAATATTTTGCGATTAGCATAAAGTAAGATTTTCTTCTGAGTCTAACATTATCTCGAGATAGCCAATTCAATAATTTTTCAATGAATACAAATAACTCGTGATTGTAACAAAAAAAGCTTATAATCTTTTTCATTATTTGAATCCCCACAATTCTTGGTAAAATCATAATTAATACTACCTCTGCTTTTTTTTATTTGCTACATTTGTTGTGTACGGTTTTCAAAGTATTATTTAACTCTTAATATCTCTTATTTCACTTAAGTAAAAATTATAAAAATTTGATATTATGAATCTACACGTCGAGACGAATCTAACAAGATCACACATGACTATATTTTTTACTTATAAAATAATTAAAATAATCGGTCAAAGTAGTGGCTTCATTCCCAAGGCAACAAATGTAGCAAATAAAAAAAAGCGGAGGGAGTATGCTCACCTAAAAACTTTCCAAAATTAAAAAGCAAAGCTTACCTGCTCAGCAGCAGAAACTAGAAAAAAAAATTGCAAGTTGCTGATTTTATATTCCATTCAAGGACCAAGGTCCCACCGCAAAATTTTCCACCTCCTACCACTTCCGTGGGAGTTTGCCAATTTAAATATATAGAAAAGGTCAGTACAAAAGCTCAACCAATTAAAAATTTTCTTTTAAATACTATATTTCTGCTGCTTTGGTAGGCAGAATCAGCCAATCAGGAACTTCTGTCTCTTTTCTTTAACCCATTTTTTCATCTTTTCTGATTTACAAAATTATGGAACACTGAAAAAAATTATAATCCTGTCCTGTGCACTTGGTGTGCCTTCAACGCTAGTGGGGCCCTCTTAATCCCACTTGTTGGTCTTCAGCTTATGTCACCTTCCCCCTTTCTCAAAGACTTGTCCTAAAAATTAATTTTTTTTTAAGTGTAGTTCTTCCTCTCTGAAATCTCCCAAAAAAAGGACAAATTGAATTAATTGCCGTGTTTATTTAACCTTGGCAGTCGATTTCAAAGCAAGCTTTACAATTTGGTGGGTCTTTTTATCTGCTTATAATTGGATTCAGGAAAAGGTAAAATAATAATAAGTTTATTGTGGTTATTTTTGTTCCTGTATTGTTGAAGTCAAAATCTGGTTTGGAGCTTGATTTTGGTAATTTTTGCTGGTCGTGTGAAAAAAAAGGTTTGAAATATTCGAATTTTTGCCATCCGGGTTTTGTTATATTTGATCAAAGCATTAATGGGTATGGAAGTTTTGGATTTATGGAGTTATATGTAGTTTTGATTTTGGGTAAAGTCTGCTTGTAGCATTATGTTGTTGTGTTTGGTTTATAAAAGCAAAAACTGTGAGTAATAAGAATTAAGAAAAGGGTGAGAGTTCATGCTTGGTCCAAGACAATGGAGGTGTATATGGCCAGATTTTTATATCTTTAGCAATAATTTCTGCAACTTTAGGGAAATAGTATGAAGAACCTCTTGAAGAAGCTGAATATTGTGTCAAACCAAGGTGAAGACATAGAAGGGTCGTCAAATTCATCGAAAACGAGTAAATTGAGTGTTAGGCCATCTCCTCATTCACAGGCACTTCATCGTTTGGAGCAAAACAAACCCTTAACTGCTTTGGCTGGATGGTTTCAGACAGTAACTAACAGAAAGAGTCCTAGTAGTAGTAGTATCCCATCTTCTTCAAATGCTAGGACACAAGATATAATAGAACAACACATGGAATCTGCTCACAGTTCTGGCATGACTGTTGGTTCGGACGTTGAAAGGCGTGACTCGGAGTCTACTAATTCAAAGGATCCTGACATAGAGGAAGAGTATCAAATACAGTTAGCTATGGAAATGAGTGCAAGGGAAGATCCAGAGGCTGTTCAGATCGAAGCTGTGAAGCAAATAAGTTTAGGATCACTTACACAGGAGAATACTCCTGCTGAAGTCGTTGCGTTCAGATACTGGGTAAGCTTGCAGGCTCCTGTGCTCAATTAACTCTTAGTTTACTTATAATTAGGTAGGAGTATGACTCATTGAATTGCTCAGTGAGTATGTCCATCAACTTGAAGGACTGTTCGATTGACAGGACAGGAGTAACATGAAGTTGGTATTTCGGCTCTTTAAAATTTTCGCCTTGTTTTCGGAATTTGTATGGAGATGAATAATTGCTCTGTTGATAGCATGGGCACTAGTACTTTATACCATTTTCCATTGGAAGATGTTTTGCTTCTAGCATTCGTAGCTTTAGCTTCCATCAGTCCTTGGATAGCTTTCCTCTTAGGTTTTACTCATAACTTATGTGCATTTTTGGCTTTTTGCTTGACGTCCTTTCGGAGGGCTGTGCTGGTGTTGGGTGATTCTAGATATTAGTTGCATTATTGTGGCGAAACTTAAATGTAGTGGTCGCTATAGACAGTAAACCTAGTCCTCGTAAAAGTTTTAGACTGTGGTAGTGTATAGCTTTAATAGAGGAATCGGAAGGGAGACCTTATGATAATCCATGATTTTGATGGTTTTACGTTCTTGCTTCTTGCTTGAATTTTACCACTCTACGTGTTCACTGCTTGATGAAATGGTCGTTGTTTCAACCCAAACAAGTTAACAGCTACACTGACTGGCTCCTTAAATAACCAGCGGTGCCTTTGTTGATCGTGAATTGGAGATCAGCCTCTAGCTAGTATTTGTGCTTGAGCTTGTAGAGTCCCCTTACATTAATCCTGCTCATCTTATGTTATGAGAAGATTGGGTACTTGTTTTCATATGATACGTTCTTGGTTGTTGCATGTTGCAGGTGATAATTGTCAATAGTTCTATTTTATAGGCATCTTTTTTTTTTTTGTTTTTTCAAATTATTTGGATGCAGGCTGATCTTCCTAGGACAATTCCATCTTGGAACAACGAAGATTTAATACGCTAGGACAGAATTCTTATTTTTTAGAACACCTGTCTTATTTTGATTTTTCTCTTGATTCCATTTTTTTATGCTATTCTACATTAAAGTCAAATTGAATTGAAATAGTGTTCTTGGGAAATGGTGATACTTGCTTTTCACCTTTCAATGTTCAGAAATGTTGAACTAGAATGTCATCTGTTGCGTCTAGTTATCTCCATTTCGTATATTTGGAGACAACTAATATATGATTGTATTCTAAAACATCCAGGGTGTGCTACTCATTCACAAACAGAAGGACTAAGAACAAAACAACCACCCTGTGAACTGAGATAAAAGGACAAAAAGAGATCTGGTTCATCCGGATACTATTGCGTGAAAAAGAAATTTGAAATATAAGAATTCGAGATAGTTAGGATGATCCTAAGACTAAGCTTTACGTATCATTTGACATTGTATGATTGGCCTAGTTTTTATTTTCATGCTTCTAGTTGATTAATCTGGTTTTCTTGAACATGCCTTGATCTTGGGTGTATGCACTACCATAATAGCAAATAACTTGTCACTTTTTTTTTTTACTAGAACAACTTGCTTTATTCTCGTGAAATTTATGTGTTTTCCTGTATTCTTTTCTAACCTATCTCATATTATAGATTTGTCCATGCCTGACAGAATTACAATGCTCTTAGCTATGATGACAAGATCTTCGATGGTTTCTATGACTTATATGGCTTGGTCACCGGCTGTGAACCATCAAGGATACCTTCCCTTGTTGATCTTCAAGAAACACCAGTATCTGAAGGTATTAGTTGGGAGGCAATTTTGGTCAACAGGGCTGCTGATTCCAATCTGCTTCAACTTGAACAGAGGGCTCTCAATTTTGCAGCCAAGGCAAGGTCTGAACCTGTTCTTCTAGGTGATGCTGCACTGGTGCGACAACTAGCTACTCTGGTGTCGGACTACATGGGTGGACCAGTTGGGGAACCAGACAACATGTTTAGAGCATGGAAAAGTCTTAGTTATAGTTTGAAGTCAACTATTAGGAACATGGTGTTGCCTCTGGGTTCTTTAACAATTGGACTGGCTCGTCATCGTGCTTTACTATTCAAGGTACTTTCTTTAATCCTTTTTTCTTATTCTATTAATAGATTATTCCGGAATCTAGTTTCTTCTTTTCCTTGATCAATGAGTTGTTGTGGATCTATTAAACACAACTTCTTTTCCAGTCTTGACTACTTTGCTAAGGCCCAGCCCAAACCCCCTATTTACTATACTTACAGCAGATCGAAGAAAAGGGGAGATAAGTGAGATAAGAGAGTGAGCTTATCTACTGCAGTTATCACCAGGGGGGATGAATTAGTTTTTATGGCAGGAGTTTGTTAGGCTGTTAGGCCACCTGTCATGTTGTCAGGCCACTAAGGCTCACTCAGCAGTAAATATCTGTAATAAATAGCTAGCTGGGGGAAGGGGGGGAGGCAAGCAAAAATTGGAGTGAATTGAGTTTGGGCATTTTAGTAGGAGAGCACCTTCACCTCTCGAATGTGAGGGGGTTGTAATTGTTGGTTTCCTTGATCTTCAATACAACTACTATCCTTGAGTCTATTATTTCGGATTTCTTGCTTGATCTGTGTGAAATTAACTTGGTTCTTAGCACTTGGTATCAGAGCAGGTTGCGGTTTAGAGCTGGGAGAAATGGTGGGAAATTCAACAAACACCCAGAGAATCGAGCAGCTCGAACAAGGGCTGTCGGAGCTCCGGGTTGCGATTCCTTCAAAAGTTGAAACAGCAGTGGAGAGGGCTATGGTGGCCTTTCAACAAGCCATCGCCACCCAGGTCACCGGAAGTTTGGATAAGGCGATGGAGAAATTGGGGGGAGAATTTTCTCAACTCACTGAGAGACTGGAGGGAAGGATCTCCAGAGCTAGAGGAGAGCATGAGCAAATGATCGGAGAGAACCGCCAGAACTTCAACAAATTCCAAGAGGAGGTGCGGCGAGCCCTCTCAAGGAGTGGAGAGATGCCGGAAACCTCTCGCACTGGTAGCGAGAGACCCAGATTGAGCGAAGATCAGCCTCGGGGAAGCATCAACGTCGATGATGAAGAGCGGAACTACGAACTGGAGCACCCACTTGGAGAAGACAATGGGGTGAGACCAGGTGGTGGTGTCGGTGGCGGATATCGCGGCGGGGGAAGCTGGAGAGCGAAGAAGCTCGACTTACCCATCTTTGATGGGACCAACCCCGACGGTTGGATCATGAGGGCTGAGAGGTTCTTTCGTTTTTACCGATTAACGGAAGAGGAGAAGGTGGAAGCCGCGGTGGTTTCGATGGAAGGAGATGCGCTCTTGTGGTACCAGTGGGAGCACCGCCGTCGCCCCATCCACCGCTGGGAGGAAATGAAGGCGATGCTGCTGAAAGAGTTCCGGCCAACAACCACCGGGTCCTTGCATGGCCAGTGGGTGGATCTGCGGCAGACGGGCAGTGTGGAGGACTATCGGAGGAAATTCATCGAGCTGATCGCACCATTGGAGGGGGTGACTGATGAGGTGGCATTGGGAAAGTTCATTAGTGGACTGAAGGAAGGGGTTAAAAACGAGTTGTGGGTCACTGGGCCCAGGTCCTTGGAAGTTGCTATGGACCAGGCCCTAAGGATTGATAATAAGCAGAAGGCGTTGGGCCGACCTACTTCGTATTTTAGTACCTCATATGGGCCCGCTAAGAGTTACAACCCAAGTGCCCAATCTAAAACCACTACCCCCGCCCACACTACCCATTCAACCTATTCATCAGCCTCAAATAATTTTTCCAGCCCACAAAAGTCCCACTCCTATACCTCTCCAAAATCCATGCCCATAGCCCGACTCATTGGAGAATTAAAAAGATTGAGTGACAAGGAATTACAAAGCAAGAGAGAGAAGGGTCTCTGCTTTAGGTGTGATGAGAAGTGGCACGTGGGCCACATGTGTAAGCACAAGGAGCTAAGTGTACTCCTTACAAGCGAAGAAGAAGCCGAGGGAGAGGAAATAGAGCCGGCTGAAAACGCCATGAGTGACCAGCCTCCATTTTCTCTTACTTATCCCCCACACTTCCAAGAATCCCCAAACCCAGAAATTTCTTTGAACTCTGTGATGGGACTCACTAGCCCAAAAACTTTGAAATTAGAGGGAACCATTCAAGGAGAACCCGTGGTGGTCATGATTGACCCAGGTGCAACCCATAACTTCATTTCCTTGGAGACCATCCAGCGCCTCCACATTCCTATTAGCCCTTCCAAGACCTTTGGCGTGTCGTTGGGCACAGGCGCAGCCGTCCAAGGCGAGGGAGAATGCAAGCAGGTGGAAGTGGCATTGCAAGGAGTAGTAGTAAGGGAGGATTTCTTACCCCTCCCACTTGGAAATTCTGACCTCATCTTGGGAATCCAGTGGCTGGAAAAATTAGGCACCATGACTACAAATTGGAAGACCCAAACACTGTCTTTCAAGCAGGGGAAGGACATAGTGACTTTAAAGGGAAACCCCGCTCTGAGTAGGGCCTGTATATCCCTTAAGGCGATGATAAGAACCATAAAGAAGGCCAGAGGGGGAATCCTAGTGGAGCTCAACCAGCTAGAGCAGGATGACAAGGACACATCAGGAGAAGCAAGTGCTCCAAGCTGCCCAGGGGAGCTGCTGCCGGTACTATCAACCCATGAGCAGGTATTTCACATGCCCTCTGGTTTGCCTCCAATGAGAAATCATGAACACTCAATCACACTAAAACATGGCACTGACCCTATTAGTGTAAGACCTTATAAATACCCCCAAGTGCAAAAAGATGAAATTGAGAGCTTGATAAAGGATATGTTGAATGCTGGGATAATTCAATCATCTCATAGTGCCTATTCTAGCCCCGTTTTGCTAGTTAAAAAGAAAGATGGCTCTTGGCGTTTCTGTGTTGATTATAGAGCTTTGAATAAAGCTACTGTTCCAGATAAATTTCCAATTCCGGTTATTGAAGAATTCTTGGATGAATTGCATGGTGCTACAGTATTTTCAAAGCTAGATCTCAAATCAGGTTATCATCAGATTAGGATGAAACCTGAAGACATTTCTAAGACAGCTTTTAGGACCCATGAGGGTCACTACGAGTTCTTGATGATGCCTTTTGGGCTCACAAAGTCACAAATGCCCCTGCTACCTTCCAAGGCCTCATGAATGAGGTTTTTAAGCCCTTCCAAAGGCGCTTTGTGTTAGTATTTTTTGATGATATACTAATTTACAGCAACTCAATGCAACAACATGTGATTCACATGAAGGCAGTCTTGGGGTTGTTAGCTGCACATCAGCTATATGCCAATAAAAAGAAATGTGAATTTGGCAAATCCGAGGTAGCATACTTGGGTCACATAATCTCAGCCCAGGGTGTGGCGATGGACCACACTAAGATGCAGGCAATGTTGGACTGGCCACTACCTACAACTCTGAGAGAGTTAAGGGGTTTTCTGGGCTTAACGGGATACTACAGGAAGTTTGTGCAGGGATATGCTAGTATTGCTCAACCATTGACCCAACAACTCAAGAAGGATAGTTTCTGTTGGACCCAGGAAGCCACTGCCGCTTTTGAACTGCTTAAAAAAGCACTCACCAGTGCACCAATCCTTGCCATGCCGGATTTCCAGAAGCCTTTTGTGATAGAAACAGATGCTTGTGGGTATGGATTGGGGGCTGTTTTGCTACAAGACGGCCACCCCATTGCCTACTTCAGCAAAACTTTGGGGCCAAGGGCACAGAGTAGGTCTATCTATGAGAAGGAGTTGATGGCAGTGGTTCTGGCTGTCCAAAAATGGAGACACTACCTACTGGGTAGACATTTCACCATCCATTCAGATCAACAAAGCCTGAAGTATCTCTTAGAACAGAGAGAGATTGGGCCCCAATCATAGTTCGAAAATGCGGTTTCGGTAACGGTCGCGGAAACGGTTGCGGTTTCGTTGGAACGAAACGGATACGTTCATCGCGGACCACGTCACGGTTGTCGCGGCAAGAATTTACTTTTAAATATTTTCAGGTGTTTTAAATAGTTCCCTATAAATGGAAGCGTACTTGTAGCCCAAAGCTTTGAGAAGAAATAAATATTTGGGATGCAAAGCATAATAATAATAATAATAAAATAAAAAAACAGAAAACAGAAAAGTAATGAAAATAGAAAAGAAGCAATAAAAAAAGAAAATAGAGTCCCATCAAAAAAGAAGCTAAGAAAGCATGTGAATTGTGAGTGGAAGCATAAAAAAACTGACAAATTTAAAAATATACTGACGTAAGAGTTAAGACTGACGGAAGCAATAAAAAAAACTGACGGACCCCTCAAAAAAAGAAAGACTGACGGAAGCAATAAAAAAAACTGACAAAGCAATAAATAAGTGGGAGAGGAGAAAGAAAATAAATTTAAAAAAGAATCTGCCAAGGCACCAGTTGTCAAAGCTAAGCTACAGGAGAGAGAAAAGATAAAAAAGGTGGTACTTTGGCAACTGTATGCACTATGCACCTTTTCTCTTTCCTCTTCTTCTTCTCAGATTTTCAGAGCTTTTCTCCTCTTCAACTATGGCGACTGTTTCTACTCCTCAATTTTAAATCTGAGGTTAGTATTTTATTGATTTTTTTGGGAGAAATACGGATAAAACGGTCAAATGCGGGTGATTCGGGGCTGTAACGCTTGATGCGGGTGAGATTTCGGGGTTTTTTTTTACACCGTGATGAATCGGCTTATTTCGGTTCGGTCAGCTTCAAATCCGTTATGAAACGGGCGCACCGAACCGAATCGGCCGCATTTTGATACTATGGCCCCAATATCAGAAATGGGTGGGAAAATTATTGGGATATGATTTTGAAATCAGGTACAAGCCAGGCCCAAGCAATAAAGTGGCTGATGCATTATCTAGGGGATATCCTCCTCTTTTGGAGCTGAGTGCGATAATGACATCTCACAGTTGCAGATGGACTGATATACAGACCCAAGTCCAGCAGGACCCATGGATACAGCAGCTCACAACAGCAATTCAGGAGGGTACTAACACCCTTCCTGGGTTGACCCTGGAGCAAGGGGTTCTGAAGTATAAGGGCAGGTTGGTTTTGCCTAAGGGATGCTCAATCATTCCAGCACTCCTAGAAGAATATCATGGCTCGCCAATTGGGGGGCATTCAGGGGTCCACAAGACTTACCAAAGGGTTGCAGCTGATTGGTTCTGGAAGGGAATGAAGAAGGATGTTCAACAGGTGGTTCAGTCCTGCACTACATGTCAACAACAGAAAACTTCCACCCTCAGCCCAGCAGGACTCCTACAACCCCTGCCCATACCTGCTCAAATATGGGAGAATGTGTCTATGGACTTTGTGGAGGGACTCCCTAGATCTCTGGGCATGGATGCTATCTTAGTAGTTGTGGATAGACTAACTAAGTACAGCCATTTCATAACCTTGAGACACCCATTCTCTGCTCAAACTGTGGCAAAGGCATACATTAACGAAGTGGTTAGATTGCATGGGTTTCCTGCAACAATTGTCTCTGATAGGGACAAAGTGTTTATGAGCAACTTTTGGAAGGAGTTATTCAGATTGCAAGGGACCCAACTGCATAGAAGTACGGCCTACCACCCCCAAACCGATGGCCAAACTGAGGTGGTTAACAAGTGCTTGGAAACCTATCTTAGGTGCTTTATTCAAGGGAGGCCTAAGTCATGGGCTGCCTGGTTACCTTGGGCTGAATTTTGGTACAACACATCTTTCCATTCATCCATAAATTGCACACCATTTCAAGCAGTCTATGGGAGAAAGCCCCCAATATTGCACAAATTTGAGAGGGGCAGCACTGCTGTGGAATCCTTGGAAGACCAGTTGATAGACAGGGATTCTGTTTTGGATGAACTCAAATTCCAGCTATTACAAGCACAGCAGTCCATGAAATTACAGGAGAACAAAAGAAGAAGAGAGGTAATGTTGGCCCCAGGAGACATGGTCTACCTCAAACTACAACCCTACAGGCAACAATCACTAGCTAAAAGAGTCAATGAAAAGCTGGCACCTAGATTCTATGGACCATACAAGGTACTCAGCAGGGTGGGCTCTGTACCTTACAAATTAGAGCTTCCTTCACATGCCAAAATACACCCAGTGTTTCATGTTTCACAACTTAAGCTGGCGGTGGGAGATCAACCTGTTTCTTCCATTTTCCCTACTCAACTATCTGCGGATATGGTGTTAGAAGCCTACCCCCACGCTGTGTTAGATGTCAAATATTCCTCACAACACCCAGAGCAGGTGACTGAGGTGCTGATTCAGTGGACTGATTTACCTTCCTTTGAGGCTACATGGGAGGATGCCCAAGCTATCCATCTGCGTTTTCCTGAGTTTCACCTTGAGGACAAGGTGGCAGTTTGGGTGGGGGGTATTGCTAAGGCCCACCCCAAACCCCCTATTTACTATACTTACAGCAGAAGGAAGAAAAGGGGAGATAAGTGAGATAAGAGAGTGAGCTTATCTACTGCAGTTATCACCAGGGGGGATGAATTAGTTTTTATGGCAGGAGTTTGTTAGGCTGTTAGGCCACCTGTCATGTTGTCAGGCCACTAAGGCTCACTCAGCAGTAAATATCTGTAATAAATAGCTAGCTGGGGGAAGGGGGGGAGGCAAGCAAAAATTGGAGTGAATTGAGTGTGGTCATTTTAGTAGGAGAGCACCTTCACCTCTCGAATGTGAGGGGGTTGTAATTGTTGGTTTCCTTGATCTTCAATACAACTACTATCCTTGAGTCTATTATTTCGGATTTCTTGCTTGATCTGTGTGAAATTAACTTGGTTCTTAGCATACTTCTCACAGCAACTTGCTTTTCACATTTTAGGCTTCTTATACCTTAACATAATTTATATAAAAAAGGTACTCATGTTTGATTATCAAAATGCTATCTGATTTTTATTTATTGATGCGCTAGGCTGTTTTTAGCCTTTACAAGCTTGTTTAAGACAAAAGAAAGAGTCCTCAAACAACATCCAAATTGTTATAAGTGAACTGCAAGTTGCTAACTGCCTAACTTTAACTATTTGAATTTATCTCGAGTATATAGGTTGTTGTCAGATTCTAGTCAAACATATCAAGTTAGACGTCCAATGTCAAAATACAATAAATCTATGAGATTGGCTCGATTAGAGCGTAAGACCATATCTTAAGCCTCTTAAGTTTCTCCTCACATAGAACTTGGCTTTTTGAGCTTTGTTCCTTCTTAAGGTCTAATGCTAATCACAAAGGAAGATTTTTAGGCTTTAGGCATGTCCAATTCCATACTGAATATGCTCCAAAATCTAAGCCCAACTCTTGTTCAATTCTTGCAATTTTAAGCATCAACCAAGAACTTAAACATGGCAATGAAGGCCCCTTGTCTTTGTAAACCTTGTATCACATCGCAATGAAAGCCTATCTTAGGTCAACAGGATTATCGCCATGCTGTTCAGTGTTCATCTGACCTTTAAACTGGAATAACATGCTCCTTGATCAACCTGATAAGATATTGCTATATGCAAAGTATCAAATGCTCTCTCCTCAACACTTTATATAGAGAGATAAATAATTCAGAAGCCATAAATTTGGTGCCTTTGTACAAATAATAAGTTAGCAAATGCAGGCTTAAGACTGGATGCTTTTGGGTTCTTTTCATCTGGTTTTTGACAGCTTGCAGAAGTGATCTGTTGGTTATCATTAAAACTTCCATAAACTTGTGTTAAAATTAAGTTTTAAGAATTAGCAACTTTGATTGTGTATTTTAACTATTATTTACTCCCCTAAATGTAGCTTTCATAGAAAATCTCTTGTTATGAATCTTTTCTTTAGAATTTGCGTAATCCCTTTGTTATCTTTTTGACATGTTATCTGTTCTTTTTGGTTGTTCTATATATTTTGTGAAGGTTCTCGCCGACAGTGTGGACATTCCATGCCGTTTAGTGAAAGGACAGTTATATACGGGCTTTGATGATGTTGCAGTGAACTTTGTTAAGATTGATGATGGAAGGTAAGGGCACTCTGTGTGTAGTTTTTCTAAAGTTAAAATACAATGCTGCTCCTCTTATGGTTTTTGTTTAGTTTCCTTTTCAACAAAGTTTGTTTAGAAAAGAACTTCATGGAGACCTTTGGGTTTTTCTAAGCTTGACAATTTGATTACAATTAGATATATAGAACTTATCAATGGCACATCATGCTCTGGCATGGCTAATGGCTTTTATGCTATGGTGGTCAGATTGGGTATAAAGGTAAGATTGAGAATTACTCATGTAATAATATGTCAAGTCTCGCTATTTTGTTATTTTAGTATTATGTGTTTCTCCAAGTATGTAGGCTATCTTAAATATACAGTGTGAAAACCGATCTTATGATAGGTACATTTTACTCTTATTAATACTATCGTTCTCCTATGGTGATTTCTTAAGATTTACAATTACAAAAGTGTAAGTAGGATCTTTTTCCTGAATATTGTAGTTTAGAATATTTAAGTTTTTAGTTCAGGTTATATATTCACAATTCACATAAATGATAGATTTTTGTACCCGTATGAGGATGCTTGTTATTGGAGGGGTGCGAGCGTAATTTGCATTTGTTGGGCAATGTTGGTGGTGTTGTTATGACATGGAATTGTGAAATTCATGTTGCAAATTATTCAATAATGGATATTTACATCTGTGGAATCTAGTTTTCTCTTTCTGTTTCAGCAAATTCCAGATGATTCCCTTGTTAATCATTCAAAGAACTTCATTTTCTTGGAAATGCACATGGTTTTAACTTTTAAGTGGGTTTTGAGTTCTGTAATCATTTTGATGAATACTTTTGCTCAAAAGTGTGCTTTAAGGCCCACTATAGGTTTGCCTTAATTGTATTTGCCTCTCGTAGAATATAAAATGTTGCACATATTAGTACATAAATGCCACTTAGAAGATTCCTTGTGTTCTTTTTTTTGGCTTAGAATTTTATTTTCTCAACACTGACCATGTGCTTTTTGTTGCTAGTCAAGCTAATCATTTCTAGAGTCTAGAATTACTCCTTGAGGATAGGAAATATTGCTAGCTGGTCTTTAAGGTTCTCACTCATTGTTAGTCTTGTTCATTGTTAAGTAGGAATGAGTGCTGGTTTTCCATTGTCTATTGTCTTATATACAATCGTCATCTGGAGTTCTTGAATGATCTCGGGGACCTCTGGGACACGTGCTTCCCTCGACAGCTTATTGGAAGCTGGGTATATAAGATGGTTTTAGGATTGCTCGTAGATTATGGGGTCTTGATTCACGAACATGTGAATGTTACCTTGCCTTTTAAAGATGTTTAGTTTACATGGTTTGGTGAGCTTAATGTAGCCTCTAAGTTGGGCCAACTCTTTTCTATTGATCGGAGGATTGAGGAGTTTCGGATCTTGGCGCAACTCTAGGGAGAGAAGGTTGTATGTAAGCTTCTCCAATTGCTCAATACCTATCATTTCAACCAAAAAAAGAGGATCTTTTCATTCCAATTTGAGTAAAATAGTGAAAATCATTTGCCTGTTATTTTGAAGTCTTCGCCTGATATGATTACCAAGCCAAGAAGCTTAATAATCAAGGTTGTCACGCCAATCTTGGAATTCAAGGACTACAAGAATCAAAATCTTCGAACAACAAAACCAAGAACGAATATTTCTTTGATTAAAGAACACTCATGAACCTTAAACAAAGAATCTAAAACGTCCATGAATGATAAATCATAGATCGAACGGCCGGATTGGAAAAATTGGGTGCTATCATATTGGTTTGTATCGGCTAAGTTCACGAGTTGGAGATAAGCGGACTCGAACCGCTGACATCCGCTACAGCGTAAACCACCGTCTATGACTGATTCTACATAGAGACCAACGATAGACAATAACGCCCCCCCGAACACAGCTTACAACTTTCATCATAGTGTGCTCTCCAAAGAGCAACTTTTCTCAAAATCTCAAAAAAATGGTGATAAGTTGGAATCCTATTGGAACTAAGGATTCTTGTGGTTCCGGAAGATCTAGCTACAGGAGACAACGTAATTTAAAAAAAAGAATAGCCTATTCCTCTGTCTCTCACATGGGTTTCATAATTATAGGAATTAGTTCTATGACCGATACGGGACTTAATGGGGCCATTTTACAAATGATTTCTCATGGATTTATTGGTGCTGCACTTTTTTTCTTAGCCGGAACTAGTTACGATAGAATACGTCTTGTTTATCTCGATGAAATGGGTGGAATAGCGATTCCAATCCTAGAAATAAGTTGTTTATCATCAATCAAATAAACAATCCTAAATAGTGATTAATTGTCGAATAAAGCTTATGAAATACTCACAAACAATAATCAAGAATTTGTGTAAAATAACTCTAACTAACTTTGCATTAAACTTGAAATAGGCCTTGTATAGGCGGTTACAAAGACTCCTAAATAAATTAAAATAAGTAAGATAACTATGAGCAAGAAAGGATAACAAGCCTAACAAACTATTAGCCTTGCACGCTATGTAAACTAACAAACTTCCTTTACTTGCTCGCCAAGCCCCTTAGCTTTCTTTCTCTACTCTAATTACAAGTCGTAGGATGCTTAAAGTAAGAAAAACCTCCCCCAGTTAGAAGAGTAAAAACTTACAAGCAAAAGTGTACTAAGACAATAAAACACTACTTTACATAGAATTCCTAACAGAACTAGGAAACATTGCATTTGGACTAGTCCTAACAGAACTAGGACTTAGATACGCGAGCTTCAATCATCTTCATCTTCATCTTCATCTTCAAGCCAAGTCACCAAGGTAACAAAAGCTTGATGTTTAGCCATGAGATTGAACCCCATGCTTTCTGTAACCAATGAGATTGGCTCTTCTAGTACAAGTGCCTTTGAATCCGCATCATTCTCCCTCTCCACAAAAGAATTTGCCCTCAAATTCTCATCATCATAGTAAGGAGACAAATCACTTACATTAAACGTGGCACTTACACCTTCATACTCGTCGGGTAGATCAACCTTGTAAGCACTATCTCCGATGACTCCAGTAACTTCAAAGGGACCATCAGCTTTAGGCATCAACTTAGTCTTTCTTTTACTTCGAAATCTTTCTTTCAAGTGCACCTAAATTAAGTCGCCTACTTTGAACTTCGGTTGCCTTCTATTCTTGTTAGCTCGTGCTGTATAGTGGTTGTTCATATTTTCAATCCTCGTTTTTACTTGCTCACACGTCTTATTGAATGCCTTCAACCTCTTCTTTGAATCCGTATGAATCTTACTCTTGGGCATAGAAACGAAATCAACAGGAAGAAAAGGATTGATTCTATACACCACTTGAAAAGGAGAACGCGAAGTAGTGGATAAATGAGACCTATTATACGCAAATTCCGCATGTGCAAGCTTGATGTCCTAATCCTTCTGCATTTTGCTCACTAAGCCACACAACAAAGACCCCAATGTCCTATTTGTCACCGTCATCTGTTTGAGGATGATGACTAGTGCTAAACAAGAGCTTAGTTCCCAGCATCGTCCAAAGACACCTCCAAAAATGACTTAGGAATTTAGAATCCCTATCAGATACAATACTCCTAAGGATACCATGTAGTCGAATGATTTCTCGAAAGTACAAGTCAGCTACATGTAAAACATCATTAGTTTTATGCATAGGAAAAAGTGAGCCATCTTAGAGAACCTATCTACCACAACCATGATGGCATCCTTGCCTCTTTGCATCTGAGGCAACCCAACAATGAAATCCATGCTCACACTATCCCAAGGATAATCAGGAATAGGTAGAGGAGTACTAAGCCCTTTGTGAAAAGTACTCTTTAATCTTTGACAAGTTGTGCACTTACTCACCACCATGTTCACATCCCTAATCATACTAGCCAATAGAAGTTCTCTTGAAGAGTATCAAGAGTCTTTTGCACGCCAAAGTGACCAGCCACGCCAACATTATGAACCTCACGTATCAACAACTCCCTAACACCACACTTAGGCACGCACAACTTGTTTCCCTTGAATAGGATACCAGCCTGAATCACAAACAAACCACTAGGCGCACCAAAAGTCGAGCCAAAATCTCCATCATCTTTGTATAGCTCCTTCAAGTGTTCAAACCCGAAGACCTTTGCATCCACCACAGCTAATATATATGTACGCCTAGACAAAGCATCCGCCGCCACATTACTCTTTCCCTCCTTATACTTGGATGAAAAAGTGAAAGATTAAAGAAACTCAACCCACTTGGCATGTCTATGATTGATTTGAGTGCTTCATGATCTAAGTGAAGGATGAATGACTTATGTCTCAAGTAATGGGACTAATTATCTAAGGCACGCACAATAGCATAGAACTCCCTATCATAGTTGGAGTAATTCAACTTTGCTCCACTCAATTTCTCAATGAAGTAAGAAATTGGCCTCTTTTCTTGCAACAACACTCAGCCTATCCCTGCCCCACTTGCATCACACTCCACCTCAAACAACTTGTGGAAATCAGACAAAGCTAGAATAGGAGCACTACAAAGTTTCCCCTTCACATCTTCAAAAGCCTTTTGCGCCAAAGATGTCCACCTAAACTCCCCTTGCTTCAACAACTCAGTGATAGATGCCATAATAGAGGAGAAGTTTCAAATGAATCTCCTGTAAAAGGAAGCTAAACCATGAAAACTCCGACACTCATGAGCATCGGTAGGAGCTAGTTAAGAAGAAATAGCCTTAACCTTTTCAGGATCAACATGAACACCCTCTTGTGATTCAGTGTTCCCCAAAAACGCCACATTGGAGATGAGGAACTCACACTTTTCCACCTTTCCATACAACTTTTGCTCCCTCAACTTCTAAACCAAACTCCTAAGGCGTACTAGAGCTCCTTTACACTCTTGCTATAAATTAGAATATCATGTAAATACACAACAACAAATTTGTTTAAGAAGGGGAGCACTACCTCATTTATGAGCCTCATAAATGAGCTAATATCATTGCATAGACCAAAAGGCATCACTATCCACTCGTACAACCCTTGCTTGTCTTGAAAGCTGTTTTTCCACTCATCTCTTTCCCTAATCCTCAATAGCCACTCTTAAGATCAATTTTGGAAAATACCGATGCCCCCTATCAATACACATACTCCATGTTCCATCCTTCTTAGGCACAAGCAATGCAGGAGCAACACATGGACTCATGCTCTCTATCACATACTCTTTATCAATTAACTCCTCAATCTGCCTTTGTAACTCCCTAGATGCTACAGGATCACATCTATATGCTGGCTTGTTTAGCAAAGGAACTCGAGGAACTAAGTCAATAGCATGCTCAATTCCCCTCAAAGGTGGTACTCCTTGAGGCAAATCATCCGAAATTACTCCTCCATAAGGTTATCTAACCTCGAACCACTAGGAGTTTCGTTACTAGTAGCTGCATACCTCATAAACAAAGTATTACCATATCCTCTTATTCGACTTCTCTCTTAAACTCCTTGGATGAAGGAAAAGGTTAGTCTTCTTCTCCACCTTCTTTGCACCAATGAACTAGGAGACAAGGGGTGTAGGCGCACCCTCTTTGCTCCAACCATCACAAAATACACGTTTATATCCCCTTTATGGATCACTTTTCTATCATATTGCCATGGTCTTCCAAGTAAAAGATGGCAAGCACTCATTGGAAGTACATCACACCATAAATCATCCTTATAACTCCCAATAAAGAACTCAATCAAGGCTTGCTTCTTCACTTTCAATCCAATACTATCATCTAACCAACTAAGCTTGTATGGTTGGGGATGTTCTCTCACAGCTAGGTTAAGCTTGGACACCACTTCAGAGGCAATTACATTCGTGCATGATCGACTATCTATGATAACATTGCATGTATTCTCCCCCACCTTGCATCTAGTATGGAACAAGTTCTCCCTTTTGTTCCTTATTAGGAAGATAATCAACGTGTAACACACGCCTAACCACCCCCAATCAGTTTAGTGTCATCTTGAGGGAAGGCATCATCCTCTCCACTCTCTTCGTGCATCTCCTCAGGGACAAATTCATACAATTCTTCTTCCTCATTCAAGGCCAAATATTGTCTCATAATGAGAGCCTTCCTTGTAGGGCAATTACTAGCTATGTCTTCTCTCCCTTGACACTTAAAGCACTTCCTCATCTCCTCGAATTTTTCTTTAGGCACAAATACCTTGTGTTTCTCTACCTTCTTTTCTTCCTTAGACGCACCTTCTTTCTTGGATGCCCTATAGTTTTTCAAAGAAGATGAATAAGAGAAGAAAGATGAAGATGGTTTAGATGAATTCGAGCCATACTTACCCCCATAAGAGAACTTTGGCTTGTCCTCCTTCTCATGAGACTCAAACTTCAAAGCTAACCTCGTCACTTCATCAAAGGAATTATAAGTCGAAACTTCAACCTTTTTAGCAATAGACCGTTCAAACCTTTGATATAACGTGCTATGTTCAAAGGTTCCTTCTCCTCCAAGTCACACATAAGGGATAGCTTATCAAACTCCACAGTATACTCGTGTACACTAAGTGTATCTTGGCTCAAAGTTATTAGCTTTAGGTATTGCCTTTGTTAAAAATCACTAGGCAAGAATTTCTCCTTTAGCATCTCTTTCGACTTGATCCAACTACTAAGCTTATCCTTTTCCCTTCCTAGCACGCTTAGCCTTCAAGTTTTCGAACCAACGCAATCTTGAATCTCTTTTGGTCATCAAAACCCCTATAGTCACACACCTTCTCTAGTTGACGGATCCATTCAAGAAGATCCTCTGGACTTGAATCCCCTCTGAAGTCATCTAACTTCAAGCCCCTATCATCATTAATGTTAAGTTTTGCTCCCCTAACTGAACGCTCTTCTTCCTCATCCTCTGACGCTCCCACATAGTCAGCACTATTCTTATCCAGCTTCTTGGTGATTATAGAAGCTATAGCATCCATTCGTGTCTCCAACCTAGTTGTACTGTTGGCATTTGCGTTGTATTTCAATTAGAAATCAAACTGTTGCTTGGCAAGATCCGCAATAGCCTTAGTTAGTTTCTCCATATGACACACTATGGTGGTTGATCACCACTTTCACGTAGCAAGATGAGCCCCTAACACTCCCATATCACGTAAAGACCAAATCTTGAAAAGAAAAGATTAAATATTTAAGTGTCTTTTGTTGGATCTTTAAAAGAAAGGTCGAATCCCTTGTATCCTCACCCTCCTGGAAAATATGATACCATAATCAAGGTTGTCACGCCAATCTTGGAATTCAAGAACTCGAAGAATCAAAATCTTCGAACTAGAGAACCAAGAACGGATATTTTATTGATTAAAGAACACTCCTCAACCTTAAACAAAGAACCTCAACACCATCACACCAATCCTGGAAATAACTTGCTTAGCATCATTCAATAAATAATCCTGAATAGTGATTAATGGTCGAATAAAGCTTATGAAATACTCACAAACAATAATCAAGAATTTGTGTAAAATAACTCTAACTAACTTTGCATCAAACGTGAAATAGGCCTTATATAGGCGGTTATAAAGACTCCTAAATGAACAAGCCTTACAAACTTTTAGCCTTGCACGCCAAGTAAAGTAACAAACTTCCTTTACTTCCTCGCCAAGCTAATTACACGCCCCTTAGCTTCCTTTCTCTACTCTAATTAGAAGTCCTAGGATACTTAAAGTAAGAAAAACCTCTTCCAATTAGAAGAGTAAAAACTTACAAGCAAAAGAGTACTTAAACAATAAAACACTACTTTACATAGAATTCCTAACAGAACTAAAAAACTATGCATTTGGACTAGTCCTAACAGAACTAGGACTAAGATACACGAGCTTCAATCATCTTCATCATCAAGGCAAGTCACCAAGGTAACAAAAGCTTAATATTTAGCCATGAGATTGAACCCCATGCATTCCATAACCAATGAGAGTGGCTCTTCTAGTAGAAGTGCCTTTGAATCCGCATCATCGCCACTTCAGTGGGGTCTGACCCCTTTTCTTTTTGCAAAGTGTGTAGGTAGCTCATTCAGTTTTATTTGCTATGGTTGAAAAACAAAGATAAGATTTGTGACCATTTCATTCTTATTAGAAGGTTCTGGGCTAGGCATATGCATTCCCTCTGCTGCACCTGATGGTCAATACATAATCCCTCACAATTTTTGGTGAACAATTTTCTATTGACAACGTTTATTGGACATTCATGAGACTGCATGGTAGCCACTAGGGTCTCCAATTGATAATTTATGCATGTTATAGCCCGGAATGGAAACATAAATTTGTGTTTGAAGTCTGCTTTATGTGAATATTAATTTTGAGTAATGCAGCTAACAAGCTAGTTCGCTTACAAGTTACTTCTAAGGTTGTTTTTTTTTTTGGGAAATTCTACATGGTAGCCCTCAACTTTTAGGTTTTTTACATGGTAGCACTTCTTAAATTTTTTTATACTTGGTAGCCCTGAACTTTTAGGTTTTCTACATGGTAGCACTCATTAAGTGAATTCCGTTAAGTTGTCGTTAGTTTTGACATTTAATAGTCTGACACGCAAATCGAGACTTTTTCGACACCCAGAACTAGTATTTCTGATCATTTTTTGACAATGAAAGGGGCGCAATTTTGTCCTTAAAGGTTCGATTAGTTGTCAAAAAATGACCAGAATTACTTGTTTTGGGTATCGAAAAAGTCCCGATTTGCATGCCAAACTAATAAATGTCAAAACTAACGACAACATAACGGAATTCACTTAAGAAGTGCTATCATGTAGAAAACCTAAAAGTTGAGGGCTACCAAGTATAAAAACATTTAAGAAGTGCTACCATGTAGAAAACCTAAAAGTTGGGGGTTACCATGTAGAATTTCCCTTTTTTTTTTCCTGTAATTCCTCTACCTGAAAGTTCATGAAATCTTGAGTAGTTTCCTGAAGTTAGGATAGTATCTGAAGCTGGAAGATCTTACGAAGCTTCTAGAACATGCTTGTGCTATGGGTTTGTGTATCATTCGATCTCTGTCATGGCTGAGAAATCATAGGGCTGCGGTTTCTGAAGTTGTATACTAGGTGTTCACGGTCTCAAGTGCTTACATTTTTTTTGGCTAGATAATTAAGCAATCTATTACTTCAAAAACAATTTACAACTTAAACTATTTTGAGCAGACTATACATGTATGTAAAAGAAACCACAACAAACTCAATTACTAAGTGTAGAACCAATCTTTGTCAGCTCTAGATAAGCTGCACAGTATGGACTTTGTGATTCCAATAGCTCTCATTCCTGCTCTGCCAAACCACATACACCAGACCAGCAATAGCTGCACAACATGCTGCCTTTTGGAACTTTGATCTTCTGCTATTTCTGATCCATCTCAGAATTCTATGCAAGTCTTCACTCTGAGACCCAATCCCCATCCAATTCTTGATCTTAGCAAGGCATTGCTTGCTGAAATGGCACTCGAATAATAAATGACCCTGTGTTTCCTCCTCAATACCACAAATAACAGTCACTAGTTGGAAGCCTGGATCTCATAGCCAGCCAGCCAAGTAATAAACCTGTGCTTGGGAATGCTGAGACTGTTCCACATATGCTGACTCCAGCGAATATCCTCCCTTGGAGCAGCCACAGCATGATATACTTGCTTGATAGAGTAAGAATTCATCTGAAGTAGATCATTCAGAGAGTAAACCTCCTTCAAAAGATCTCTGATAGCACACACTTTCCTCCAATACCATCTACTACCGGAAGTAGCCTTGTACTCCCACCAGTTTGCCTCCTTAATGTACACAGCATGGACCATTTTACCCACACGTTTTCTTGCTTAGTGGCTATAGACCACACATACTTTCCCAGGCTAGTTCACATCTCTGAAGGTCAAACCGCATTCAGCTTTGGATAACAGAGTTCAGTCCAAGCCACATAGCCAGCTTCTCAATCTCCTTTTAAACACTTGTAGGGAGAACAAAAACCTGAGTCCAATACCCATGGATGCTCATAAGAACAGAATTAACAAGCTGCACTCTACCAGTATAGGAGAGGTGTCTTGAGCTCCAGACTCTAATTCTTGCAGTCATCTTGTCAAGCAAGCTTACACATTGAGTAGCAGAAATCCTCTAGGAACAAATAGGGACTCCAAGGTATTTAAAAGGCAAACTGCCCTTCATAAAGCTAGACACTGAATCCTATTAACTAGATTCTCCTCCATACCACAACAATAAAAAGCTGACTTATGCACGTTAGCTATCAACGCAGATCAGTCAGAGAAGAGCTTAAAAGCTTTCAGTAATAAAAAAAAAAACAGAAGGGAAATCAGTCAAATCACCTTTTCAACATAAGATGAGATTATCAGCAGAACATAGGTGGATGAGTTTCAAAGATTGGCATCTCGGATGGAGCTTGAATAAAGGAAGCTGACACATATATTTAAGAATTCTTGACAAGTGTTTCGTGCACACCACAAATAGTAGAGGTGAAAGAGGATTCCCTTGCCTCAAACCTCTTTTGAATCAGAAAAACCATACATACTACTACCATTGATCATCCGAGAGAATTTGGGAGGGTAGAGCAAATCCACCTTTTTTCGTTAGACACATTCCATAATGAAAGCCACAAATGGAATAGCAAAGTCCAGAGCAAGCAACATACTCCTCAAAAAACTCCATTCTATAGTGTCATACTGTCATATGCTTTTTGCATGTCTAACAAGGTCCTGAACAATCATAATATTATGCACAATGAATTTGCTATGGACAGATGCACCTTGAGAGTCATCAATGATATGAAGTAACACGTCTCTCAGTCTGACAGATCATTTTTGTGATGCCCTTAAACAACACATTACAGCAGGAAATCAAAATGGGTCGAAACTCACATTCTGAGGGCATTTACACTTAGGGATAAGAGCAATAATAGTGGTATTTAAGGCCTTCAACATCCTTCTATGCTGAAAGAAATCCAGGACAGCAGCAGTAATTTCAGGACCAATAATATGCCATGTATCCCAATAAAAGTGAGCTACAAAACCATTTATCTCTATCAATAGAGAATAAGTGACTCTTAAAATCTTCAGGGGAATAAGGAGCCAAAAGAAAGGCCTTTTGGTCCTGAGAAATCAGAGAGCCTTCCCTAACAATACTTGGCTGCACAGGAGAGACATGGGAAGCACTGCTTCCTAGTAAGTGATTATAATACTCCAGGAATGCATTCTTGACTGCATCAGGTGAATCCATCACGTTACCAGACAGATCATGGATGTCATACACTGTGTTATGCATTATCCTTTGCTTAAATGCTTCTGAGGAATAAGGCTAGTGGTGGTTTTTTGTGAATCCATTGTTCCTAATCTGATAATTTATCTCTTGGATTATGTCCATTAGGGAATCTAGTTGGAGCTGTTTAATATTTTTTGTGGAAAAACTTTGGCCTTGCATGTATTTACAAACTGTGCAATTGTAGCAAATATGGAAATCATGTTTGCATGCTGCTGTTGTATCTGTACTTGTAATTTAAGCTTCACAATGACCAATTTCAGCATCTTTGATACCAATTATAATTAATTGTGACTTGGAAGTGCTCTACTCAAGTATATAGCTATTCTCACCCATAGGTTGCTAGTTACCTGACCATCTAACTTCCTTTCAGGGAATTCATTGTTGATCTAATGGCAGATCCAGGGACATTGATTCCGTCTGACATGGCAGTGACCCAAGTTGACTATGCCGATTCTCTTTCCTCGGCCAGTCCTCAGTCTCGGGATATTGAGTCCAATATGGGCACCTGCAGCAGTGAGGCAGTGAGTTCATTTGACGAGCCATCTGGTTCTGGGACACTAGATAGCAAAATCTGCCTTAAGAAGCAGCCTGCTGGAGTAGATGGTCCCGGTGACAGATTTGCTTCTACAGCTTCTGATAACGTTCTCACTGGATTGACTGGTGACGAATTGCATGCAACAACAGAGCTCAGCAGAAATCCCAGTGAAGTGAATAAGTTACCAACAGAGGTGGTTCAATCTAGAATTAACTATCCTTTTTTGCATGCAAGATCCCCTTCCTGGACAGAAGGAGTTAGTTCACCAGCTGTGCGGAAAATGAAGGTCAAGGATGTTTCACAATACATGATTGATGCTGCCAAAGAAAATCCGCAATTAGCTCAGAAACTCCATGACGTGTTACTCGAAAGTGGTGTTGTCGCTCCTCCGAACCTGTTCACTGAAATCTATCCAGACCATGCAGATGTATCAGTCACTTTCACGAAGCCTCTAGGTGAAGGAAGGCAAGAAAATAAAATGAAGCATGAATCCAGAAAGCCTAAAGACCTGGATTATTCTGTTCAACCAAAATTCTTACCTCCATTACCTCAACAGGGAGGGCAACCAAGGGCAAATGCAAACCTGCCGTTGGAGAATTTTAAGCCTGCACAAGGCTCCGGGATTGGCAATGTAATAGATGTGGGCGAAGGTAGCTCAAACCCTTTAGTAATGGATCCTGATGTGGCTTCATTAAAGTTTGGGAAGAATGTTCCTGTGTCAGCAGTCACAGCCGCAGCTGCTGCTGTTATTGCTTCATCTATGGTGGTTGCAGCGGCCAAATCAAACCCTGATCCGAAGTTTGAACTCCCTGCTGCAGCTGCAGCAACTGCTACTGCTGCAGCTGTGGTAGCAACAACTGCTGCTGTTGGTAAGCAGTACGAACAGATAGAGGCTTCTCCTCATACACCACGTGGAGATGGTGGCTTCTTCAATAAAATGGTTGGTTCAAGGAGCGTGGAAGGAGATGATGCTAGTAAGGAGCCATGTGGCAGTTGCAAGGAGCAAGACACTTCTGGTGCAACTTCAGAGGAAAGAACATCTGATAGGTCAGCTGGGGGTGATAGTGCAAGCAGTGCAAGATCTGATATGCCACTAGATGATGTATCCGATTGCGAGATTGCATGGGAGGAAATCACTGTGGGCGAGCGTATCGGACTTGGTAATGGACATTACACTTTATTCTTTCAGAAATTCTGTATTTTAGCTCTATTTAGCTGATTTTGTTTTCTTGTGGGTGGTTTCTGTGTTTTAGGATCATATGGAGAAGTTTACCGCGGAGATTGGCGTGGAACTGTAAGTTTTATCTGCTGACTTGGACATGCTATTGCATCTATACTTGTGTATATAGGCAGTCATGTTACTTACTTTTGTTTCCAGAACTAGGATTTCATTTTCCTTTCCACCTTGATTTTAACAGCCCTGATTTTCTTAGGCACAGCGGAATAGACTCTAGTCGAGCTATTTCAGACTATTACCATGACACTCATCGAACATAATCGGACAATATCAAATTCAAATCCTAGCTCTATTTCATTAATTAAGCAATTACCAGCTGAAGTACAACTTTACTGCTTGTAACTCTTGAGTAGAAGATGACTCCGTAATTAACAAATTTTACAAGACTTAGCTTCCTCGCTTCAAAATACAGATAAACAATCATGTCTGAACTTCAAGCACATCAAAGCATCCAACTTCAGAAAAGAAACTGCCACTGCTTCAACCTAAAACTAATAGGACACTGCCACCTACCCACCAAGTGACACGTGTGGCCACAGAGACAAAACAAAACAATGCACAACATTAACAATAGTAAGCTCAAACAATGCTGAGTACTAAACCCATATAACAGAGTAAAACATGCTTTTTGGTGCCTTTTAGTTGAAGATGACTAAGCTCAACCATAGTAAAATCATTTGCTAAACTCATATGTTGAGACATTTTATTTACTTAATATCTGTACTTTTTCAAACGATTCCTTATTGGGAAACTAGATAAAGAAGTAAATTGTGCAAGTATTCAACTAACACTTTCAAACTTATACAATTCCTTATCAAGAAACCGAGCTTAAAATATGACAAATACGTAACATTCTTTATTCATTTTCAAACGATTCTTCACCGGCAATCACATAATTTTCTTTTCAAAATAATTTCATTTTGAGATTCACAACAAAGAAATACCTTCTTTCAACCACATCAAGAGCTTTTCAGCCTTGAAATCCAAGTTCGTACGTAATCCGGACTATTTAACTTTGAAATCTTGCGTAAGTATTCAATCTCATAACTAACAAGAACACATTTTCAACCGAGGAAAAGAGAACGCTGTGGAGGAGACAAAGCTTACACTTCGACAGTGGATGTCGTCACCCAACCGTTCATTTATAACCGTGACTAGTCCGGAAGGTTTGGCGTGATATCGCCAGTTTATCATCCCACAAAGTTGTGGGCATTTTTTCCTCTAGACCCTAAAGGTGCACAGTCCATGGGGTACTGTTCGTCACCTCATCGGTCAACTGAGACGGGGCTACTTTCCCCTCTAAAACACTTTCGAAATATCATTCGCAACAATGATTCAGAACTTTCTTTGTAAACTCAGACAAGAGCAGTATCTTCAACACTTGCGTAAAACAAAGAAATCTCAAAACAAATCTTGAAGACATCTATTTCCGACTTACCCAATGTTCATACCATTAGACTACTTGAGGAGCTTTTCATAGGAAATATGAGTTTAGATATTCGACTAATAGGTACATTGTCCATTTCGATATTTACTAGAGATAGTTAGCAAGTTGTTTATGGGTTTGGGAGAATCTTAAGTTTTCAAATGCTATATAGATAGTAGATCGAGGAGCAATGAACTCTTGAGGAGCAATGAACTCTTGAGATAGGGTTTCTTCAAGGTTAAGAATGTATCAAAACGTATCATAGAAGCAGTGGCGGATCCAGTGTGGGTTCAGTGGGTTCAACTGAACCTACGAGGATCTGCGAAAGAAACTGGAATTTACGGGAAAAAATATATATATGAAAAAAGTGCCTAAAATGATACAAATGTTATGGACTTAGCTCAGTGGTGTAGCGTGTTGTCCGCGTGAAGCATAATGCTTGTCGTGGTCAATGTCGCGGGATCGAATCCAAGGAAGACCTTGTATTTTTTTTTCTTTTTTTCCCTCCCTTTGTTTTTTATTACTACAACTTATGTTTTTATTCTTGGTTTTATTTTTCTTTTGATCCTCCATTTTCTAGCTTCCCTTCTTCACAAATATTGCACTCCCACCAAGTACTAATGTATTACTCCCTCCGTCCCAAAATACTCTTGACACTTATTAGGACACGTAGTTTTTAGATGATAAGTTGTTGTTTGGCTATCAATTGTTATTTAATTGAAAAGGTTGATGTGATAGGAGTTAATAGGTAGTAAAAGTAGTATTATTTTATTTGGTGGAGAGAGAGTGTGGGCCAATGGTTAGAGTTGGTAGGTATGAGTAATATTATTTTATTTGGAGGAGAGAGAGTGTGGGCCATTGGTTAAAAGGTAGAAAGATTAAAATAATAGTGGGTCATATCCAAAAATAGAAGTGTAAACAGTATTCTGAGACAGATGAAAAAGGAAAGTGTAAAGAGTATTATGGGACAGAGGGAGTAATAGGAAATGAATCTGGTTTAATTTCCCTTTTCTTCCAATTTACTTGCTCAATCAATCAATTATTGATAGCATTAATAATTTATTAGCCAAACTATATTACAAAGACCTTGTTGTTGGTGAGTCGTTAATTATTTATAGCATTAAGAATTTATTAGTCAAACTTGTATAAGTGTTTTTAACGCCTTTAAATATAAGTATTAATAGTAAAATTTAGCCGCACGCTTCGCGTACATATAAGACTAATTTTTGTTCTATGTTTAAACAAGTTCGAACCCACGTCGTTCAATTCCTGGATCCGCCACTGCATAGAAGGAATATGAATTACATAACTTTAGGAAAAGCTCGTCAATAAGCCCAATGATTCGATTATCTTAAGGTTAGAGTCACTAATGAATGACTGGGGTTCTTAATTACACTAATTAGGCCCGGCAATGAGAGCGCCTATTAAACTAATTGGTTGAAGAATGTTTATATTAGATTTTCCCGGGTCACTAGCATCTTAAAGCTATAAAAATATAAAACTAATTATTGACAACACTCTAAAGGACAACTTGGTGCTCTAGGATTCTAGAAAAAGCTGGGTTTGTTAATGGGTATCACGATGACTGTTTTCATTTACTAAAATATGCGACATCTAGGAAATAATGGGCTCATTTTCTATAAATTACAAATTTTTCTATGACATGGCAGGATTAAGGAGATTTTTTATTCCTAATGTCAAAAGGCATGGAGTAGGGAAAGTGTAGCTATCCACCTTATCTTGCCAATAGAATGTAAACTCGAAATTTGACCTAACACCTTTTACCTAGAGAACCTGATTTGCAAAAGAGACTATATTCAATTCCGAAGACAATTTAAGATTTACTTGTAGAGGAAAAATGCGGAAGCATAACCTTTATCTTGAACTGCTAGTAAAAATAATACTTCCTCCGTAACAAAATAGATGTTACACTTTTACAATTGCATTATTCACCTCCTATATTTGACAATGCATTTTTTAGTGTTAAATAAAATCAACCGTTACTATATGATATGTTGTTGGATTCGTCTCAATGTATACTTTCATAACATTAACTTCTTATAATTTTTACTAATACACAATTAAAGTTATTAATGGTCAAAGTACTGCATCGACAAGCGTGAAAGTCAAAGTGTAACATCTATTTTGTTACGGATGAATTATTTTGAATGCAAGGTTCAGCAGACAATATCTTGAACTACACTTGTCTAACTAATCGACCAAATAGATGAAGTCATGGAAAATAACTTGAACCAATATACAATCTAAAGGAAAGTAATTAGAATTCCAACTGGCAATCCATTTCAATCAACGACAAAATATAACTATATGGTTACGTTGCTTCTTTTATTGCTGCTTTAAAGAGTTCATTGCTGGTTTTTCTTCAAATGATGTTTGCCATGGTCATGCTGTTTTTCGAACACTTTCCTTTTCGACAGATTAGTTTGAAAACACTTCTTTTTCTAGAATGGTTTCTCCAATTTCTTTTTTTTTTATATTTCTTACCTCTCCCTTTAGATAAGACTATATTAGGAAGATGATGGAAGCGAACATGTGCATATTGAGTTAGATGTATGAGAATATTGGGAATTGAGGTCGAGAACATTCGAATCAGGGTTTGAGTTTTAGACATTGAGAAAAGATAATAGAGAACCAATTACACTGGTTTGGACATGTGAGATATCATGGAAAGGATGCTCCTGTTAAGGTAGTGGAAGATTGGGATTGAGAAATTTAAGAGAAAGTTGGGGAGGCCGAAGATGACGTGGATAGAGGGTATTTGAAACACTATGAAGAAATTAGATTTGCACGAACATGTGGCAATTGATATAATAGAATGTAGGTAGAGTATTTATGTTCACAACCTCAAAGATAAAATCTTGACTCATGCAGTCAACCATTTTAATTGGATTAAACATCTGGTGTTGCTATTGTTGTAACTCTCCTTGTAGACCTTCTATCTCATTTCACATCTACATCTTCATTAACATAGAAATATGAATACCCCATTACAACATCTATTTTTTTAATAATCAAATAACATTAGATAATAGATAGTACAACGACAACTTATCTCCTAAAACATCGTGCCCGTATAAGGATTCAAGCTAATCTAGTATGGAGGGAGTATTAATTTCTCTTAGAAAATACCTTGCAGATAATGCTACCTAATAAATGATTGTCTTATCAAATAAGAGAAATATAATTTAACCAATCTGCCCTTTTGCTTCTATTTCAACTTTTATTTTTGCTTGTTTTTTGTTTTCTCAGCATGGTATATTTGGAATCCGTATTAATATGTAATTATGATTTTTTTGCACAATTTACAAATATTCCAGGAAGTAGCTATTAAGAGATTCCTAGACCAAGA